>CM055118.1:478111145-478554522 GCA_029206835.1 Rana muscosa
GGAATACTAACCGGAGGGCTAATACGCATCACTCCTTGTATAAAGGCTTTGACTAGTGAATGCGAAGCCAAGGGCCTTTGAAAAAATATTGACAAGGCCGAAATCTGACCCTTGATAGTACTCAAGGCCAGCTTCCTATCTACAGCCCACTGTAGGAAGTCCAGAATCCTCCCTATCATGTACTTACGTGGATGCCATTTCTTGGTCTCACACCACGTAATGTACGCTTTCCAGATCCTATAATAGATCTGCCTGGATACCGGTTTCCTGGCATTGATCATGGTAGATACCACAGAATTAGAGAGCCCTCTCTTTTTCAGAATGTGGGCCTCAATAGCCAGGCCGTCAAACCTAGGGCTGGTAAGGAAGGGTGGTATATCGGTCCTTGCGACAGCAGGTCCGGACGAAGTGGGAGGGTCCACGGACTCCTCACTGACATTTTTACAATCTCCGCGTACCATGCCCTTCGGGGCCACGCTGGAGCCACCAGAATCACTGGTTTCTTTTCTACCCTGATTCTGCGGAGTAATCGCGGTAACAATTGTGGCGGTGGGAATGCATATATCAGCTTGAACCGATCCCAAGGGAACACTAGGGCATCCGAGCCGCAAGCTAGGGGATCCCTTGTGCGAGACACAAACCTGTCCACCTTTGCGTTGAATCTGGATGCTAGCAGATCTACATCCGGTGTTCCCCACCGCTGGCATATTGCCTGGAAAACCTCGGGGTGAAGAGACCATTCCCCCGGGCATAATTGTTGGCGACTTAGAAAGTCCGCTCTCCAATTTTCCACTCCTGGGATGAAAACCGCGGATATGGCTGGGACATATCTTTCTGCCCACTCCAGGATGCAATTTGCTTCCTTCTGGGCTGCACGACTTTTGGTGCCACCCTGATGATTGATATATGCCACTGCCGTGGCATTGTCTGATTGAATTCTGACAGGGGACCCCTGGAGTTTGGATGTCCATGCTACTAGGGCATACCGGGCTGCTCGTATCTCTAAGAGATTGATGGGCAGGGCCTTTTCTGCTTCTGACCACCTGCCCTGGAGACCATTGCTCCAGCACTGCCCCCCAGCCGATGAGGCTGGCATCTGTAGTGACCACCTTCCAAGAAACCGGACTGAAGGGTTTCCCTCTTTCCAGATTCTGGGGCACCAACCACCAATGGAGGCTCTTGCGAACGGAAGGGGACAGGGACATTGGTAAGTCTAAAGCCTGAACTTTTTTGTTCCAGGCTGACAGTATGGCCCTTTGCAAATTCCTTGAATGGAATTGACCGTAGGGTACCGCTTCGAATGAAGCCACCATCTTTCCCAGCAGCCTCATGCAGAGACGTATGGATGGTTTTCTTTTTGTACCCACTAAGTGGGTCAAATTTCTTAAAGACGACACCTTCTCTGGAGGTAAGAAAATCTTTCTCTGATTTGAATCCAGCCTTAGCCCTAAGTATTCCAGACTTTTGACTGGTCTTAGAGCTGACTTGTCCCGGTTGATAATCCAACCGTGATATTCCAGATACTCGATTGTCTTGTGAATAGCTACTTCCAGCTTTTCCACTGAGTGGTCTATTAGTAGCAGGTCGTCTAGATATGCCATTATCGTTACACCCTGTGTTCTTAGATTGGCCAATAATGGGGCCAGAATTTTTGTGAACACTCGTGGTGCTGTGGCCAGACCGAAAGGTAAGGCTCTGAACTGAAAATGGCGCCCTTCTACTGCAAAGCGTAGAAATTTCTGATGGGCCGGAAAGATGGGAATATGCAGATAAGCATCCCTTATGTCGATCGAGGCTAGCCATTCCTGCCCTTGTAGGGCGGTGGCCACTGATCGGATCGACTCCATCCGAAAGGTCCTGATATTTAGGAACTTGTTTAGCCCTTTTAGATTTAATATGGGCCTCACGTCCCCATTTGGTCTGGGGACTGTGAAAAGGTTCGAGTAAAACCCGAATCCGCTTTCTTCCAGGGGAACCTTCATGATTACCCCTTGGAGCAATAGTTGTTCTAGTGCCAGAAGGAGGGATCCTCTCTTTTGGGGATCTCTTGGCACGTTTGACCTCATAAATTGGGCAGGAGGAGTGCCTTTTAACTCCAGCTTGTATCCCAGACTTACTGCGGAGAGCACCCATCTGTCTCTGATGGTGTCCCGCCAGGTCTCTGTGAACAACTGAAGTCTTCCCCCCACCCGATTGAGCGGGGGCAATACTTCATGCCTTAGGGGGAGGTTTTGTACCTCTCTTGATCCAGGGCTTCTTGTTACCCTGTGATTGTCCCTGATTTCTGCCCCCTGAATTTGACCGCGGAGGCCGTCGGAACTGCTTCCCAGCCGATGTGCCCGGGACTGGAGAGGTAGGCCTCTTAAAAGAAGGACTTCTACCCTTGTTCTTAACCGGTAAGAGTGAACTTTTACCGGCAGAAATTTTCTGGATATATTTGTCCAGATCTTCTCCAAATAAGCATTCTCCATGAAATGGGAAGCTAACCAGCAGTTTTTTACAGGGAGCTTCAGCAGACCAGTTTTTGAGCCACAGAAGCCTACGCATATGTACTATAGACAGCGTAAAGCGGGAGGCCTGTTGGATTGTATCCTTTATGGCGTCCACCGCAAAACACAAGGCTCTAGGCAGGTCAGCTAGGGCATGAGCCTGCTGATCTGGTAAGTCCCTTAAGACTTGTTTCAACTGATCTTTCACTGCTTGGCAGACTCCAATCGCTGCTACCGCAGGTTGTGTCACCATACTTGCTGTAGAGAAAGCAGATTTTAGTAAAGACTCCAATTTTTTATCTATTGGGTCTTTGAACATTGGAACATTATCTACTGGACATGTCAGTGATTTGTTAACAGAAGAGATGGCTGCGTCCACTATAGGGACCCTCCATTTTCTTATGAACTTATCCTCCATGGGATAGATCACCGGAAATCTCTTGGGGGGAGCAAATATTTTATCAGGATGCTCCCAATCCTGGTAAATAAGCCCTTCTAATAAAGGGTGGATTGGGAAGGAACAGACCGCCTGGGGAGCTTTTAGCGACCCCAGCGAGGAAACCGTAGTGGATGGTGGTTCCGCCAGAGGCATTTTAAATGCTGATCGGACCATGTTAGTCAGAGACTGAACCCATAATCTTTCAGCCTGAGAAGCTGAGAAAAGGTTCTTCCACTGTTGATTCCTCTATAAGTGAATCAACCTCATCCTGATCCCCTTCAGGTAGGTCGATCTCTGTGTGGGGCTGTTCCTCCACTAACAGGCACTCTGAAGGAGGAGACGGAGATCGGACGCGCTTTTCCTGTGACAGGGAAGCAGCGATCAATGCTGTTAATCTCTCTTCCAATCCTCCCAGAGTTGAGGATAAAACCTCCTCTGTTATATATACAGGAGCAGGTGGACTGGGGACAGCCGCAGCACCAGGCATTCCTGCGGGGTTTCTACGGCTACTGACCTCTGCATTCTCAGGGGAGATTGGTGCAGTGCAAGCATGCCCAATATCCTCAGAGCCCGATGGAGACCCCTTTGGCTTCCTGGAAGATCTATTTCCGGAGCGTCTGGACGACATATCCTTTAAGCACAAAGCTGAGGTATTCCCGTCGTCATACACCAATTTTTGCTGGTAATAGTCTAACACAGGTGCTGCTATATACCAGCTGGTGTCCACTAAAGTGCCTTTCTATGGGGATGCCTGCATCAACCGCCTCTGTGTGCCACTGTTTGTTGCTAGCTCTGTTTGCATGCAGCTGACACTTGTACTGTGTCTTTTACCATGCTGGGACGCCCGCACATGCGCAGAAGCGCCGCGGCACGCATCGAGCGTCATCCACCCGCCCCGCCCCTTTTTTTTCATAGGAGGCGCGTGCACGCGCCCGCGCGCGCGCCCGTGCGCCAATGGCGCCCTTTTCGAAAACCAACAGAGGACTAGGAGCCAGGGCCCTTTTTGCCGGAGGGCCTGTGCGGTGGATGAACGCAGCAACAGGGCAGAGGAAGTGGATTCCCTCAGAGAAACTTACCAGCTGCCTGGATCTTTTGAGTTGAGAAAACCAAAGATCCACATTTACAAGAAAAATGGACTACAGCGGCCTCTAGTGGTTTAACACAGGTACCGCGGTCCCTGTTTTTTTTTTTTTTTTTTCTTGACTACTATTAAAATTTTACATTTTCAGTAGATATAGGCAAACACAGATATTTAGCGGGAATACCGTTAGGTAACAGACAGAAAGACAAATTAGGCTTGGGGGTCCCCCAATAGAACCAAGTTCCTGAGGGCCCCCACTTACCTGATCCCCGCCGCAGGACTTTGTTTGGTCCACAAAAGTCCAAACTTCACCTATCACGGCAGGCATTGTAATTAAACCTTCAGGGACCGGGTTCCCAAGGATTCCACTCCCCTGGACCTGTATAGCACCCTGCACAGACAGCGTCTTGGTCGTGGGTATGACCAGAGCTCTGGATCCCAGGGTCCAGCCCTCCTAAGAGAAGCATTACAGGCAAAACCTTGCTCTTCTGCTGCAAGGCCCGGGTACCGACCGTTTAGCTATGAAGCTTTTTTGGTGGGATCCGGAACAGCTTACTAAGGCCCAAAAGAACCTGTACGCAAGCCCAGTGAAAACACATGTTACTCTTTGGCCAACACCTTAGACACTGGCAAAAAACTGAGGTGCTCCCGGGTGGGAGGGGCTTATATAGGGGAGGGTACTTCCGGTTTGGAATTGGCCAGTGCCAACACCTGAAGGTAAACTATATAACCCATTAGTAATGACTAAGTCGCTCTGTGTCCCGTGATGTACGAAAAAGAAAATCTGCCAATAGCCACAATGGAGGCATTTTGCTCCTGTGCTCTCTGACTCCTTGTCAGGAAAGGTTCCATCCGCTGATGATATTTAATTTTTGGCTTGCAGTACTGTGGTCCACCAGCAGGTGTCTCCTGGCAGTGTGGAACTGTCAGGAGAATTTCTCCCTGCTGGTATTATATTATCCTTTGGACGCAGTACTGGTCTCCACCAGCGGATGGATCCTGGCAGTGTGGAGCAAACTGCTCTTCCTGCGCTCAGGTGTGACTTGAAGCCAATTACAAGCCTTCCTATTTATACCCGGCAAGTACAAACATACCTTGCCCTGGTATCTCTCTCTCCCTGACCTAGAACCTGCGATCCTGACTTTGAGCCTGCATCCTACCTGACCCAATCCGACCCGATCCCTATCCTGAGTCCATCCTGCACCTGTCCCTCCTGTCTCCTGAGAACCACGGTCACCTGTCCTCCTGTTACCTAAGTACTTTGGATCCCTGCTCTGCAGCCTACCCATCCGTACCCTCCCTGTTCCTGTTTGTCTCCCGTCCTTACCCATCTGCTGACATCCCCTTGTGTGTGACCTCGGCCTGGCTTTACTACGATTCTGGTATCTTCCATTATTGTACATATTGTCTATAGTCACTGTTTATTGGTTGATTTATTGTGTTCTGTTGGAGGTGGTTGTGTGTTTGTTCATTGATTTAAAAAAATTATTTTATTTTCACCTTCATCCGTTTGGTCTCCTCTGTGCAGTCACACAGTCTGGTCTACTAGCTTCTCTGACACTTATCAGACAAATATTAAGAAACACTTCATGGCTTTCAATAGGTGCACATTGCTCTATGCCCACTTTAAGCTAGAAGTTGGATGATGGACACTTCCACCACGCTTCACATGCCCACAAGCAAAATGAAAACGGCCAGAACACATTTAACAAAGTTATTTTAACAGATGAAACCGGACATCGGGGGACAATTGTTACAGAAGATGTGAGTGTTATAATGACATTTTAAACGCTTGTGAAAGGTTATAAAAAAAAAAAATTGTGATTGTAGTTGGAACTCCGCTTTAAGTTAGGGGAGGTAAACTGGCATCGTATGATACCTGCTGTGGGAATCATGGAGTGCTTGCTCTGAACATGAGACCTGCATGTTGGTCTCATGTTCAGTGCAAGCACTCCAAGGAGGAAGGAATAGCAAAGATGTATTTCTGGACAGCCGCACTCTGAACAATAGTTGCCTTTATTAAAACTAGGACAGCACTACAAGCCACAGCAAATAAAAACTTGGACAGCTGACGCATTTTACACTATAGCTAGTGTTTAGTCATAGCTGACTAGCACAATACAACATCACAAATTTATATTACTCTCATGAAACCATGTGACTATGAACAAGGGTGGTAAAATGTGTCTAATTAGCTGATCAATTAACCTCCCTGGTGGTATTCCCGAGTGTGGCGCGGGGTGAGATTTCAGTACCTAAAGCGGTAACCCCGAGCCACACTCGGGCTTGCCTCGCTGGATCCTGGAAGAGGTGACTTACCTTGTCTCTGGGATCCCGCGATGTATTCCCGCAGTGTACGGCGGCCGGATCTTCCGCCCGATGCACTGTGTGCCCTGGATTCCCTTCCCTGCGAGCGTCGCGACGCAGGGGGGCGGAACCGACGGCAAATTCAAAATGTTTAAAGCACAAACACACTGATACAATGTAATCCTATTGGATTACAATAAAAAATTAAATAAATTGACCTTAGATTGCCCCCCAGTGCTTTCTCCAGTGCCCTTGTCTGCAGTTTTACTGTACTTAGTACCTGGAAACTGCACAGCGACCATGGCATCCAAAAAACGCGCCTCCACCTCAAAGTCGCTATATGACCTGCTGGAAGTCAGCGACAGTGACTCAGAATGGGTTGCAGAGGAGTTGAGCGACAGCGATTCATGGGGAAGCTCTTCATCGGACGCAGAAAGTGATTTTAGCGACGATCCGCGACTGTGTCCAGCGATGTGCGGACTTGGTGCTCAATTGATTGCGGTACGGAGCACGCAGCGCCCCCCAGATTTCCATTTACAGGAGCACCTGGGATCAAAGTTGAAGTTGAGGACAATAACCCCTTGGCATACCTCAAGCTCTTTCTGACGGATGAAGTTATTTCCAAAATTGTTTTGGAGACGAATCGCTATCAGGAGCAACAAGCTGCTACCCATCATCGCTTTTCAAGGAGCAGAAAATGGGAGCCAGTAACCAGAGAGGACATATGGAACTTTTTGGGCCTTATAATTCTACAGGGAGTGGTGGGGAAACCCCTGCAGAAGTGGTATTGGACCACCAACAAATTGCTGGCCACGCCTTTTTTTGGCACAGTTATGTCCGAATATAAATTTTCTCTTATCATGAAATATTTGCATTTTGCAAATAATGATGACTTGGATGAGAGTTCTCATCCAGCTCCTAAGCTGAAAAAAATTTGGGAGATTTACCAACTTATTCTGTCGAATTTCCAGCAGACCTATGTGCCGGACAGAGATATAAGCATCGACGAAAGTCTTATGGCCTACAAAGGTAGACTAAGCTGGATACAGTTCATAGCATCAAAGGGAGTTTGTTTTGGCATGAAGTCATTCATGCTGTATGAATCCAGCTCTGGGTACATCTGGAATTCGGTCCTGTACACCGGGAAAGGGACCAAATTCAGCGATCGATTCAGATATTTTGGAATGGCAACCGCTTCGGTTCTCTCTTTGATTGAGCCATTGCTGAATCAGGGCTACTGTGTCACCACAGACAATTTTTACACGTCCCCAGAACTCTTTGAGTTCCTTATCCTGAACAAAACGGATGCCTATGGGACCGTTAGGCCTAACCGGCGTGACATGCCGCCAACCTTTGCCCAAAAAAAGCTCGGGGCAGGAGAAATAGTTGCCTGGCAGAAAGGCAAAATGATGGCACTGAAATGGCAGGACAAAAAAAACGTGTGCCTTCTGAGTACCATCCACAACACTTCTACTGTAATGGTACATACCAAAGGTGGAAAAGATGTCATGAAGCCACAGGTCGTGTTGGATTACAACAACACCATGGGAGGTGTGGACAGGGCTGACCAGGCCATGACCTTTTATCCTGCGATGAGGAAGCAACAGAAGAAATATTATAAAAAAATATTCAGGCATCTTCTGGAACAGTGCCTGTGGAATGCTTTCATTCTTCTGAAAAAAAATAGTGACAGGCCTATAATCCATGCGGACTTTGTGTTGAAGGTTGCCGAACTAATTTTTCTAAAGCACCAGACGCCAACGACTGTAAGCAGATCTGGACGTCGGGCTGCTGGCGTTGTGAACCCGGAACGCCTGACTGGTCGTCACTTTATGGACCACATTCCACCTACTGAGAGGAAGTCAGCACCCACAAGGATGTGTGTGGTTTGCTGCTCCAAGCGTGACGACACCGGAAGGAAAATCCGTAAAGAAACGCGGTTCTATTGTCCCGATTGCGATGTAGGACTTTGTGCTGCACCTCGTTTTAAAAATTTTCATACCCGAGACGTATACTGAAGCAATATGACTTCTAATATTGCACCCCTGTTTGAACAAAAAAAAATTCAGTGTTTTTGATTATATTATTTACTAAAATTTATTGAATAAAAAGTATTATCATTATTAAATTATTATTTGTTATTATTTATTATATTATAATTTATGATTTTGTGTTTTAAACTTTATCATACCCGAGATGTCTACTAGACTCTGGTTTGGACAGATTTAAGTGAGTTATTACTAAGAATTACAGGCCTACAATGTAAAACGCCAAATTTCCATGCAAAATAATTGTACCGCTTTCAGCACCTAAAATCTGACAGAATCATACCGCCAGGGAGGTTAAGAAAATGCGTGATTTAGCAACCCTTGTGGACATAGTAAGGTGATTATCAAGAGTGAAAGTGTGAAATGAGAAAACAAAAATTGTGATGTCTGAGGTGAGCAGATACAAATAAATGAAAGAATCAATCATCGAATAAAAGTGTAAAAAAATGTGTAAAAAAATGAATTAAAATTAAAATTAAGATTGACATATTAAAGTTAAAATTGAAAATTTAATTAAAGCGGAGCTCCACCCTAAAGTGGAACTTCCGCTCATCGGAACCCTCCCCCCCTCCGGTGTCACAATTGACACCTTTCAGGGGGGGGGGGGGTGCAGATACCTGTCTAAGACAGGTATTTTCACCAACTTCCGGGAGTCCTCTCTGCGGGAAGCACGTCACTTCCTGCAGAATACCCGTAGTGTTCTGGGAGACACTCGGCTCCCAGAACACAGGAGGACCAGTCAGAACGGCGCAGCACGACTCGCGCATGCGCCGTAGGGAACCGGGCAGTGAAGCCGCAAGGCTTCACTTCATGGTTCCCTCACCGAGGATGGTGGTGGGGGCAGCAGAGTGACGAGCGATTGCTCGTCCTCTGCTGCGGACGTCGCTGGACTCCTGGACAGGTAAGTGTCCTAATATTAAAAGTCAGAAGCTGCAGTATTTGTAGCTGCTGGCTTTTAATTTTTTTTTTCGGCGGAGCTCCGCTTTAAATTTAGAATCGCAAGAAAAAATGACTGCGATGTGGAATCAAATGTGCATGAGTTCAAAAACACCTAATGGTGACAACCCAAGTGAAAATGATGAATACCCATAACGGGTATGTCATACTGTGTGATAAATGACATGTCACTAAGTAAAACTACTAAAATGAATTAAAATTAACCTAATAATAAATGTGTACCACCCTTGTTCATAGTCACATGGTTTCATGAGAGTAATATACATTTGTGATGTTGTATTGTGCTAGTCAGCTATGATATAGTGTAAAAGGCGTCAGCTGTCCAAGTTTTTGTTTGCTGTGGCTTGTAGTGCTGTCCTAATTTTAATAAAGGCAACTATTGTTCAGAGTACGGCTGTCCAGAAATACATTGTTGCTATTCCTGCTTTGCTGATTGCATTGTCTGCACCTGAGATCTCTGTGGGGCGGATCACCACCAAGGTTCCTACCTGGAGTGGCTACCTTCCTTACTCCAAGGAGGAAGAGGAACTTTCAACTGTCTAATCTGACAAGTGTATCATACAACCATAGGTCCATGAAGAAGTTGACTTTAGGAAATGTAAAATCTTTGTGAAAAGTAGAGTAAAGCATCACAATAGTTTCATACAATAGTGGTTCCATATGCCAGTGTAATATTCAAGGTCTCATAATGACCATGGCTATTTACCTGCCACTTTAACTTGATTGGAAGTACATGCTCTGCACGGCAGTATTGTGAACTCCTCTGTCTGGTACATGGAGTAGTCTGTGCTGGCCACTACAATGACATCCCCGGCTCTCCAAGACATGGTGCTGTCTGCCAGATGTAGGATGGTGCTGTTCACATTGGTGTCCACAGTCACTGTCAGCCTGGGCTTCACTGTAACACATGAGTGGAAAATTGTGTAATTATGTGTTTCAAATACACAAGGTAGGCAGCTAAAATATGTATACTAGTAGTGCTGACATGGTTCACAATAAGACTTCAGTTCATAATATGTGTATATTAAGAAACTTCAGGAATCATTATCAAATATACAAAGTTGGCTTCTATTAATGAATACATTTCTCCAGCTGATATACTCTCAACGGCAGCCTTCCTCAACCCATTAACCCCAGGGTAACCTTTAAAATAGTTATCAGGTTTAGGGGTACCCCTATAAGGACACTTCATTCCCACTTTTTTGTAGTGGTCTGAATGCCATCCTTACAGACAGCTAAAAACATTATTGATAGTATGTATTGGGGGTCAGTGGGAGGAATGCCACCCTTACAGTGGTGGTCACAATGCCAGCTATACAGACAGCGAAAAAGATCTCTGGTGCCATGCCACTGGCTCTTCCAAGTGGTGTTGACTCCAGGACAATATAGCCATCAATAAATAGGAGATCAACTAGTCACCCTAGAGTTCAACTGAACCCTGGTTGAGAATGGCACCAAACAATTTTACTGTGCATATTAATAATGCTCTATCAGGTTTTTAGGGAACTCCATGTATGGTTTTCTCTGCAGCACTGTTTGCACAGACATTAGAGAGAAGGACAAATAAGCCAAACCCTTCCATTTCTATCTGATTATCATAGCGGTTTGCCAGCCGCCCAACATGGTTACAATTCTCCTACTTTGCCATAAATATATTTCCGTACACATTTTTTTTACACCCAGTAAATCCTTCGAGAATAACATCATCAAATCCTGTTCTTATATTGTCAATTATTTCAGCTGTAGGATTACTGTCAGAATTTATCATTTCCGAGAAGCTTGCAATCTAATGTAGACATTCCTACAGGGATATGGAGTTAATGTTCAGAAACTGGACACGTGTTGTTTTTAACACCAAAATGGAATGCAATTGTTCACTTTACATAGTAACACTACTACCAGGTTCCTGGGGGGACAAGGGAAAAATATGACTTTACTTCAGACATGTGGTAAAGATGATGCAGTTGACAATTGTGTATAAATGCCAAATTCAGTGAGGAATTTTTTCCAAAACAGATTAAAATGATGTCTCATCTTGTCTCTGCTATCCTTGTAAAGTTTCTTTCATAAGACAACTAATATACACTGTATGCATTTGCAATTTGTTTAATTTTAAAGCTGAACTCTATGCTAAATACATTATGAGGTGAAGTTTCACCTTGCAAAGAATACCCAATCACATGTGTAGCGGGGTGTCACTTTATAGTGTGTTGAAGACTGTTGTTATCTTGAGAGTTAACCCCAGCTCCCTCCGAAGTCTCCTTAGGATTACAGTGACTGTTGTTTAACTGTATGGAACGGTGCATTGTGGAACTTGTGGTACAGGGAGAAAGGGACTTCATTGCCATGGGTATCAAGTAGACTATGGTACCCACAGTGCAGCTGTACTCCCAAAGTGCATTGCATCTTCGCACAGCTTTCTGGGGAGGTTACTTAAGGCAAGGGAGGAGCTACGCTCGGCCTCTCTGGACCTCACCCTCGATCAAGCAGGAAGCCTGTGTTGATGCCTGCTACCAGAGCGTCTAGGCCTGAAGCCTGGGCCTACAGCTATCAAGTGGGATCACTCAGCCTAAGGAGGGATTTTCTCCCGTGTGTTCAGCTCTCGTTTCTCAGAGACCGAAGTCGTCCATCTACCAACATCCAGTGCGGCTGTGTGGGGACCTGGAGACTGCATGTTGCGGAGAGACAGCCAATCGGGACACGGCAACGGAGCGTATCAGAGAGACAAGGCCTACTTTGGGTGAGAGGGCACCTGCCCGGATTTCATTAACTGTTGTGCAGGTCTATGACTTATTGAAGGCCCGCCATTATTAGAGTGGTGCACCACACAGAAGGCAGTTGAGCATCTCGTGGTGGCCGCATGGTTTAAAGTTGGTGTTCACACCGCCAGAGAGTTTCACATCCATAAACATTGTGGAAGTTCAGTTTGCTTTCTTTTAATCACCCTGTGGATTACAAATGTTATGTGCACCACCGATTGCTAGCGAAGACTCCTACTATTGAAGGAACTGTACATTGAATTTAGTCAGGCCTGACTAGAACTGTTAGTGACGGGACTCGGGTGTAATATTGTCCATTAGGGGGAGCTCGCGAGCATAGGTAGTTTACTTATGAAGAAAGTGTGCATTAACTCTGTGTTTTATTGTTGACATATATATCTATCATTGACTTTGCAGGGCCCTGCATAAGTCAACTGCATCTCTGTTTAACTCTGCTATCCTTTACCATTGAGTAAACTTGACTTTTAGTTAAACAGAACACTGTGTGGAGTTCTCTGTTATCCTGCTGGACGAGTAATTATATCAGGTAACAATTTTGAGTACCATTTTACTGTTGTGTGGTATTATTGTGTTCCCAAACATCAGTAGGTTCACAATTACAGTACAGACCAGTTGTGCCAAGGGAGGGGTCAAGCCAAGTTTCTGGGGTTGATAGCTAGGGTGCAGGCCCGAAAACAAAACCAGCAGCTCTCTTAACTGGGGGTAGTGCTACACATGCAAGGTTAAATAAAAAACAAAAAAACAAAATTTTTGCTTGCACATGATTGGATGATGGAAGTCAACAGAACTTTACCTCATTTACAAAGCTCTGGAGCAAATGCCCTTGCAGAGTGCAACTGCACTTGCAAAGTGCTAGATCTGTACCATTCTGGCTAAAATGAGAATCACAATTTTTTTTTGCTTAGAATAAAGATCCTTATTCTCTCACGATTCTAGCAGCGTAACATCATATTTCACATTATACAAATAAATTGGGCTAACTTTACTGTTTCGTTTTTTTAAAATTCATTAAAGTGTGTTTTTTCTCCAAAAAAATGCATTTGAAAGACCGCTGCGCAAATACAATGTGACATAAAATATTGCAACAACCACCATTTTATTCTCTAGGTTCTCTGCTAAAAACAAATATATAATGTTTGGGAGTTCTAAGTAATTTTCTAGCAAAAATTACTGATTTTAACATGTAAGCAACAAGTGTCAGAAAAAAGTTTTGTCTTTAAGTGGTTAAATGGACCTCATTTACAGACTGAAGTTCATCCCTTTGTTCTAAAAGAACTAAATGTTACAATGTTTCTCTTTATCTCCGCCTAAGCAATGTGATAAACTTGGCAGGCTGTTTTTTTTTTTTTTACAGCTTTTAGCTGTGAGCAGAGAACGGCTCTGCACTGAATCGAGGAAATGCTGTTTTAGGATCGTGGGGGGGGGGGGTTAAATTGCGTTCTCGATTCTTTAACGATTAATCACGCAGCTCTACAAAATGTACAGTCTATTTGCCTTTAGTAAATCAACCGCATAGAGGCAAGAGTTTTCCCATTTGAATCATGGTGTGCTTTGAGTTTTACGCCCAGATCTGTGCAGTAATCCAGCATAAAGTGACTCCTGCACTCCTCCTATAATAAGACCAGCCACTGCTGCTCTCTGAACTTGTGCAAAGTGACTGGTCTTGTCTCCGCCCCCTCCTGTAGTTTTCTGCAGTCAGCCTTTAGTGGTATGTTCTGTTGGGCCACTCCCACAATTTTTTTCCTGCACACGCTGTGCAAGCTTTGCACAGTGATGATGTCGCTGTTGCTTTCACAAAGTAATATCTGGCTTTGGAAAGATGGTAAAGGTATTTTCACCTGGTGATCTGGCCAGCAAGCCTACTATTTTTCAACAGAAATATACTTAAGCCATTGTAGATAGGGCAAAAATATAGTGTTGTACAACTTGTACCCAGTTGTTCTGAAATATATTTCCCTTCAGATCTGTATTTAATAAAATAGGTTGGAACTAGTACAGATTGTGATCTGGTGTATAACTGGGAGGAAAATAGATGGAAAAACAAACATTACTGCATTAAGCTGTATTAACTACTGCACAGCGGAATGAAAAAAACCTGCATCTACACAAGTGATGTGTTTGCAGGGATCCCCCTACCATTCCTATTGTATTGTGACAGCAGGGACTCCCCCATGTCAGAATACACAGATCAGCACTGCAGTCATTCTAGAGGTGCTGCTGTTAATGACAAAGTGTATTATTTTCTGTACTAACTAATCTTACTTACCGTATCCTATCACACAAAGATGCACTGTAGTAAATAACTAATATGGTCCAAAATGTACGGGCTTAAAGACATGTAAACCATAACAATTAACTTTTCTTATTTGCTATCTTTTGATATCTGAAATATACCATTGAAAGTGTTTTGTTATATCTGTTTAACAACTTCAGCCCCGTAAGGATTTACCCCCTTAATGACCAGGCCATTTTTTGCAATACAGCACTGCATTATTTTAACTGACAATTGCGTGGTTGTGCGACGCTGTACCCATACAAAATTTACGTCCTTTTTTTCCCACAAATAGCGCTTTCTTTTGGTGGTATTTGATGACCTCCTGTGGTTTTTATTTTTTGTGCTATAAACAAAAAAAGACTGCCAATTTTGAAAAAACCAAAAAAATGTTTTTTACTTTCTGCTACAATACATATCCCAAAACAATTATATAAAAAAACTAATCAATTAATCAGTTTAGACCAATATGTATTCTTCTACATATTTTTGCAGAATCCCAATAAGTGTATATTGATTGGTTTGCGCAAAAGTTATAGTGTCTACAAAACAGGGGATAGATTTATGGCATTTTGATTTTTTTTACTAGTAATGGAGGTGATCAGTGATTTTTTAGCGGGACTGCGACATTGCTGCGGACAGAACGGACACCTAACTGACATTTTTGACACTTTTTGGGGAACCAGTGACATTATTACAGTGATCAGTGCTAAAAAGATGCACTGACATTGTACTACTGACACTGGCAGGGAAGGGGCGATCAAGGGGTTAAATGTGTTCTCTATTTGTGTTTTCTAACTGTACATGGGACTGTGTGACTGGGGAAACGCACAGATCCGTCTTTCTGTGTTAGCAGGAAGACAGATCACAGTGTCATCCACTGACAGAATGGAGATCTGCCTTGTTTACTTTGGCAGATCCCAGTTCTGTCTCTGCGGGGAATGATCGTGGGCAGGCGGCAGATATCAAGTCCACCGGACCCGCTGATTGGCTTCCCCACTGGCCAATCAGAGCGCACGCACCCCCACGAAAGCTAGTGCATGTATCGCCGTACCTGTACAGCAATTTGCGCAGCCGAGCCACCTTGCCACAGTACATATGCAGAGGTTGGTCGGCAAG
This sequence comes from Rana muscosa, assembly GCA_029206835.1. NCBI lineage: Eukaryota > Metazoa > Chordata > Amphibia > Anura > Ranidae > Rana > Rana muscosa. The sequence goes on from CM055118.1 coordinate 478,126,638, forward strand.
TGGTTAATAAGTACAAAAATACCTATTGATCCTGTCAGAAATACAGAGCTGTGCTATGCTTTGTGCAAACCTATTGGAACCTATTTAGCCCTATCAGTTCTTATCTTGGGACTATAAATCAGGTAATATCTATGTTTTAGAGCAGGGGTCCCCAAACTTTCTAAGCAAAGAGCCAGTTTACTGTCCTTCAGGCTTTAGGGGCCCGAACTGTGGCCAGTGTGAGTAGAGATTTACCCAGCATCAGTGCCCCATAGTTGATATCAATGAGAAGAATAGCGCCCCATTGATGGTGTCAGTAGGGGGAATGGTGCTCCATCATTAGTGTCAGTTAGAGGAGCAGTGCCCCAAGGGCCAGATAAAGGCAAGCAAAGGGTCACATCTGGCCCCAGGTCCGCAGTTTGGAGACCACTGTTTTAAAGAATAGGACAGAGGGAAGGGTTTCAGAAGTATAGCAAAAGACAACTGGGCAGGGCTGACACCATTTTGTCTATAAAAATGCTGTGTGTTGACAGCCCACAATGTAGCAGTACCTCTGGCAGATGGACATATATTTTTCTGTACTTTCAGGGCCTTTAAAGGAATAAAACAGACAATGTACACATTTTGCTGATATGTAATGCATGATTATTTTTTTTGTCCTGAGATACACTTTAAAAGCAACTTTTCTAAAAGCTTCTCAAACTATTCAACTCTGACAGCTTAGATTAAATTGTCATATGCCACTTCAAAAGAATGTTAACACCGAAGGGTTGTCTCATCTCCATTACTTTTTATATTATGTAAAGAACACCTATCAGAAGTAATTTGATAATCTTAGGGTATATAGGGTGTGCATAAAGAGAATAAGGAATTCAGATGATCTTTTTATGCAGATGACGTGAGTCTGACATTGATGAATTGCTTCATTACATTACCTAATCTTCACAAGGTTTTAAAAGAATTTGGCAAAATTTCAGGTTATAGAAAAAAATCCACTAAAACAGAAATCACGCAAATTTTCCCACAGTTACGGCAAGTACTGCAACCTCTACATGTCATAGTTATCATAGGTTTAGGGATCAGGTCCATAGTTAATAATTCTAAATGAATTGATATAAGCTCAATTTTCTCTTTTCCTTCCATGAGATTAAAACACTTCTCCATATATGGACCTCTTATAGCACGTCTCTTTGTGGTCAGATTCTTGTAGTTCTGTTCTTGTTAGGAAGTTAGGTTTATTCAGAACATTGTCTGTTAGAGTGCTAAGGGTCCCACTTTTTATGTTACAAAGAAATACATTGAACTTTATATAGCAATCCCACAAGGCATTGAAAAGGGTGCTTCTCCTTAGATAGGAGCAAGGTGTCCTAGAGTTGCCAGATATTGTCAAATATCCTGCAACCAACCTTAGACACAATTGGGGAATTGAATAAATCCCTAACAGCACTTTTTTAATGGTAGGGCCCTTTAAAATGGCCTGTGCCAGCTTAAAAAATCCCTGCCGACCTGTAGTTCTTTTATATTGATTCTGTTACAAAAGTAGCGTTATTACTGCACCAAATTCAATATAATTACCTCCAGTTCATAGATGAAGAAACTAGAGGTAATTAAGACCTTCTCTGAGTTGACGTACAGGGATAGGCAAAGTGCCTGTCTCTGTATGCTGTGTATCAGAGCGGCATGTTTATCGCTACTACCCCTTCCCCTCCTGCCACTGGTTGTTAAGGACATAGAGGATAGAAAGAAATGATCAAACGGGGACACCCCTCCCCCCTTTCTCCTCTTCCATTGAGAAAGGTTCTTTCACTGATGATACTGCCTATAACATGAATCAGATCAGTCGTAGGATCCCCCCCAGCCTGTGTTACAGGCAGTGTAATCATTGAACGAACTTTCACAATGGAGGGAGATGCATTTTTAGTGCAGTTCAGTTCACAGACGTGAAGCTATAAACCCCCCCCCCCCCCCTGGAAGTTCAAAGACAGGAAGAGGACAGGGTAATCCCGGCAGTGAAGATTTCTCCAGAATCCAACAGCCTGCACATTATGGGACATACTCCATCACAGTTAAGTAATTTTTACTAATGCTGTAAGGAAGAAAACACTTTAGCGTTAACATCCAACCCATTTTTGCCAGGAGATATTTCAATTTTAGGCAATTTTCCCTGGAAATTTCCTGGTATCATTTAAATTACAATTGCCTATTATTAACTTGTGAAATTTTGTACAAAAATTCTTTGCATGTTTCACATTTAATTTTATTATTGCTAATTGTCTAAAAGTAATAGATTGGCTTATTTATATATTGGGATCCAATGAAATCTATACAGATAGGTTATTAATCTGCGTTAAACAGGATCTTTTTCCTATATTCCAACGTATATTTTTATTGAGGGAAAAGATTACATGTTTAAGAAAAAGGCAGTTATAAAAAGTATGTTGTTTTTCAATGTTAATTTGGACTCTTATAATATAGCATCCTAGCTTTTTAACAAGATCACACAAAAATATGGAATTTATTATTATGAAAAATGTAACCACTTGTGGTGGATATATGTGCAAAAACTGTGATGTATGCTGCGGGGGAGATTTGCTAAAACTGGTGCACACAGAACCTTGTGTATAAAGTAACTAATCAGCTTCCAACTTCAGCTTGTTCAATTAAGCTTTGACAATAATATCTAGAACCTGATTGGCTATTATGCACAACTGCCCCAGATTCTGTGTGCACCAGTTTTAGTAAATCTCCTCTGTATATATCAAGCATTTTTTTTACCTATTTTTGTAAATGTTAAATATTTTTTAATATTAATAAATTCCATATTTCTGTATTTTTGTTTGATCTTGGTAACAAGCTCTAGGGTGCTCTATCAAAAAGGACCTATGTAACATTAATAAAGTACTCAAAAGTAAGGGATGACTGTCCCTAAATAACTGTAAATCTACCAATACCTGTAGCACTTGATGTATAAGTTAGAAAAATTATAATTTTATTTTTACACCCTCTGTCATGGTTTTATACAAAATTATTTCCATTCTGAAAATATACTCACCAGGCTTTCCACAAAGGAACTGGACTTTGTATTTTGGACATTGTGAGTGGACCTGGTCGTTCTGCCGGCACTCAAACCTGTAATCATGGCCACCTTTATAAAAGACCTGCACTGGTATACTGGACCCGTTCATTGTAGTAACCTGCGATTCACAAGGTACATGTTACTGAATGCAAATGTTTGCCAAAATTGCTAAATAGTTTACAACCGTTTATGTACATAGTGACATAGGCTACAACTTTTTATTTTTATTTTCTTATTGAGGCTTATGAGAGAGAATTATAAAACTTATAGTAACTGTCATTCATTGGGTTCTAGTACAGAGTTGCACAATAAAGGTGAGAATATATTCTACAACTTTATACAGAGTTCTAATGTAATTTTTCTAACATATGAATTCTTTTTTTTTTCAATCAAATAGTTTTTATTAAGTTTTTACTTTATACAACACAAAAAAAAACATGCATAAAACATTGTAAAATATGCACAACGAAATCCCAATCCCAAATAATAAATAAAAAATAAAACATGAATTCTTACATGGAAATCTATATCCAATACACTTCTAAGCTTGTTCAGTAAGGTGAGTAATGTACTACAAAGTGCTGTAAACCACACTAAGCCCAGGTTTACACTGGGCTGCTGGAATGAAGCCATGTGAGTTCAGCTTAACTTGCACAATTTCACTCCCGCTTGTCAGTCCCGATTTCGGCCGCGATTACAGAGACATCTGTGCAGGTTTCTGCACAGAAGTCAATGTAATTCGCGGGCCGAAATCGCGAAAACTAGTACATAAACTACTTTTTAAAATCGGTGCAGCGACGCAGATGCGGCGTCGCCCCGATTAGGACGGTGCCATTGCTGGCAAATGCCGCTGATTTGACATGTCAAATCGCACCAGTGTAAACCAGGGCTGAAACACATTTTACTAGCTATAGTACCATTAGCAGAAATGAGGTACCATTTGCATATTATAACTTTTTCAATCGAAGGATGGCATGTGGAAGAGTGCCAACCTGAACCCTGGTATGTGGATTTTGGATGGTTCATCAGGAACTGGCCTGAAGTTCAATCAGTGTATGGCCAGCTTTAGATTAGGCAGGCTACAGCCCACAAACACACCAGCCTTTCTGGCACATGCCAGAGTCGCTACATGTCCATTCCAGGCCTAGACCTGTGACTCTTTGGGTGTATTCCAAAAGGCCAAGTAAAACTGGTTTTGAGGTTGCATTTAGATTTCAAGTGGCTTGTTAATTGGAAGTTAACAAGTGATTTGTTACATTCAATACCACATTTGTTTCTGATTTGAGCCAGTAGCCATTCAGTGTTTACTAATGTCGTAGATTTGCCTGTTCTTGTTGGCTTAGTTGGTCCAGTCCTAGCTGCCTTTGTTCCTGTGAGATCCAGCATAATATTTGTGAAAATGACGGTTTATGTACTGTTTTCCATTCACATATAATATGGTCTTTGTTTGATAATTTATTATTTAAGTCAAGATTTTGCTTCCCTGTTGTTAAACCAAACAACATCTTTAAATGCTCTCTGTGAGGTCGTTTGATGGCACTCCACCTAATTCCCTACCTAGTGAGATGTGAATGTGAAGGCTCCTGCTCCCTCTGCATGGCTGTCTGCATTACATGCTTAGGAATGACACTGATAACAAACCCCGGCCATTCCAAAAGAGCTTAGGATGCCTACTGAGACCACAAAAAAGGATGTAATAGGATCTACAGCATACGGTCTTATTTATGGTTAGCAATGGGAAACCGTTGTTCCTGGGTGTGAAGCCTGATGTTTTATTAACTACGAGACAGGCAGCAAAAACAATATCCACACGGTATGTCTGTTCTTCCTTTCACTGAATTACTATTGAGTTCCTTCCTTTGGTAAAGTCTTATTAGCTGTTATACTTAGGATGCACTCATGTATGTTTTACTATGTTTTTTCTGTATTTTCACACCTTTAATATTTACTGTGTATTTTTATATTTTATGCTTATATTATTAATTGTGTGTTCACTATATTTTTACACTATTATTATAAAGATAGCAGATAGAAAAATAGAAGAGAGGAAAATGGGAGAGCAGTAATGAGCATATACGGGTTTCCATTGTGGCCACTAAACTTTTATGCTCTCCCACATTTATCTAATTTAGTGCACTGGGGTTGATTTACTAAAACTGGAGAGTGCAAAATCTGGCGCAGCTCTGCATAGAAGCCAATCAGCTTCTGTGTTTGTTTGTTTTTTTTGTCAAAGCTTAAATGGTTACTAAACCCTCTAAAAAACTAACATGTCATACTTACCTCCACTGTGCAGTTTGTTTTGCACAGAGTGGCCCCAATCCTCCTCTTCTGGGGTCCCCCGGCGGCGCTAGTAGCTCCTCCTCGCATCAGGGAAACCACCTAGGAAAAGCGCTCTCCTTGGGGGTACCCGTGCGGGCGCGCTCACGAGTCCCGATTTTGCGTCCATAGACAAAGAGAACCAGACTCGGCCCCGGTCCCCAGCGCCCGCGTCATTGGATTTAATTGACAACAGCGGGAGCCAATGACTACGCTGCTATCGATCTATCAAATCAAGAACCGAGACCCCGGCCAGAGAGGGTGTGCGGGTCTCTGGCGTGGGAGCGAACAGGCTCAGGTGAGTAAAACAGCCCCTTACAACCCCTTTAATTGAACAAGCAGAAGTTAGAGATAGATTGGCTACCATGCACAACTGCACCAGATTTTGCACGCTTCAGTATTAGTAAATCAACCCCCATTGTATTTTCAAGCCCAATTTTGGGCAAGTGCCAGTTTTTGGGGTAAATTCTAGTTAGAGATATACTGTCATACCCTACTCTATATACTAAACCTCTAACATTTAAGACAGCCTCACGCTAGGTTCCTTTATCCCCGTTCACATCGGCGCCATTTGACATGCGATATGACATGTCACATCGCATGCCAAATCGCAGCCTATTGGCGGCAACGGCACTGTCCCTATTGGTGCGATGCCAACTTTGCGGCGCCAAAAATAGTTCCTGCACTACTTTTGGCAACTTCAGGGGTGAATTCAATAGACATCTGTGCATGAACCCGCACAGATGTCTTTCGAATCGCCCCCGAACTTGCACTAAAATGCGGGTTTAAAGTTGTGCAAGTTCAGCTGATTTCAAACCCGCGCTCAGTGTGAATGAGGGCTTAATGACAGTTGTAATATAGGCCACCTGTGCCACCAAGCAAGATTAGAATGATCTGGGAGGAGGGTCACTAGTGCTGTTGTGAGTGTGTTAAGGAGGAAGATGTTCTGCCATACGGGGGGGGGGGGGGTTTGACAGAAAATGTAGTACATCCTACACCTCTAACATTCAAGACAACCTCACTCTGGGTAACTTTAATGACAGTGGTAATGAAGAGCACCTGTGCCATCAAGAAAGAATAGAATAAGCTGGGGGGGGGGGGGGGGGGCTACTTGTGCTGTCGTCTGTGAGATAAGGAGGACAATGTTTTACCATACTGGAAGTTGTGAAAAAAAAGTCCTACATCCTTCACATCTAACTAAGAAAGTCTCACTCTGAGTTCCTTTTATGACAACTGTAGTGAACAGCACATGTGTCATCACCCAAGATTAGAATAAGCTGAATAGAGGGCTACTAATGCTGTCATCAGTGAGTTAAGCAGAAATATATTCTACCATATTGGAATTTGTTAAAAAAAAAATGGTCTACTTCCTAAACCTCTAACATCTAAAGCTGGCCATAAATTGATCATTTTTTTCCCCTTCAAACAGCGGGTTGAACCAAAAAAAGAAATGACCCAATTCCCCCCATCCGTACATTTGAGGTGGATGCAGGAATCACTCCCGCTGCGCCATTTTGTTATGATCGATCGGGAAAAACCCGATAGGCTGGCTGTACAGAAGTCGATCAGTAGATCAACTTCTGTACACCAGCCAGCCTATACATGGATTGAAATTCGACAACTGTAGTGAAGAGAATCTGTGCCATCAAGCAAGGTTAGAATAGGCTAGAGGGAGGGTTAATAGTGCTGCCATCCGTGAGATAAGGAGGAAGATGTTCTACCATACTGAGAGTTGACAAAAAAAAAAAGTCCAACATTCTACACCTCTTACATCCAAAGACAGCCTTACATTCTTTTAATGACAACTGTAGTGAAGAGCATCTGTGCCAACTTGCAAGATTAGAAAAATCTGGAGGGTTTGTTTGTTCTGCTGATAAAATCATGGGTGGCATGGGAGTTGGGTTTTCCACTAATCTTGATGTGTTAAATAATGAAATATGAAAATTGGACTTTTGGTTCTGGCTCTTTTTGGTGTAGAGCCTGTGTTTTTGCTGTTGATCCTGGTGTGGGATGGACCAATAATGATCGCTAGAACAAGACAAGTATGAAGTTGGGTTTATCTTAGTGTAACATAGAAAGTATCCCATAAGCCTCTGCAAATCCACTGTGAAAGAGTATGTGACAGTCTCAGCCCGGGCTCTGGCCAGGCCAGGCCACACCCCCAATGCGTTTCGCTCCCACTGGAGCTTAATCATGGGGATCCCCATGATTAAGCTCCGAGGGTAAAGCAAAATGCGTTGGGGCATGGCCTATCTGGAGCCCGGGCTGAAACTGCCACATACTCTTTCAAAGTGGATTTGCAGTGATGTGCGGAGTGGCATACTTTCTCTGCTGTATGTTGACGTCTGGAGCCGAGGCGAGCTCCGTTCCCAGCCGGCACTCCTAGCAGTTGGTGTTGAACTAGGACCCTCCAAAGCCTGAGTGGCACCCACATATTTTTACATTAGTTCACAGGGGTTATCTTAGTGTTTGAGGCAATTTGAGCTACTTTTTTATGATTAGCCTATACCATAACATAACAGCACTCTGGCATGGTGTTTTCACGTACCTTGATGTCAACAGGATGGGTGCAGATTTTGTCAGGATACCTGGCCCGGAATTCAGACAGTTTCTCCCAATCTCTGTACCGTGTGCTCTCATACTTGTCAAACCAGTCCGTCCACTCCACATCTGGAATGTAAAAAGCACAGCACTCACATTGCAAGCCTGCCAGATTCACTTGTTTATTTGCAAGTAGCAAAACAGAAATGTGCACCAAACACGTGACAGAATTACAAGCTGATTTCCAACAAAACGACAAGTCGGGATTATAGGTCCACATCTAGCTGCAAACCGCTTACACTTGTTTGACATCATACTAAACAGGTCGGTTTCAGCTGCCAGCACAAGTGAACATGGTGGACCGTTTAGACTCTCAAGATTCTGCTACTTGATAACATGATTTCTCTAATCAACACCAGTCTTCCTGCTTATTTTCTACCACATTTTTCAATCATGAACTAGATGATGTCAGTCCTGCCGGTGTCCTATAGATTGCAAACATAGTACTTTACAGTAACTAAATCCAAATATGGGCAGCGTCTTTCTATATGACTCAATGTCAGAAATGTATACTGATACTTATGGAGCCCATAACAGCCCAATCTGATGCAGCTGTTCATGATAGCCAATCAACTTCTAACTTCAGCTTGTTCAATTAAGCTTTGACAATAAAACCTGGAAGCTGATTGGTTTCTATGCAGAGCTGCACCAGATTTTGCACTCTCCAGTTTTCCTAAATCTCCCCCATTGTGTAATGTGTCCGAGTTTCTAAGTGCTAAGCCTTGGTCCAAACCTTTGCGTGCCAGGAACACGAGCAAAAATAACGTGCTTTCCTGACATGCAGAGAAATGTGTTGCCATTTTTGAGACGCAGTAGTGTCATTAATTGCTAATGGCACCCCCACGCATCTGCAAACATTCCACGTTTTTTTGCACAAAAAACAGCATGCTGCTGAAGCACCATGCAGTTTGGTGTGGCACGTTTTTGGAAAAGAGACTGGGCCTTTTTTTCCATGTTTCTAGCATGTAGAGCAGCCCATAAAACAAATTAGGCTGCCCTGCACGAAACACACAAGAACATGCAAAAATGCATAGAAACGTGGCCGCGCTTGGTCGTACCTATAGGTGTGAACCAAGCCTAAGGCATGTTCTTCTTTAAAGTGATATTAAACCCTCAGTTTTTTAAGCACTTTCAGCAGCTGAGTTAATCACTTACAAAGGATATGCATTTTTATCTTTTAGCTCTGGCTCACACTGGTGCGATTTGACATGTAATTTGACATGTCAAATCGCATGTCAAATCGGCGGCATTTGCCTGCAATTGCCAACACTGGCACCATCCTAATCGGTGCGACGCTGCATCTGCGGTGCTGCACCGATTTAAAAAAATTGTTTCTGTACTACTTTTTGCAATTTCGGCCTGCGATTTACATTGATTAATCGTGGCCGAAATCGGGACTGACAAGCGGGACTGAAACTTGGCTTCACTCCCGTAGCCCCAGTGTGAACCTGGGCTTAAAGTGGATGTAAACCTGATTCATGAAATTTGAGCTGGGCACATATATCTGACGTTTTTTCTTTTCTCTCTCCAAAGCACTATGTCCCGTAGCTGTCTCCTGCTCCGTTCTTCTGTTATCAGCCTGATAACTTCTGATAAGTTCTCTGTCACATATAATAAAAGCAGCCTGAGTTTTGTGTTGGGGAGGATGCTATAAAGAGATTAGCAGAGCCCTGAACCATTTAACAAACAGGTCTGAAAGTCTCTACCTATGAGGAGAGGGGGTGTGTGCCTTTCCTCCAATCAGCTGTCTTGGCTGTATGCCCAGGCTTCACTGCAGTGCTAACAAGGAAGAGAAAATCTCCTAACACCATGTGCACTTTCTAAACAGTATATAAAGATGAACACAGCAGATATACATGTAAAACTTATGTGGGGAGATTTGTTTCATCCCTGTGCATCATCTGAGGCTGTTCACTTCACTGGGTATATGTGAGGGTTTACATCCACTTTAGTCCTTGCCTATGTTCCAGTGTAAGCTGGTGCCATGACTACTGCCCCAGCTTTCCGCTTTCAGAGTGGCACCTCTCTCTTGCAATGTTCTATAAAGCCACCCTTGCATACAGGGAGTAGAGTTGTGTGCATCAATAGAAACACACAGCCCCATAGCCTAGGATGGCAAGGCACTCCCCTGCTCTTCTCCTCCCCTTCCCTTCTCCGAACTAACAGACTAACTGGAGACTACACTGTCTACTGTTAACTCCTCCCTGTGAAGACTGGACGTTCAGAGAAGCAGCACAGAGATAGCAGGGTAAGCAGCATTTAAAGTTGTAAACTGCAAGTGCTGAGGTAAGAATTTTAAATTATTTACTAGTAAATGTTTATTTTATTTGCACTCAGCGTGTTAAACTAAAAAATGCTGAGCCTTTAATACTACACCGCCACTAATCAGATTAAAATTCCATCTATTGTTCATTTACAGGGCAGGTTCAAATCAGACTGCTATCAATAGGCAAATAACATCAATTGTCAGAAATAATACTATGACAATACTGTACATGTCATCTCTGGAATTGACTAACTTTTTTAACAAACTGAAATATTCTGTATCTCTCAGTTTAAAAAAAAAAAAAAAATTGTGAAAAACATGCCATGTAATTTTTTTATAATGTTAATTTTCAAAGTGTGATTTCCACACTTTATGGCTTGTATTATAAAAAAATTAAAAAAACTGCATTCGCCCAGTGAAAGTACATGTACATTTGTTCTGTGCTAATAGGCAAAAAAATAAATAAAAAATAGTGTTATTGGACTATTTTCTGTGCAAGAGAAATGTTTTTTTTTCATTGATTTAAAAATCTGAAAATACTACATTTAGCCATTAGATGGCACTAATTATCAAAGGAAATTCCAGTGTCAAGCAGTGGCTTAAAGTGGTTGTAAACTCTTACACACCACTTTTACCTACAGGTAAGCCTATAATAAGGTTTACCTGTAGGTACTGAAAATATTTACCATAGATATTTACCATATACGCATGCGCCAACGTCATTGGCACATGCGCACTAAAGAAAGGGCACGATCATGACCATCGGTTCCTGTGCGCATGCGCAGGAGTGACGTTACACGACTCCGGCCAGTCACAGACCTGGAGTCCATGTCCCCGGAAGTAAGAGGGGTGGAGATGGACGCGGCCACCAGTAGGGACATTGTGGCCTTCGTTTGCAGGTAAGTGCAACATAATGGGCTAGTATGCGATGGTCCGATCTGTTGTATCTCACATCTCTATCTGTCTTTAGAATGAGACGTGATCTCTTCCTACAATGTGAGAGTGAGTCTTGGTTGCCATCCTTCTCCTTCTGTTTATTCAGGCTGCGGAGATGAAGGCAAGGCTTGAAGTGCTTGGCTCCTTACTTAGTGCGGTGGCAGGAAATGACGCTCATGCCCCGGAAGAAGTCCTTTTGCTGACAAAACCGGTTGGGCAGAGCTGCTTGTTCCTGCTATCGCGTCTTTATATGTACGTCCGGATGTCTTTTGGCGGCCGCCTTTACATTATACCACGCTGGTTTTAACTAGAATAATTGTAAGTGCAATACTTTTAATAAATATAATCTCTTAGAGGTTTTACATTATCCAGCAGTTATATATTCTTTTGGGGGATCTGGCCAGAGGTCATTGTGTGAGCGGAGTCCTTTGGATACATCTGAACTGTTCCTGGTGCAATTCCTTCCTATGTCATTTGTCGGTGGTCTCTACCTGGGATTAATACATCAAGCCTGTTTGACCGTTCATAATAAAGAGTCCAGGTTCTCTGGTAAGTGTCCAACTAATTGTGGCAGTGGAAGGATTTGTATCTATTTTTATCCAAAGTTGATTCACGGAGTATATTAATCTGATGAACACGGTCCATTCAACATATAGCACCCACTCATTGGGAGGAGGGCGCTACATTAATAATAATAATTTTTTGCAACAATATTTTTTTTTCAGATTTTTTTAGCGCAACACTTTTTTATTTCTTTTTTGTATATTGTGATAATATCTCACATTTGTGGTGCTGCTTTGTTTCACACAATTTTTAGATTTCTTCATATGCGCAGTATTATTTATTGTTTATGATTTTTTTTGCTGATGAGAAAGGGTATTTAGCAGTTTATATTTACTAAACAAATTGCATTTCCATGTTCTGTGTACTGTGGGAGACCAGATATAATGAATGCAGGCTCCTGGGTTTTTAGTAACACTTTAACATGGTATTTTCAATGAAAAACGTTCATTCTGCACAGGAAATAGCCCAATTACATTTGTTTTACTGCCCCATTCACACAGAATAAATTAATGTACATGAATTTTCACCAGCATTTTTTATATATATATATATATATATATATATATATATATATATATATATATATGTATGTATATATATGTAGCGGCCTCACCCCTCTCTCCCCTTCTCATACTCGGCTTGTCTTTCTTCATCTAGGGGTCTCAGTGCTGGGGGGAGGGATAAGACACACCACGGCCCATGTCCTCCATAGCTAAGAGGTGAAGGCCAGAAGATTGGGTTTTGTGTAGGTGTCCTAGAGTCAAGTCCAGTACTTTGTCCCTGACTCCTTTGCTCCTAGTAACCAGAGTTCCACACAGTGAATAGGTCCAACTCAGTTTTATTCTTCTTGCCAAACAATAAACAGTTTCTTCTACTGAGTAGTAATGGGGAATAGATCGAGGCACAATCCCTTCCCTTCTCCTGCTAACCACTGTGATATCACCAGTGGCGGGTAGTCACTGCCACTGACTATATTGAGTAGAATGTGAATTACCTTCGCTAGCACGGCCCCTGTCAGGGGAAGGAGATCCGTCCAAGGGAGAAACAGGAGGCCTCTCTGTCACCAGCAATGCTGCGCTGGACTCTTCAGAGAAGTTCCGCACACCAGTCCTTATGAACTCAGACACGGGCACCCAAGGAGTTAGGGCCCCCTCGGATTCCTCCACCCTTGCGGAACTCAGTCGAAGGTACTGAGCCCCAGGCCTCCGCCATAGTACCTCACCCCAGGCTAAAGGTGCATAGGATGGACTCCATCTCTCACTCCGGCCAGGTCAAGGGCACCTGAGCCCGGAATTCCGGAACGCCAGCACCCAAGCTGAAGGTGAATTCTCTCCGAACTCTGAACCCCGTGGTAAGGGCATCCGCCCCTTTTATCCCCTCTCCCTTCGTGCCACAGCGGGTTCCCCGCCCCGCTGTACCAGCTCCAGGGGAGGACAAAAAGGTACAGTCTTGCGGTGTGAGTTCAGCTCCGACCCCGGGCAACAGCGCCACCCGTGGACCACAAGGAACCTCACACCACCAGAGTCCTCCAAGAACCAGAAAAGGGTCTCGGATCCCCTAGCAATTGGTGCATCTGGGTTACACTACCACCCAGATGCCTCCCCTAAAATTCAAACACCCGCTACACTCTCCCCCTGGTGATTTTACACTGGTCCCCAGTGTCTGGTACAAACTCATATCCCACAAGGGTGGTGACATAAGTTCAGCCCAGAAACCAAACTACACAGTTTAGCCCTGAATTGTGCCAAGACCTGGATGGGAAAGGGAAAACTTAAAACAATGCAACTATAAAACTTTCCAATAAAACACTTTACACATCCCGGACGAGCCCCCACGTGTAGCGGCCTCACCCCTCTCTCCCCTTCTCATACTCGGCTTGTCTTTCTTCATCTAGGGGTCTCAGTGCTGGGGGGAGGGATGAGATACACCACAGCCCATGTCCTCCATAGCTAAGAGGTGAAGGCCAGAAGATTGGGTCTTGTGTAGGTGTCCTAGAGTCAAGTCCAATACTTCGTCCCTGACTCCTTTGCTCCTAGTAACCATAGTTCCACACAGTGAATAGGTCCAACTCAGTTTTATTCTTCTTGCCAAACAATAAACAGTTTCTTCTACTGAGTAGTAATGGGGAATAGATCGAGGCACAATCCCTTCCCTTCTCCTGCTAACCACTGTGATATCACCAGTGGCGGGTAGTCACTGCCACTGACTATATTGAGTAGAATGTGAATTACCTTCGCTAGCACGGCCCCTGTCAGGGGAAGGAGATTCGTCCAAGGGAGAAACAGGAGGCCTCTCTGTCACCAGCAATGCTGCGCTGGACTCTTCAGAGAAGTTCCGCACACCAGTCCTCACGAACTCAGACACGGGCACCCAAGGAGTTAGGGCCCCCTCGGATTCCTCCACCCTTGCGGCTACATATATATATATATATATATATATATATATATATAAATACACCCCATAGGGTTACTCTAATACTGCATTATCATATTAGAGATCAAAGAAACAGACAAATGGACCAAGTGTTTCACCTAAGCTGCCCCAGGCTGCATACTTGGAAAGTAGAATCGGTCCTGGAGTTTAGAAGTTCCATGATTACTATTAGTGCCGGTTCACAAAGGGGTGACCACGCATTGCAATGGAACCGTTCTAATAGTAGCGACTCAAGTCGCTCCGACTTAGAAAAAGGTTCTTGTACTACTTTGGGGCGACTTCAGTGCGGCTTGCATTGATTTCTATTACAGAAGTGGTTTTGCAAGCTGCGCTGAAGTCGCACTGTATGGGAAGGCTTTAGAGTCAGACGACTTTGAAGCCACCCCTGTGTGAACCGGCACTTACTCCACTTCTAGATATCTGAGACTGGCAAACACATGTCCTAGCAGTCTAGAATCAGAGGGACAGTAGACAGATTATGTAAAGCTTTCTCTTTATCCTGATTAATGTCCAGTCTCTTGCACAGAGACATCAAGTAGAAAAGAAATCCCGGCGCCAATGAAAACAGATTTTTTTTTTTTGTCTGTAATTAAAAATAGCAAATTACATTTTCAGGTTGAGCAATAAACTGGAGCAATAATGAAATCAGGACAGTACATAGGCTGTTGTTGTCCAGCTAGGGGCCAAAACCAGAGACCTCAGCCAGCCAAGATCAGCAAACAAGCAAGTGAGTTAAAAGGGACGTCTGTGTCCGACAACTGGAAGCTCATACATTTTTCATGTGCACAGCGCAGGGTTGCCGGAGACTTCTGCATGTCTGCAGCTTCCAAATAAATGATCCGTGTGTTCCAAAAAAGCACAGCCGTAATGAACCAATAGCAAATGAAGGAAAGCAAATATGGGAAATTTATAGAAAATTGTGGTTTCTGTGCTTTCGAATCCCTGACTCCAGATTTGTCAGACAGAGAAATAAACTTCATATTGTTAATAAACAAGTCTTTATCTGGCTGCAGGGATCCCCCGGTACTATTTTTAAATATTTAGTGACATGTTAGAAGTGATGGGTTTTCACTTACCCTGAACCCACTGGCTGGATGAGGAGACGTTGAAGTATTCCCCGTTTTCAGCTTGGAAAAGTTTGTGCACTCGGGCCGCCGCGGACCCCCTGCTTCCTGTCCAACACATAAATAACCCAGGAAGCGTGTTAAGTAAATAGACTGGAGCAGGTAACCATACAGATGAAATCATAGAGGACAGGAAAAGCCCAATCTAAAATGTCATATTTCCTTGTGCCATGTGTCATTATTTCTATTTATATATAAACATCTATGGACCCAACGAGGAATGTAAAGACACAGCAGAACAATTACGTATAGGAAGTGGTTATTATAACCCAGCAATCATGCAGACGGACAGAACTCCACTATGAATTTGGATTGTTAACTCCTTCAAATGATCCTATGCAGTAAATGGAAATGTGTAGGGTTGTTAGTAGCCCCCCCGGCCACTCTGTATAATATGCTATGTAATTGCATGCTTATGCTGGTTTGATTGTTGTCAGGAAATTAAAGGAGTTGTAAAGACAGAAGAATTTTTATCTTAATGCATTCTATGCATTAAGATAAAAAACCTTCTGTGTGTAGCAGCCACCCCCAATTACCTACCTGAGCCCCTTCTCTCCCCAGTGATGGCCACAATCCCCTTAGCCATCCAGAACACTCCTCCTGATTGGCTGAGACAGAGCAGTGGCGTCATTGGCTCCCACGGCTGTCAACAAAGTCAGTCAGCCAATCAGGAGAGAGGGGGCAGGGCCAGGTCGGGGCTCTGTGTCTGAATGGGTACACGGAGCTCCAACTTAGCTTGGGTGCCCCCCTGTAGCAAGCTGCTATGGGGGCACTCAAAGGAGGGAGGGGCCAGGAGCAGCAAAGAGGGACCCGAGAAGAGGAGGATCCAGGCTGCTTTGTGTACAGAGGAGGTAAGTATAACATGTTTGTTATTTTTATGGGGGAAAAAACAACACTTTACAATCACTTTAAAAGTGACTATTATATTCATTTTGAATAGCGTAAGGGAGGGTGATAAACCCTGTTGTTTTTTTTTTTCTTTTTCGTTTTTTTTCTTTACCATGTGTAAAGCAGTGATTTGCCTTTAGTTCAGGGTGTCATTAATCTACCATTGACACCTGCAGTGGATCACATGGACGCCGTGCGATTGCAATGCAGTGCGGGAAACGCACAGGATTCGCTGCATTTCCTACATCAGCGTGAACCAGGGCTCAAGCTGAATTCCAGGTATGGTTATGTTCTATAAAGTTACATTGATCCAGCTTGGACCAATGTAAATATGTATGTGCCATACCTGTGGCGTCTCGGTGGAAGCTGGAAACCAGTGCAGTAGGCGCCACTACTCCACTGATCTCAAATAGCTTCTGGGTCCCATGCCGAGTGGCTGCCCTGTTGCATTTTTAACACAGGAGGTTGGCCACTTGGCACGGGCACCATTAGGAGATTGCTTTGCATTTTCTCAATGAATGCAAAGCATTCTGTGACTGGATGAGGTGGAAATCAGGACATCACTGCCCTGCCTTGTCCAATCAGAGAACGCTTTGCATTCCCTGAGAAAACATAAAGTGTTCCCTGAATGGTGCCCATGATAAGGAAAGGAGTAACCTTCAGTCTTCAGCATGCAGCCACTTGGTGGGGGACCTGGAAGTTAGTGGAGATCACTGTAGCAGCGGTGTCTTTTACAGTGATTTCCCGCTTTCATGGGGATCGTACCTACATGACACATACACACTAAAGCCTCGTACACACGGTCGGACTTCAAACAAACTTTCCTGTTGTTTTTTTCTCCGAAGGGAGTTGGCCCGGGCACACCCATAGCATACACACAGCAGGACTTTTCTGCAAACTTTCCCAAAACTTTCCTAACATCACGTGGGTTTTTCTGCTCTTTACCGCCACACTTTGGTCAACTTCTGCTACTGTTGGTTGATTTTAACATTGGTTCTGGACATGCGTATTTGTACTTCGGACAAAAGTCCGATGGATTTCTGTACACACGGTCGGACTTTGCACCATCGGACTTTTGTTGCCGAATAGTTTGTCCGTTTGCAGAGCGAACTTTTGTCCGATAAAAACCGAAAAAGTTTGACCGATGGAGCATACTCACGGTCGGATTTTTTGGAAAACGTGCTCATTTTGAAGTTTGTTGGCAAAAAGTCTGACCGTGTGTACGGGCCTTTACACTGGCCCAAGGCTGGACCAATGTACATATTTAGAAATTGGTGTACCTAAAACTTCAGCTCTAAACTTTCTCACTAAAAAGCTAAATTACAATATAAGCTGTAATCCAGGAAAACAGCTAAATACACTGATTAACCCCTCCAGACCCAAGGCTAAAACAAATCTAAAAACCTTAGCTCAATTTTGCAACTTTGACATGTGTTAGTAAAACTGTACATATCGTCACAACTACTTTGTGCATCCAGGTGGATTATACATTGATTTTTCAGGACAAATTGGGCTTTCTTTTGGTGGTAAATGGTAATAGATATCTCCTGATTTTTTTAGTTTAGCTGTATATTTCTTGCTATTATCATAATTTATCACCAAAGAACAACCCTGCTCCTGACTATTGCAGCGATACCACATATGTGTATGTTAGTTGTTGCTTGTATACGTAGCACAGCCCAGAAAGAATGGTATGCACGCACCGACACTGACACTGATACCAATTACATTTATTTGTTTATTATTCTACCCAAAATATGCTATCCGTGACCTTTGGCCCTGACCTTGAGCTTTGACCCTGACCTTGACCCTAACAATAACCCTGGCAACCTTGATCTTGTTGTTTTTAATTTTTATTAGATTTTTATTTATTTTTTCTACACAATTGGGATCGTTTACAATTCCTCTCCTGCAAGAAGAGGAAGATACAATGGGGTTGATTTACCAAAGGCATATAGGCTGTGTACTTTGCAAAGTGCAGTTGCACGCTCCATGTGCAGTTGCTCGCTCCATGTGCAGTTGCTCCAGAGCTTAGTAAATTAGGTAAATCTTCACTTTGCAAAAAGTACCCAATCACATGCAAGTGAAATTAAAAAAGCAGCATGTTTGCTTGCACATGATTTGATGATGGAAGTCAGCAGAGCTTCTGCTCATTTACTAAGCTCTGGAGCAAAGTGCACAGTCTATTTGCCTTTAGTAAATCAACCCCAGAGTATCTCTTTCTTCATTCAGAAGAGGAAGGCAACCCAGGGGTGGGTTCACAGTGACTGATCATGGTGATAGCCAATCAGAGGCTATCACAGCGATCAGGTGACCCGGAACCGACAGTCCCGGGTCCCGATTGTTATTTCGAGACCCGGGCTCTCAGTGAGAGGGGTACACATATACAGTATGCGGCTCCGTGGAAAGAAGCCCTCTTTCATGAGGGCTGCATATATGTGTGCGGTCGGCGCGGAGGGGTTAAATATTTATAGGGGAGATATTTTACCTGCCAAAGGGTCTGTATTTCTGCCCATCCAGTTCTAAATCTGGCCATATATTTCAAAATTTCTCTTGTTCAGCTCCAGGTTGGCTGAATGAGAGAAATGACTTGATCCCCCATCCAGGCTAAATAGCACGGATGAAGGAATCTGCAGAGCCAACTATTGTATTTTGACAGCCGTCACCCACAGCTGTCAAAATACCCGAACACTGGCTGCATCTCATTGGATACAGGTGCAGTTCAGTTGAGAATTTTCTGGCCTTTGTCAAGCCAGGTGGTTCAGGCCTCCCATAGAATGAATTTTGGCTAGACTAAGATCTACACAGTCATGGCACACAGCACAGCCCACGGCCTGAAGGGAAGAAATATGAATTTTAGGGCTGCTATTGTTTATAGCAAACTGATGTATAATTTATTTTAGAAGTCAGACTAGGGAATGTTCCATGTCACACATTCAGCATTTAGCTGTACCTTGATACTCCATGTGGTCTTCCACAGAACTGGACGGATCGCCTTTCACGGTGATAAAACTCCAGGGGTGTCTGGAATAAACAGAACAACCTGTATATTAAAACAAGGAACAAGTCACTTCACATACTGAGGCTTTGTAACTCGAAGGACCGACACGCGCAGACAGAGAGACCGTCTGTACGCAGCAACTTGCCACAGCTTAAAGAGACACTATTACAGCAAAATGTACATACAGCTGATATTTCATATAATGCAAACAACAATTATGTGCATTAACCTTAAGCAGCCAATCAGTGAGTAGAGTTAAGGAGAATACTGTAGTCACACTTATGAGAATTTTTATTTTTTTTTGCTTGGCTGTTTTGTGCTACTGTACATTGTACTTGGCACTCAGTAAGGCCACTTTCACACTGATCAGTTTTTAGTTTTTGCGTTAAAAAAAGCAGAAGAAAAATGCATTAACTCCTATGGAACTCTTCACACTGGTCAGTTGCGGTCCATTGCAATTTTTCAAAGTCCTGAAAGCTGCATTTTTGGTGCATGTTTGGTGCAGTAAAAAAAAACTCACAAAAATGCACCTCCCCATAGAAAATGCATCAAAAATGCACCCGCAGTTGTGTTTTTGGTGCGTTTTTTGAGTCACATGCAAATTGCACCGGAAAAGCAGCAAAAACGCTGTCCAAATGCAGCAAAAACGCGTATGCGTTTTTGCCAAATTTTTGCAACAGAGCAGTGTGAAAGTAGCCTTAGTATACAGCATGCCTGAGAATGATTGCATTTATACATTTTACATTTCCAAGAAAGAAATCAATACGTATAGTAAATACAAACCATAACTGAACGGGTATATGCTTGCTGATGAATTGTGAATCATAAGCTTTTTATAAATTAAAATATTTGTTTATCACTTTTTTAAATCTTTTGTTACATCTCAGTGTTGCTGATCTTCTGCGGCCACTTTCTGTCTACATGCAGGTACACTTAAAAGTGCGGTATGCCTGTACAACTGCAGCGCTTGCTGCATGGCATTTCTCAGGGAGGGTCTCATGACAATGACATTTGGGGACCATGCCTGCCTAATGTGTGCTCCAGTTGCAATTTGATGTGATAGGTTGACAACGCAAAAGCACAATTGGAAACCATGGACAGAGCTTTGTCATTCCCATAACCGGAAGTACCTGAATTAGGACCTTTATGGCAGGATCAGCAGGAATTATTTAATAATTTGTTTAGGAAAGGTACTGATTGAAAAATATAAAAAAATTATTTTGACATGGTAAAGCTTATGTGAGGTTGTGGTGACTTTGTTTATCTTAATTAAAGAGAAGCTTTACTCTCCTCTTTTCATTTTTAATTCTTACCTTGACAGATGAGCTGTCCTTAAAGTAGAACTATAGGCAAAACTTTTTTTTTCTCCTCCATCTGTGTCCCATCGTGGAGATTTCCCTTCACTTCCTGTCCCATAGCCAAACAGGAAGTGAGAGGTAATACCTGAAAATTAAGGTAATTCCTTGGGGACCCCCAGGTCACCAGAACTAGTGTCCCCATTGGAAGATTTCCCCTCTTTTCTGGGGACAACTCAAAATTTGGGATTTTCTTTTACTTTCACTTTCAATGATAATGGTAAACAGGACAAATAGAGAGAGTGTTTCTCCTTAACAGACAGCAATAAAAACTGACAGGGGTTCTAATCCTTCTCCACTCTATCCAAAACATAAAAAATAAATTTTGCCTTTAGTTATACTTTAAAAAGCTACTCACCAGTCCACGAATCTAGTGCTGTCTGGTGTTAGCCACAGCTCCATCTCAGCACTCCAGGTCCTGTGCCCCCATCTTCTCTTCTGACATCATCAGGAGGCCAGCTGTCTTTTCCAGGTTATTTGAACCAGCCCCCTAACGATGTTTGCAGAGATTGCCCAGAGCATGCGCAGTGTGGTAGAGACTGACCCGAAGCTTCCTGGAATGTGTGATGTCAGTATCTCAGGAGGCTTCAGGTAGAGAGTGGGTCATGTCATTCTCAGCTAAACCAGAAACCTGGAATTGTGAGGCCAAAACCTGCAGAAGAACTACATAAACCCCACAACAACAAAAAAATGTTCAAGAGTTTAATTATGGAGAGTCATGGACAGAGGTAAAAGTCCCATGACCAAAAGCACAATGGTACTAAGGTTATGGTCACATGATACTTTCAATGCTTGGAACACCATGCCTAAACAACAATATATTTTCTCCGTAATAGCACTATTAGGGAGCGGCATGATTAGCTGTTAACTTGGCTAGAAAAAGACAGGTTCCCTGCAGTCTACGGTGGCCAGTCAATGAAGATGGTAGAATATCCTACTATACTGACCGGAAACCCAGGTGTAGGAAGTGTCTGCTCCCCAGTTTAGTCATCACTTTCTTTGCAGAATCATCTAAGTTACGGGAACCCTCATCATTCACTGCCACTGACAATATGGTACCCTCTGGAACGGATTTCATATACTGAGCCAAACGGACGCTTTCATCTTTAGATTTGTATGTATCAAACCTGTCAGCAGAGAAACAAGAGGAACCATTACACATGAACACACCAAAATTCTTTATATTAATTTATATGTCTCCAACCATCTTCTTTAATGCTTTGCAAAATAAGGACATACAGGGACTAAACCAGTAACCTCAAAAGAAATAAAAATAAATTAAATGAAAAGGAAGAGAGCCCATCAGAGGCTACTTTATATCTCACATCTATACCTAGTAGTAGTCACATTCAACTGGACCTGTTCTGCAATGTTGAAGACATTTCATAAGGAAAAAGAGAAATGGTGGCACTCCTATATAGCAGTAAAAGTCTTGAATGATTTATTTAATAATCAAACATGAAGAAAACACAGCTCCATGCAGGGAGACAGTGAACGCGTTTCACACATATAGGGCTTAGTCATATAGCGCTTAGTTTGTTATGATATATCTGTGAAACGCATTAACTGTCTCCCTGCATGGAGCTGTGTTTTTGTGTCTTCATGTTTGATTATTAAATAAGAAATTCAAGACTTTTATGGCTATATAGGAGTGCCCCCATTTCTCTTTTTTCTTGTGACATTTGCAGCTGTAGACCATGCTGGCACCCGTAGACCCTCCAGTCTCCTCTATGAAGCTGCGGGTACACAAGTTGAGCGGACATGGACCAGCCATGCGCCTGCTCAGCAGAAAGATTCTTCGCAGAACAGGATGACTCCAACAAAGTTTTGAGAGGTGTAGGGTGTTTTTACCTATATGTATGCTTTGCAACATGGTTAATAAAGCTGAAAATGAGGTATGGCAATTTTTACATAGGACCAATGTAAGTACATATGTGCCATACTTATGGGATCTCAGTGGAAGCTGGATGTCCCTGTAGTATGTACCACTACTCCAGTGGTCTCCACTAGCTTTCCGGGTCCCATGCCAAGTGGCTGCCCTGCTGTTTACTGAATACAGACAGTCACTCACTCGGCATGAGCGCCATTCAGAAAACAATTAGCATTTTTTTTTAATGAATGCACTCTCTTAATTGGACAAGGTGGAGAAATGGGGTGGTGACATCATGATCTCGAACTTGTCCAATTTAGAGAGCACTTCGCCATCACTGAGAAAGTGTTCCCTGAAAGGTGCCCATTCCAAGTGGGATACCACGTACGTTTACTAAGCAGCAGGGCAGCTACTTGGCATTGGACCCCAAAGCTAGCGGGAATCACTGTAGTAGCAGTGTCTACTACAGTGATTTCTATTTTTCATGGGGATCCCACAGGTATTGCACCCATGTAACTAAGTAAAAATGAATACAAACATTTTGGGTTATTTTTGTAAATTCGATACCTTAAAAGTCCTTTAGACTACATTTAGCATTATCCTTTAAATCCTTTACCATGTACTTTGCATTTAATTTTAGTTTGTGGTCCTATTTTGTCATAAAAAGGCAGAAAACAAACAGGACTCAAATGCTGGATTGCATTTTCCTTCTAAGTGACTATACTAAAAGAATATGGAGTTTAGCATAAAAAGATATTATCAGAAACTCACCTGTCTGCATGAATCACCTCGCCAGTTATACCATCAATGGCATGTACAATGATGCCGCGGTGCCCCCAGCTCTTCTCGAAGAAGTACCCGCCCTCACTCATGCCACCGGGGTGGAGTGTTTTATTCAGGAAAGTCCAGGACATCTTTTTCTTGCCGTGAATTTCAAGGGTTCCTCCATTTCCCACACCAATGTATTTGTGGCCAAAATAATCATGAGGAGGTTCAGCTCCATCTGACCTACACGGTAAACAGCATCATTTTGAATGTGTACATTAATGGCAGAAACACTGCAACTTCACTAAAGGCAATATGTTAGTTCAATTTTCCTTAACCAAATCTCTATATGATCTTTTGCAGCCACATTCATAACACTTTCTACCATGTTTCTGACAGAGGCATACTTAGCACATTTGGCACCTGGAGCTGGTTTTTTGCACCCCCCTAAAAAATTGTTGTCAAGGACTAGAGCTCCGTGCACCACATCACATTGCGGTTGTGGTCAAATTGTGTCAACAGTGGGAGGGACTTAAAGGGGCATAAGCTTTAATGACTGCACCACAAGTGAGCATGTAACAGACATGTACAAACATCAGCACGCATTTTAATAAAATGAAACTGTTCCATTACATTTGCTTTTCTACAATGTACTTAGATTGCAGTAGTCAGAAGTATGATATGTAGAACACAGTGGGGGGCAATTTATCAAAACTGGAGCAGAAAGAATCTGGAGCAGCTGTGCATGGAAATAAAAGCTGTATATTGGGGAAAGAAATCTAATGCAAATTGTCAATTTATCCCCACCAGTACAGACAGACCTCTCAGCTTAGCACAGACTGACCACCACCCCAGCACAGACCCCTCAGCACAGACTGACCCCATTAACACAGACCAACCCCCCCGCACAAACCCCTTAGTAAAGATAGCCCCCCCAGCAAAGACCCTGACCCCCCCCCCCCCTCCACCCTCCTCCAGCACAGACTGACCACCACCCCAGCAAAGACCTCTCAGCACAGACTGACCCCATTAACACAGACCAACCCCCCCCCCGCACAAACCCCTTAGTAAAGATAGCCCCCCCCAGCAAAGACCCTGACCCCCCCTCCACCCCCCTCCAGCACAGACTGACCACCACCCCAGCAAAGACCTCTCAGCACAGACTGACACCATTAACACAGACCAACCCCCCCCCCGCACAAACCCCTTAGTAAAGATAGCCGCCCCCCCAGCAAAGACCCTGACCCCCCCTCCACCCCCTTCCAGCACAGACACCTTAGTACAGATCAGCCCCCCAGCACAGACACCCTAGTACAGATTATTATTATTATTATTATTGTATTAATATTATAATACAATAAATTCATTTTAGTACACCAAGCATGTAAGATTTGTAAATGTAAAGCAATATTAAAAATAATGGCAGTGGTAGGCAACATCGGTACTCCAGCTGTGGTGACTCCAACATGCCTCTGCCATTAGCCGTGGCAATCACAATGTTGCAATGCTTTGTGTGACTTGAAGTTCCACATCAGCTGGAGTGTTAAAGGTTGCCTACCCCTGCTTTAGAATATACATTTACAACACTTAAAGTATATCCACCTTGGAAATACAATATACTCTTCCTGTATAAGGGTACCTCTGAGTTGTCCATGAAGGGCAAAGCAACAGGTTCACTTTAACCCTCCCCAGCAGCACATATTCACATAGTAATAGTGTGAGTGTACTGCTGGGTAGGGTTGCATTAAAGCAGGTCAGTTGCTTTTCTCTGCATGCATAAAACAAACGTTTGCTTTATGTAATACGAATAAGTCAGCCAATGCTGTCAATATAAATAGTTATTAGTAAGATGGCCTCTTGTTCTTAATAAACTTGCCAATGTCAAGATGCTATAGATTACTTAATAAAACTCATTGAAAACAAATTTATTTACACAGCATTGTGTTCTCTGACTCACACAGCTGATTCTTTTTGGATTTTGTAACCTTTCTTTCGCTCGTCCTCTGTTTATATTTCCACATCCAGTCTGAGAGTCTATGCCGACCACAAGTCCTGCATTGCATGGTCTTGTGGTTGAAAATTAAACAATTCGGCCCTTGTCGTTAGGCAATTGCTAATGAGTTTACCTTCCATACAAAATGATGGTGAGATGTCCTTGGAAAGGACAGTCTTCGCTCCCTACTTGCAGCTCTGCCCCATCCTCAATCAGTATAAATCTGGTGCGGATGATGATGGCCTTTTCACTGGGTTTAATGACAAGTTTTCCTGTAATATAAGATTCAGATATGTTTACGGGAGGCTTGTACAGCCCAGTTACATCATGAACAACATGGTAAACCAACTTCTAGGGACATTGCTGCTGAAGGAGTTTGTCTGGTTAATTCCAATACTGCCCTTAAATTACTACATGACATATTTATTAAAGAGGAATTCTAGGTATGCCAATTTCTACATAGTTCCATTTGTTTATCTTGGTCCAACATAACTATACACATACCATACCTGAGGGATCTCTCTAGAAGCTGGAAATCACTGTAGTTGGCACCCCTACTCCAGTGATCTCTGCACAGTTCTGGGTCCATGCCGAGTGCCCTACACAGACCCTAGTAAAAAAAAATCTCAAAAGTTCTCAATGAATGCCAATCGTTCTTTGAGTCGACAAGGTAGAGAGTGTGTCCCACCTCTCCACATCGTCCAAGCAGAGAACGCTTTGCTTTCAGTGAAAAAAATGCAAGCGATCTCTAAATAGCGCCTTTGTCCTGATGGCTATGTCCTGTCTTTACAATGTAGTAGGACAGCTGCTTTGCATGTGACCCAGAAGTAAGTGGAGATCACTATAGTAGCAGTGTCTACTACAGTGCTTTTTAATTTCTAAAGGGATCACACAGGTATGGTATATGCATAGTTACATTGGACCGAGTTGGAGCAATGTAACAATGTACAAATATCAATACTTAAAATAATGCTTTAAATTGGATAATACAATTATTTGTTTTGCATTTTACATACACATCTTTAGAAAACCATCATCAAAAGCCAAGAACATATGATAAAAGCACAGAGAGTAAAGATGTATTTCCCAGGTAAAAGTTTAAAGGGGAAAACTCATCAAAGTCTGAGACCATCCCTAAAAGTTAAAGAAGAATTCAAGGCATGGCTATATTATACATAGTTACATTGGTCCAGCTTGGACCAATGTAACTATGTGTATACCATACCTGGCAGATCACCCTGAAAGCTGAAAATCACTGAAGTGGACACCACTATTCCAGTGATCTCCACTTCCTTCCAAGTCTTGTGCTGAGCAGCTAGTCTGATGCATTGTGAGTACTGGAGGTTGGCTGCTCGGCACCTGCACAATTCAGAGAATGCCTTGCATTTTCCAAACAAATGCAAAGTGTTCTCTGATTGGATTAGGCGGGGCAATAATGTGAGATTTCTTACTCTTGAGAGAGAGTTTTTTTCACTTTCTATTGCGTCTACAGGACATGTGGTGAAAAGAAATCTCCCGAATGAGATGCAGACAAAAAAAATTACAAGGGTTTGAACCCTTTCCCAATACTGTATATCCAAAACTACAAAAGTGTTTGCTTTAGATAACCTATAAGAAGTGTTAAAGCGGTAGTGAAGCTTCTTGAAAATACAATTTTACCCAGCAAGGTAATATCATAATGTGTTAGTATACATTGCATACTAACACATTATGAAATACCTTAAAACAAAGGCCTCCAATGGCTTGCTGTCACCTCTGACAAGGATTCCATCTTCACCCGGTCTTCCTTTCCGGGTTCCAGTGGCAGCCGGTGTTTTGTTTTCCGGGCCCTGCATTTACCCCATCTCACGGGCAGCCTGTCGGGCGGCGTCAGCTTCCCTCCGGGCTGCGGGCTGCTTGTTGGCTTGTTTCCCATCTTCTTCCTCCTCTCCTCCGTGCGTTTTCCTCCCTCCTCCTCCAGCTGGCTAGTCCGATCGGATCCATTTGGGTGACGGGTGATATTCATTTGCTATTGTAACACAGCTGGGTGGGCTCGGACCATGGTTTTTTGAAGCCTATTAGAGCTTCTGGCTCTAATCAAGTGCTTCAGACCCCACCTCATTGGAATTCATGTATCCGGCATCCCGGCATGCAGATCAGGGGGCCGGACGCATGGCTAGGGGGGGCGGCTCCCATGCGCCGGTAGTGGATGGGCCGCCACTGCCACTTTTGCTGTCTGATTGGTCAAGCGTTGATGACGTCACTCCCGCACATGCGTATGGGAGCCCTGGGCATGGCACAGAGCTCTGAAGGAATGGAATAGGTATGCCCTTCCTTCAGAGTGCATGCACCGGTGACGTCACCGGCTTGCTGCTCTTGCTGGAATATATCCATAATATATAATGACTTTGGAAATTCTAGAGAAATGCTTAAATAATGCATTACAATTTACCTAAACCCATTAAGATTTTAGTAGACTAAAATGTACTGGAGATTTTAGTCAACTAAAAAATTACTAAAACTAAAACAATTTAGATGACTAACATACGACTAAAACTAAATTTGCTTTTTAGTCAAAGGACTATGACTAAAACTAAATCGAAGTTTGACATCAAAATGAACACTGTCTAAGTTGGTTCAAATTTAATCAGTGACTATGAGAAACTTTTTTGTACTAATGTCAGCTTTTCTGTGTAAAAGACAGCAATATGGGTGTTCCAGCATCCTCGACTGGTGTGTTCCAGGATCACAAGATTACAAAGTGCTAGAGCAGTGCTTGTATAAAACTCTGCATTACCGAGCAGTGATGTTGTACTCTCTGTATGCATCTCTAGGTTTAATATTTAGTTTTGACTATAATGTACACTTTATTATAACCTTAGTTCTTAAATTTAACATTTACAATCGTTTTACAATAGCCAGGCTTGAAAAAAAAAAATGACTGATAAATATGGCAAGTTCATTTTTAAATAATTACAGCCATTATTGAGCCTAGCCCAATGTGTTGCATATGAATCTGATTTGGCTCAGCACTCAGGGAATCCGCTTATGAATTTACCAGCTGCCAAAGAATTTGGCTCATCTGATCAACAATATGATTTGTTTAAATAAACAGATGAATAAACGCATAGTTTCTGCTGAAATATATGCCTATTGGGATGTTTCCTCTAGCGCAAAGCCTGGTAGAATAGCTGACTTACCCCCGTTAGTGATACGTATGGAGTGTACAGTTACAGATGACGCCAGAAGGAGCTTTTGGCCTCCATCAATAGTCACATGGTTCTCTTCACTGTGCTCTGGGCTCCAAGGCTCTAAGTCGGGGTCTTCATGTGGACAAATTCCTAAAATTGAAAATAAATATATTCAGAGATTGTAATGGTATTTGCTGAGTGGCTGCCATTACGAGGTGAATCACACTCAAGTATGAAAACACACCAAGAAATTCTGGCAGGGAAAGCAGGAAAAAAGCAAAAAAATGCATGCCCCATTATTAACTCAAAACAGTCTATTATTTCATACGGCAAATGAAAATGAAACACATAATATTAATATAAAGGAAAACCTTAAGAATACCTATAATTAAAAAAGGATTTATATCATGTCTGGTAAATGGGTCACGCCCCCCCAAAATTCCCTGAATTGGTAAAGAATTTTTAAATTAGAAAGTTGGAATATTCAATGGGTTAGTTGACTTCTTCTGATATATTGCTAAGATTGTTGAATGTGATGATTAGCAGGGTTGCACCAAATGGAAATCAAGTCCACCCAGTAATGGCATTTCAGTTTTGGGTAAAAGGTGCTGTTTCGGTGCTTAACATTCTTTTTATAACTCTGTCTTATTTACTAGCTCTGCACCCCACAATAGCTTTCAAAATCAAGTAATTCTCCATCACACTGAATTCAACATCAATAAATGGACCATCTAGTAGCAATAATGAGACTCTCTTGTAATGGTTGTATGAGGGTGGAGTTGGGACCTCAGGAACGGAGTGCCTGGGTTATATGAAGCAAGTGGCAGGTTTATCCTCTATATCAGCCCTTCACAAGCAGGGTTCCATGTAACCATAAGGTTCCTTTGGAGGGTGCTGGGGGTTTCTTGAGTCGTGGCAAGTTGACCTCAAATGTGATGATGCCTACATAGTTTCGGGTCTGTGTAAGACTGATAACAGTAATTTTTCTGGCAGTTTTGAATCAATTATAGTACTGCAGACTCTGGCTTTATAGATGGTTGGTAGGCCACTTATGGGATATAATATAGTTTTGGGCACAGCACCACTTGGCAAAGCCAGCAGCATGACACCAATGATCTATTTAGCTGTCTGTAAAGCTGCCATTCTGACCACCACAGTAAAGGAGGGGGGCATTCTTTCCACTGACTTCCAAAGTAAGGAACATTATTCCCACTGACCCACATTGAATTAATTTTTAGCATGGGTTCCCTGAAACCTAGAAATCATTTCAAGGGTTCCTCTTGGGTAAAAAGATTGAGGAAGGATAATCTATATAGTAGTCTATATAGTAGTTATACAACTGCACTCTTTTAATTCTGATTTAAAAGTAATTGGAGAGAATGGTTATTTATTGTGGAATATGGGCCAGCATAAATTGAAACACACTAATTTGTAAGGCTTATACATTTACTTTCAAAGAGATTTTGGAGTTTTCTCTCTGAATAATGTTGTATATATATTTAAGATACCAAGATTCATACAAAAGGTAGATGTCCACTATAACAAGACCCATCTGTCATTTTGTAGGGACTGATAGAAAATGAAAGCAAACAACTGGTGGGTTTCTATTGTCCACACTGTCATTCTAGTTTGCTCCAGGTTTTAATAGGGGTCTGTAAATCCCACCACTCCTGGCACACCCAGCTCCAATAGGGAATTCATTCACAGAGAATAGCCATCATGATCTTATCATGATCGTTTCTCAAGTCTCTAAACTTATGCAAGCAGTCATTACCAAAAAATCTGACCAGGTGAAAATCCTTGTATAATAAAAAAAACAAAGAGGAAAGCTGTGCTTCTTTACCCAGATAGAAGATCATTTGCAAAATACCTGTCTTGGTCCGTGGCCGAAAAGGAAAATACGCTTTGTGTGACCAAATCCAATAAAAATAAACAGTGATGAATTTTTAAACAGGTCCAATAAAGATTTAACACCTAATATAACATACTGGTAGTAATTCAATTTCCACAGAAGGAAAATGTAACCATTTCCAAGTGTCACTTATTTTTAGCCATTTAATAGAGGTCAATGGAAAATTTGTGTATTATTTTATATTTTACTAGCAAAACTGTGCCTATGCACTGAATGGGCTGAATACAGAAGAGCGCACCACTGCAGTGATGGTGATGCGCAATGGTACAGTGGTAGTGAGTGCTGAGGCATGTGTCTGTGCAGTGGTGAGTGGAGTGGTGGCATGTGGGAGATGTGGTGAGAGTAGGGGGAGGGATGAGGGTCAGGTGCTGTGGTTGGTGTAGGGGTTGGTGTGCAGATGTAGTTCAGGGGGGAGGAGGATATCAGGCTAGCATGTCAATGAGAAAGAAAAAGAAAGAAAAAAAAAAGAAAGGAAAGAAAAGAAAGAAAAAGAAAGAAAAGGAAGAAAGAAAACAGGTGGGCGCACCGACCTAGTGTATTACCACTTACAGGTTTATTAAAATGTAAATAAAAAGCAATAGGACCATTTAGGCTCTGATGAAAGGGGTGCGCCCCTGAAACGTAAGCCATCTGGATGTTTTTCGGGTATCGTCCGACCCTCCCTGTTGTCAAGTCCTGTCGGTGAATGCCAAGATTTCCAGCCATCTTGTCCGATAAGCTTGTATTTAAGCTTTGTCTGTGAGTAGGACTATTGCTTTTTATTTACATTTTAATAAACCTGTAAGTGGTAATACACTAGGTCGGTGCGCCCTCCTGTTTTCTTTCTTTTTCTAGCCATATGAACACCCATTGTTCTGAGGAGGGCTGCAAGACTTTGCCTCTAGACAGAACCACGCCACCTATGTTTTGAGGATACACCGAGAGCGCAGGAGATTTTTGTTTTGTTTAGCATGTCAATGACACATCCCCTAGGGTACTGGGTCTATAGCATGCCACGATCATATGAGCGCCTTTCTGTCCAGAAAAATGCCCTCCCCCTGCTACCACCGAAGAAGAAGAGCAAGCTCCTGTGACATTGCTGGACCAGTTAAAAGACTGCAGGAAAAAGCTATGCATAGGGATTTGTAAATTAAAAAGAAGTGTGTGTGGGGACAGGGGTGCTTCGGGGGATGGGGTGCTGGCTTTATTTTATTTTAAGATGTAATTCTGCTTTAATTAGTTTTTTTCCAGCATTTTTCACATGCTATGAGGTGCATATTACCAAGGCCATAATAAGACATAATGTTGTCCATGACATAAGGGAATGATAACGCCCTTTTGTAAAATTCCACCCTCTGAGCCAAGTGATTATTAGTAGAGGATGCTAAAATGCATCACTAGAGGCAATATATGGTCTGCTTTATTCACAGATAACTTGGGTCACAAAACAAGAGAAAGAAAAGATAGTTTCTTATTTTTGGAACTCTAAAGAGTCTTTTGACTCCACTCTGCATCCCCTGTAGAGTGGAGACACTCTACATCCACTGTACAGTTCTTTTTAGTGTAGCTCAGAAAAGGAAAATAAAATAAGGAAAAAGTTAAAGTTGTACATTGGAGGCTTGGTGCTGCTCCTCTAAACAGGTGCCAATATAGTAACTATCGCTCTGCAAAAAGCCACATAACTTCTAGACAAGTGTCTCAGACACAGACTTACTTTATAAAGAACAATGACAATATATATTACTATCCAAAGAAAATTTGAGCTTATTTTTGCCTCTCTAGGCAAGCCTTTCTCAACCCTTTTACCCAAAATGAATCCTTTAAATAATGTTCAGTTCTCAGGGAACCCCAGATAAAATATGTTCATTGAGGGTCAGTGGAGGAATGCCTCTTACATTGGTAGTCAGGGAGAAGAATGCTCCCTTTAGAGACAAGCTAAAAAGATCATTGGTGTCATATTGATGGCTCTGCCAAGTGGTGTTGGACCCAGAACTATGCAGGCACCATTAAGTCACACTTCAAGAAACCCCTAGCAACCTTGGAGGAACCCTAGTTGAAAATGGCTTCTCGCGGTCTCTGTCCAGAACAGGGTAAACCTACGGGATCCCTTTGAAAGCTGGAAATCACTGTAGTAGTCGGCACTACTACAGTGATCACTGCAGTCTTCCAGGTTCCATGCCAAGCAGCTGCCCTGTTTCATAGAAACCAGAGCGGAGCCTGCACGAGTGCCATTTACAGAACACCATGCATTTTTCTCAATGAATGCAAGATATTCTCTGATTGGAACGAGGTGGAGATTGTGACAGTACTCACCTGACCCTGAAGACAGTGGCAATCACTGTAGTGACAGTGACTACTACAATGATTTTCAGCTTCCATAGGGAGCCCACAGGTATGGAATTGACATACTTATGTTGGTCCAAGCTGGACCAATGTAACTGTGCAATAAAACTCATACCAGGAATTCAGCTTTAATAAGGTGAGAGACTGATCCTGGCTTCATTTGCAAATGAGTAAACATGCAGCATCTGTAACAGTCTAAACTCTGGTATTGCATACTTGTTTCAGATCAATGTCTCATTAAAGTGGTTGTAAAGGGTGACAGTTTTTCACCTTCATGCAGCAAATTTTTTCAGTGTGCAGCTCCCCCCACAGCCCCCTTAATATGTACCCGAGCCCGATCCAGCGGAGGCTCTCCCTGGTCTCTCTCTCCTCATTGGCTGAGACACAGCAGTGAGAGCCATTGGCTTCTGCTGCTGTCAATCACAGTCAGTAAGGAGGGAGCGAAGGTGGGGTGGCAGGGGGGGACACACAGAGAGTCGGTTTAGGAGCAAGCATACATAATTGTCCCCCGAGCAGGTAGCTTGCTATGGGGGCACTGGGCAAGGGGGAGGGGCCAGAAGCATCAGCAAGGGATCCGAGAAAAGGAGGATCAGGCTGCACTGTGCAAAACCACGACACAGGGCAGGTAAGTATGATATATTTATTATTTTAAGGGGAAAAAATCGAGCCTTTAGAACCACTTTTGGATCAGAATGGCACACCAATTAATAACAAGTCAACAATGACAATACAGGTATTTCTATTCTTCCAGAGAGGTTAATGACTATAGATGAGTACAAACTAACTGTCTAAATCAAGCCTGCTGTTTTCCGTAAGCAAATAAAAGTTAGTGCAATACAGAATTTTGATGATGGCTGCAAATTTTTGCCTAGGAGAACCATACATTACCAGGGATTGTGGCTGCCTGCCAAGCTGTGCTTCAGACATTATGAGTAGGCAGGTTCAAGGGAAAAAGGAGGCACAGATTCACAGATATATAGGAGTTTAAATTCCTGTATTTATCTAAAGTTCCTATAAACAGTCACTAGTTTAGTATTTTACTTTAATTAAAACTGACCTGTACTCCCACGTGTAAAAATCACAGCGCAAAGCAGGAAACTCAGCATTACCCCCATGCTGTCCAGATACATGGTTCACTGAAGGGTCCAATTTGACCTGTAACACACAAAAGAAATTGTTTAAAGCAAACTTTTTATATTTACTTATAGTCGGTATTATCGTGTATCCGATGAACTACCTGTGACCAGTTCTTCCTTAGATTATATGAACATCTTAGACTTGCAGACACTATGGTAGACGCTGTAAAGTCCTGTAAGCTGTACAATGTCCATCTGAGCAAAAGCTTTTGTTATAATGTCACCGTCCTCATATGACAGGAAGAGCATGCTGCCAAACAGACTTGATCTGGCTTATACCCCACCTGACAAGCTTATCACAGACAATGACTAGCTACCAAGGATAAAAAGTAATGAACGTGAATAAATAACACAACGACAGTGAAAATTGTACCATATTCCTTCATGTTTTTACTGTCAGCAGTCGGCCTAATGCAATTTACTGTTTTACAAATTTTACTGCATTTAATTTTGCTTCAAAAGAAACAAAAATGATGGCTCTTGCCTGTCACAGCTGAGTCTCCTGCCTAATGCTGGGAGCTATACCATTGTGCTTGGAGCTCCACTAGATTTGACCCTTAGCTATATCAAGGTAACAGCCACCCTGTTATGCCGCGTGCACACGATCGGACATTCCGACAACAAAACCGTTCATTTTTTTTCGACGGATTTTCGCTCAAACTTGTCTTGCATACACACTGTCACACAAATGTTTTCGGAAATTCCGATCGCCAAGAACGCAGTGACGTACAACACTACAACGAGCCGATAAAAATGAAGTTCAATGATTCCGAGCATGTGTCAAATTGATTCCGAGCATTTTTGTGCGGCAAAATTGGATACACACGGTCTGAATTTCCGACAAGAACTTTTGTTGTCGGAAAAATTGAGAACCAGCTCTCAATCATTTGTTTATCGGAAATTCCGACAGCAAATGCCTACACCCGGTCGGAATATCCGACCAAAAGCTTACATCAAACATTTGTTGTCAGAATGTCCTATCGTGTGTACACGGCATTGGATCCCAGTTCAAAAAAAGTGTTTAAACAGAACACTGTATCACTATTCCAACAAGATCTGATTTCATGCTAAACTGACAACGCTGTGCAATAATCCGCTGAGATTTGGGCCACATAAGGCTTTCTTGAGGGTTGGACTTCGAATTATTGGAATTATAATACATAGGGATTTTCTAGGCTACTGAAGCTCTTTTTAACATGACCCATCCCCTACCTTGATAAAAAAAAGAGACAAGAAATACATTTCTGAACCACATATTAACATCAAGGTAAACCCCAGCAGGTTTGAGAATGAGGTCTCCCAATCCCTGAATGCCTGTCATTCTAATATGACATTTGTCATCTATAGCCTTCCTTATTTATTTTTTTGTAAGCTGGTGCACAAAAAACTAAACATTAATAAAAAAAGAGCATGTGAATACCCACAAAACTAGGCTTGGTCATTGGTCCCCTCCCAAGCAAGAAAGAACTCCCTGACCTCCCCCAAGGGTGCGAGATTCCTGATGGGGGTAAGGCACTCTGGTCCACCTGGCAGACCCCTCTCCTTGCCAACCACCAAGTTCTAGGTTAGGGGTTCTCCTGAAAAAGGACGTCTAAGCCCTGGTTCACACTGGTGCGTTTTGACATGCGATTTGGCATGTCAAATCGCATGTCAAAACAGCAATATTTGCCGCAAATTGCCGGTAATGGCACCGCCCTAATCGGTGCGACGCTGCATCTGCGGCGCTGCACCGATTTCAAAAAGTAGTTTCTGTACTACTTTTTGCGATTTCGGCCGCGATTTACATTGACATCTGTGCAGAAACCTGCACAGATGTCTTTGTAATCGCGGCTGAAATCGGGACTGCCAGCGAGAGTGAAATCACTCCCGCAGGCCAGTGTGAACCTGGGCTAAAGCCAATACTTTTCTTTTTAATTTCAGATACAGTAAAGAAGAATTAAAACCATGTCCTTTGCCATCTGTGTTCCATTGTGGAGATGTCCCCTTCCATAGACACAAGAAAGATGAAAGGAATCCAGTGTTGCGAGAAAATGGGTGACAGTTTGTATTCCAAGGTGGGGCTATCAGATCGCAGACAACTGTAGCCGAACAGTCTCTGAGAAAAGCCTGGAACCATGTTATCTGCATTGACATGCATGCTTGTGTCCATATAGGAAAAATAAAAATGGGAGTCAGGTCTGTCATCTCCATGATTATTTATAAGGTTATACAAAGTAAAAAATCTGTTTATAACAACAGGAATTCAGCAACCAACCAAACTTCAGACTTTTCTTAATCTGACTACACTAAACTGGCAAATAAATGCTATGGGGGTTATTGTATAGTATTTACAATACCTACTATATCTTATCTGGCACGTTTAGTAAGTATTTTGAAATGCAAATTTACACATAAAAAATAGTGCACGATATTAATTGCTGCATAAAACCTTAAAATGAGAGAAATGGAGCCTTTAGCATATCTGTTTTCTGTATATTTGAATGGAATATCAGTCCACAAAACTCTGGCTTAGTAGATGGTTACCTGCTGCTGCTCTAGCCTCTCACATTCCTCCTTCTTTGCGTGACCCCCTCAACTGGAGATCTGTTTGCTAAATTTACACTTTCAGGAATTTTCAGTGTTCTGGTTTCCAGATATGGCTTTCTTTGGTCACATAATCCATCTGAGCAAAATATTTATGCAGGCCAGTAATAATTTTGTAGGTGGATTAGACCCAGCACTCAATCTTCTACCAGTCCAATAGTAATACATTCATATCACCAAGTACGTATCACCAGGTTAGCAAACATTAATGCCAGCTGGGTCAGTATAGTGCCGATGAGTCCTGCTAAAGCATTTACTAAATCCATCTGTGTATTCCCTGTTGGGTAGGATGCTTTATTCAGTCCGCCTTGGAAAGACGCCTGGCAGCAACCCCTGGATATATATTCGGATTCCTGGCAAGACCAGCGCTGTCAAATTATTTCCAGCTGTAACATAGCAAAGACTCATCAGCACAGCTATATCCCAGCACAAAACACTGGTGCCTTTGCTCTCCACTAGGCTCTATGTGTAGCAGGTTTACTATATATATATATATATATATATATATATATATATATATATATATATATTATAGGTGAGTGATTTTAAACTCAGTGCAGCACTTTGGGGTTATGTGAAAGCCAATATGTTAAAATACTCACTATTGTTTTGTATCTCTTAATGACTATTCTTCTTTCTTTTTAATACAATTGAATTCCCATTTTGGTTTACCTGGTTTAGCTATTACAAGACAGTGTAAACCTTGCTGCTGGTTTCCTATTGATTTTACATTACAGAGAAGGCAGCAATGGATGAGAACCAAGGTCATATTTGCCATGAGGCATTGGTAGACTGTGGGCAGCAGGTTTACTCAGAAGGGTTAGAGCCATATTTGCAATAAGGCATTAATGGACTGTGGGCAGCAGAGTAGCCACAACAGCCAGAGTTATCCTTGCCATAAGGCATTAGTGGATTGTGGGTAGTAGGGTTAGCCACAAGTGCCAGGGTCATATTTACTATAGGGCATTAGTAGACTGAAGACAGTAGGGTTAGCCACAAGAGCCAGGGTAATTTTTGCCATAAGGCATTAGTGGACTATGGCTATTACAGTTAGCCAGAAGAGTCCGGGTCATACTTGCCATAGGGCATTAGTGGACCATGGGCAGTAGGTTTAGCCAGAAGAGCCATGGTCATATTTGCCATTAGAGGACCGTGGGCAGTAGGCTTAGCCAGAAGAGCCATGGTCATATTTGCCATAAGGCATTAGTGGACCATGGGTAGCAGGGTTGGGCACCAAAGCATGACATTTAAAAAAATTTCTCTGTCTACCAGTGGACAATTGTAGGTAATTCCCACCAATGGGGAAATGTGTTCAGGGGTTCTTGAAAGGAGTCACAAGACTTCTGTTAGCGCTCTCCTTTTTTCTGCAGCATATTGACTGGTGGTCTTCACAGATCAGTGCCAGATTTGCATAGAACACTGGTAAAACACTGCCTTTAAGAATACTTTTTGAGTTTAATTTTTGTACTAATAATTATTCAAAATGAAATGGGGTCGAAGCTCTTGGAAAGAACAGCAAAATTTGTGTATGCTTAATACAGCATAAGCACTAAATACGGCCCTGGTAAGTTCTCTTTATTTGCCTTTACAATGGTTGTTAGGTCAGGCAGAAAGTGGAATTATATCAAGAATATTTTGCCAATATAGCTCCTAAAATATTTAAGAAACAAATGAGCCAATAAGTGGACCAAGTATGCTTTTAGATGCACTCCTTTAAACCCAAGAGTACAAGGCACACTTTACAACATACTAATTTATGGCACATTTAGATAGAATGACAAGTTAATTACTGTTAAAGGGAGTTACTGAAACAAAACTATTCGTTTTTTTGCCATTATTTAAAAGAGCCTTTTCACTTTTTTGCTTTGAGTAATTGAAAACAGTTAAATACTGGAAATCTTAGTAAAAAGAACATCTCCATTTAGTATTACTGTCATCAGTAGACTGATAACTGTCTCCCTAGGTGCCCTGAGAAATTTCATGTATGCCTTAAAACACATCTGTATGTGACCCATGTCACGGTTTCACCTCACACAGTAGTATTTGGCAACAGCATGTACATTTTCAGTCAAGGTCAATGATAACAACATATGGTGCATCTCCCAGGGATGAACTTGTCTTTCCTAATAGCATTCCTGCACAGATAATTCTAAAACAACTACAGCCTCTGCCATTTTTCATTTCAGCCTCATTCATAGTAAAGGAATTTCCTTTAAAATGTATTAGAAAATGTAAAGAAACACTTGTTACAGTTGCCCTTCACTCCTCCCGCCATTGTTTCCCCAAGAAAATTATGGCTAGCAGTGAGAGGTGGTGCAAAACTCTATCAGTACTGCTCAGGTTCCCTTACTGAGAATGCTTACCGCATTTGTTAAGTTCCGACAGCTTAAGCAATATGCAGGGCCCAACGGCTAGTGGCTCTCGCTATTGCATATCAAAACTCAGTAACTGCACCACGCTCAGGCTCATACATTGGGAAAACCTTACGTGCACCTAAATACTAACACCTAAAAGTTTAGGTAGAGGACCCTCTGTGTCACTATATAAATATAGGCTCTAAAGAAGCCCTAAAGATGACCAAACTGTCTGATGCTCACCAGAGCACCGGACAAGGAATGAAGGACTTTGGTGTGGACAGCTCCCAGATTGTGGCCCTCAGCAAT
This sequence comes from Rana muscosa, assembly GCA_029206835.1. Taxonomy (NCBI): domain Eukaryota; kingdom Metazoa; phylum Chordata; class Amphibia; order Anura; family Ranidae; genus Rana; species Rana muscosa. The sequence goes on from CM055118.1 coordinate 478,165,591, forward strand.
TGGCAGTGTTAGTACACATCACCACAGTTGGGGCACATCACAAAATGATGCTACCTGTTACATTTGGCAGACAGTACTGCTGACAATCATGACCCATTCAAGTGAATGGGGCAGGACCCCAACCGCATGCCAAACACTGTTGTTGCCATTTAACAGCCCCCTTCAGCTGAAAGAAAACAGACATTCAGTATTGCTTCTGAATGCTTGACAGCTGCTGCCTTATCTCCTTCATACCTCTTTTCAGACTGTACAAATCTGTGCATATACTAGAGAATCAAAGAACAAGTTACCTGAAGGGTTGAGATTCACAAACCATATTCATTTCACAGGTCAGTTTGCTTATCTGCACCCAGGACAACAGCATTATACTGCAGTCATGGTTGCATCATTTTCCAACTGCATCTAGCTTCTGAATCAGTTACTGTAAACCTGTTATAAATCTTGGCCATTAAAATTCAGCATATGATGACTAATGTCTAAGCATGCGTTACCTTCAATAAGAAATGCATATAAAAATGATCACTATATCCAGAGATATAGGCATGTAAACTTAAAAGCAAACCTTGACTTTAGGGTCATCTAAAATTAAAAGCAAACCTTGACTTTAGGGTCATGCTTGGTTCTCAAGCCTCCCACCTCTCAAACCTCCTAAATGATCTTCTAATGTGATGGGTAGCCTAATGTGGCAACTTTAACTTCAACTATCTATCTAATGATCTTTTGACATATTTTTTTCACTGAAGGCAACCTCTTGTTTTTTTTTTAATCATGTTTGCCTAAATTACCCAGAATTTGCATATGCTTACCTGTACCTTCAATCTATTCACACAGAGACATGTTAGATTGTGGATGGTCTGATCATGAAACAGATTTGGTGACATTCATACAGGGCCGTCTTTAAGGTAGGGCAAAAAGGGCAGCTGCCCTGGACCCTGTCATTGTTGTGGGGCCCAAAGCAGCTGCCTCATACTTGTCAACTATCCCAGTTTAAATTCCCTTGTCCCTTGAAGTTTTAGTCCTTTGCTGTGTCCTGATATCTCAGTGTGAAGTGCTGCTACTAATGCTGCCCAGCTCTGCCCTATTGTTGTGTACAGACTCACCTGCAGACCCTGTGTTTACATGTAAATAACCGTCATTCATATGTAAATAATGTGAGAATTCATATTTAAATAGCGGCGGCATTCATATGTAAATAGCTGAGGCTGGCGGCATTCATATGTATATCATGCACCTCTGCAGTGAAGAGATGATGTGCTGTAACCTCTAACAACCAATCAGTGAGCAGTATTACTGTACAGTAATCTCTAGCAACCAATCAACAAGAAGAAATCATGTGATGTAACCTCTAGCAACTAATCAGTGAGCCGTAATGTGTGCTGTAACCTCTAGCAGACAGTCAGCAAGTGGTAATGGTATGCTGTAATCTCTGGGTGGCAACCAATCGCAATCACTGTCTGATCTGATACAGTAAACTGATTTTAAGTCTAGCTGATATTTATTGTATGTCTCAGAGCAGGTGAAGAGCAAAATTGCATGGGGGGGCCCCAAGAATTTTTTTGCCCAGGGTCCAATAAACATTAAAGACGGCCCTGCATTCATAGGTCTAAATCTGAAATCTGATACTACCAAGAAAAACTTTCAGACTATTAGAATATGCCAAAAGCCCACTTATTAGCTCTTCTAACTATGCTGGTCATATTTTAAAGACCATACAGTGCATTTAGTTTTTTTTTTTTTTTATTCTCCTAAAGTGAATCTGCACAGAAATTGTGCTGGGACTGCAAATCTCAAACCTGCAGGATTTTACTTAAACCCACGTAGCAGCAAACCTAATCCCTAATGTTGATATTGGAACTTTATTTCATGACTTAGTTATGGTGCACCAACCAAAAGGCTTAAACATGTTGACAATCTACAAGCTAGATCTACATATTAATATGGAAGGTCATTTGTCACCGTCACTAATTGTATACATTGCTCTTATATGCAAATCAAGAAGAACAAATAAATTAATATAAATATGAACCTCACATATTACACAATTTTTTTAGCTTACAGTTAAATTATTTACTCAGCTTTGGGATGCACATAGCGTGATTTATGGTCCTTTCTGCATTAATTGTAGGGCACACGTGTCCTCCGCCGGTTATACATTTCATCGCCCTCATGTGTAATAAAACAACAGCTAAACTCAAAGATACAGGTGAAAATGTCACCTCCATAAAAGCAAAGCACACATTTCCAGTACATATCTGAACCATCAAGCTCTTAGTCTTTGAAAGTGAAATACATTAATCAAGTCAGCATCACAAGATCCTGGAGCTAAATTCTGGCATTGGCAAGGTCCAATAAATTGCAAGAATGCAATAAAATAAACAGCCTAGTTGCGTTCTGTATACATTGAATAGACAAGTGAAAAAACACAGTGCCTTATGGCATACACAAATCACAAACCTGTTCAGTGTTCTGCCTTACATGGGTGTTCAGAAAAAGCCCAGCATGAACCCACGTGGCACAAGTCAGGACAACATCACAGTGAACCTGAAAGGCTGAGATGCTAAATACGGGTTCCCAGAATCCTGCTCAAGGGATCTTTATTCCAAAGCTTTAAATCTTGATAATTCCCATCTGTGACTGTACTGACTGTTCCCTGTGCCATCCACAGTGCTAGAAAACTGTTGTGCAGACAGCTCTTCTCTGTCTATAATTATTGTCATAGACATAGCCTATGATTTGAAAGTAACTCCTCCTGTATTCATCCTCATCCTCTTCATGGACCCATAACTGCCATTCTGAAAAGCAAGCTGCCAAACTCATGACACCTAACAGGCCACAGACACCTTGCTGTGTATACAATATCATGGTGAGTGAACACCTCAAATATGCAGATCAACCACGCGCTGAAATATGATATCAAATACATGTAACACTCACTTGCTATTTAAAGTATCTGTATGAACATGTAGAAATTTGCTTAGAGCCAGCGAATCTTTCAGGAGAATTCAAGAGAACGTACACAATAAATACCTTTCAAAAACATAAAATAAGTATAAAGAAAAGTTGAGTTACTGTCCACAATGGCCGTTAATATTCATTCTTACATTTCCAAATCTGAAAATAAAAGAAGGAGTCTGAACTAGTTTCTGTCACCTTCATTTCTCTAAACCTTACTCTTGCAGAATAGCAGTCAAAAAGGCCAAGACAAATAACTCAGTAATGTATAAATGCTTGGGGTAATAAGACGTGTAGCACACTTTCCTTACATTGTCGACCGTTGGCACTATTAACCCAAATTGTCTGTAGGGTGTAATTATTCCAGATGATATGTATACTCTTGTTATCCCTCCTGACAGTGGTGCTGCCCTACCTGCCCCCTTCTTTCCCTCCCGCTTCCCCATTTTTTTTTCTTATCTCGTCTTTCCTCCTTTTTTCTTTCTTAATGCCCACACTTCTCTTATCATATGCTTCACCCCGTATGCCCCTCCACATTGCCTTGGCTATTTCTTTGCAAACTATTTAGTCTCCTAAAGTCTGTTGAGCTATACTTTTGTCTCATGATGGGTTTATGTTGTACCTAAGTTGAATACTCGAGAGCAGTGGTCTACAAACTGCGGCCCAAGGGCCAGATGCAGCCCTTTGCTAGCCTTTATCCTTCCCCCTGAGGCACTATTCCTCCCAATGATTTCAGCCACTATTCCTCCCACTGACACCAACAGTGATACATTATTCTTGCCGCTGACAATAATGACGGGGCACTGTTCTTTCCACTATTATCAATGATGGGACACTGTTCTTCCCACTAATATCAATGATGGGACACTGTTCTCTCCACTAATATCAACAATGGGGCACTGTTCTTCCCACTAATATCAACGATGGGGCACTGTTCTTCCCACTGATACCAATGATGGGGTACTATTCCTCCTCCTACTGACCACCAGCTCTGAGGCCATATTTATTCTTGCTGATGCTGGGCCCAGGACATTTTCTACCCCCACTGGCCTCAATCTGGCCACCCTAAAGTCTGAAGGACAGTAAACTGGCCCTTCAAAAAGTTTGGAGACCCCTGCTCTAGAACCAGACTTATGGTGGTATTTTAGTGGATAGTATTACCTTTTTGAATTAGTACGTCGATGGTTCTATCTTTGTATCTTGTGTATTTCTCTGTTTTTCTTCTTATTGTAATTGTGAAGACTTTCTATAAATAAACAATACATAAAAAAAAGAATAAGACGTTTTAGAACATGTTATTAGAACAAGTTTTGAATGCACATAAAATTAACTCATGACGAGTGTGTTGGATTAGAATCTGCAGTCTTTTTAGTGTTTGGTGCTGCCATTCTCAACCAGGGTTTCTCCAGAGGTTGGTAGGGGTTCCTTGAACTGTGGTTGATTGTTGTCCCACCTACTGTGGTTTGCATAGTTCCAGGGTCATCGCCAATTGGCAAAGCCAACTGCATGACACCAATGATCTCTTTAGATGTCTGTAAGGGTTGCATTCTTTCCATTGACCTGCCTGAGACATATATATGAAAGCAGTGGGGGGGTTTATCTTCTATATCGGCCATTCCTAACCAGGGTTCCATGGAACCACAAGTTATCTCCAGAGGCTGCTTGGGGTTCCTGGAGTTGTGGCTAATTGATCACCATGTAAGGTGCGTTTTTCCCAATGACCACTGATAAATTGGTTTCATTAAGGGCTCCCTGAAACCTGATATTTTTTTATGGGTTCCTCTGGGATAGAATGGTTGAGGAAGGCTTGGTTATTGCATATATATGTGAATGAGTCTGGGGTCTACGGGGTCTATACTTTAAAAAAAATTTACTAATAAGAATGGTTTATATATTTTGTAAAGCATTGTACTGATGAAGAAGCATAAAAGAAACACATGAGGGCTGTGCATTTAGAAGTACTGTACAATGACTGTGCTTTACCGTCCTTACAAGTTTGCAGATTGCTCAGACTATCTAAACACATTACAATCTCTAGGTTTTTTATCCATTTACATCCAGAATTAACTTTTCATATGTATAATTAGCAACTAGACCACCATCATTATGATATGATGTGAAATTCTCTTTGAATCCTATGTCCTTAGAGAGCACCTAGGAAGATGGGACAAAGTACTACATATACCTTGTCCCCCTGGGGAACAATGCAATACATTTTTGAAGCAAGACTTCTTAAATTGCACAATAAAATAAATAAACCACAAACTGTTTAAATACAAAGAACACACTGATTATGTAAAAGAAAAAGAACTTACCTTCCATGATCCGTGCTTTGGTAATCAAACAAAATGTTAGTAAAAATCACATTATAAAGCAGGTGCTCAGAACTAGGTATCAGATGTACTCTGATCTATGTTATAAAAGACCCAATGGCCACTGGCTGAGTTACATAGCAGGTGTAGGTCTCACACATGGCTCTGGACAAATCACGTTCACCAATATCAGACACATTTAACTTACACAAAGAGAAACATATTTATTAACTCGACAATATACACACATAAGACAGTATAAAAAGGATTAAGTCTTGTCTATAGATCGTCACATTTTCATTGGCTCAGCAGATAAATAGGGTATGCTACACAGTCTCTGCTTGTGGAGAAATAAGGCACCACTTAGTTTATTTTTTTAGTTCTACAGTTTTTGGGCATCTGTATTCAGTCAGCATCTGTGGCAGGTAAAAGTGTATTGATGCAGCCCTTCTTTCTGCACTGCTGTTAATGATTTTAATCCAAGATGGCATTGTCAGTCCTTTATATCCCACCATGGCAAAACTGCCTGCAAGAAAGAAGCAAAATGGTTACTATTTACCATAAATATCTACTGTACGTGAGCCAAAAAAACATGGTTGCCTTGAAAATACCTTTCGTGTGTAGGGCTATTGGCTTTGCCGAACCAAGTTTGATAAAAGCAGACATTTCAGAAACAGATGGAGCATCCACAATGTCTCTTGAGCAAATAAGAACTACAGACCTAGAAAACAAAATAGTGCATTGAAATTCCAACAATTGAGAATTGCATGGCCAGTCATATGCAGCGTTAATTTCGTAGACGCCGATTTTAGTTGACTAAAACTAAAACAATTGCAGATGACTAGAATATGACTAAAACCAAAATAGCATTTTCGTAAAAAAAAAAAACTATGACTGAAACTAAATCGAAATTTGACGGCAAAATGCACATAAGAATAAGTAAGCTGCTGAAAGAAAAAAATATTTAGAAAAAGGCATTTCTTATTTATTTTTTTCTTAATATTTTTTGTTGGTAATATATTCAGGTAATATGTGCAATGGCATTACAGCCAATAGAGTTTACAGTTTTTTGCAGGGTTTTTTATTCTAAAGTTGCACTTTTGTTCGTTAAAAAGCAATAATTGTATTTGTTTATAAAACTTGGTTTTATTTTTTTAAAGAAGTTATATATCACAACAGATACATCTGTGGCTGTAGTGGATGTTCAAACCTTAATACCATAAATATTAAAATATTATTTGATTTTTACTCCAGGAGTATATAATGAGTTTAGCAATTCCAGAGAAATGCTTAATGCAGTACTCTCCATGCACACTAGTGTTTTGTTCAGCTCCTAGAAGCTGTTATTAGCATTTTTTTCTGCTCCTAGAAGCTAAATAGTGTCATCCTATGTGTCCAAGCTCACTACTTTAAGGCCCGTACACAGGATACGAAAATTGGAAGTAGAATTTTGTCCGAGGAACGATCAGCCGATTTTCAGATCGTTAGTACGGTGCTTTCGACAGTCGATTACGTTTTTTTGTCCGACAAAAGCTGGATGTGCAGACTATAAAATTTTTGTTGTATGTGAACTCACCGTCCGATTTTCATTTAATTAGTATGGTTTCCGTACCAAAAAAATTGTAGCCGCAAGACTACGCATGCTCAGAAACGAAAGAATACAAACAAAACTAGTCAACACAATTACCTCACTTCTGAAGTTGTTTTCTGTAGTACGAGAATTTTCGTATGGTGAGTAACCTCTTCAGTTTCCACATGAGACTAGCATGCAACAAAAAATGGACAACCGGTCGTCCGAAAATGTGATCGTGTGTACGAGGCTTTAGGCTATTTGCGTTTTTGAGCTTTAGCGTTTAGGAGAAGGTACAAAAAAACATTTGTAGAGTTCCTTGGAGCTTTTTTCCAGTAGAGACGCTCCTAAACGCTGATGAATGCTCCTTAACGTTAGTAATAGCATTTTTTTTACTTTTTTTTTAAAGGAACTGCAAAAACACTAACAAAACGCTAACGTTCCTAAATGCTCCTAAAATGCTACTACAAAAAGCTATTACCGGCGTTTTTAATCCAGCATTTCTTTCAGCGTTTTTTTTTTTTTTAACTTAAGAAAACGCTAGTGTTCATGGAGCCTTACAATTTAACTAAACCCATTCGATTTTAGTCGACTAAAATGTACTTGGGATTTCAGTTGACTAAAATACGACTAAAACTAAAACATCAATAGTATGCAAGCTCTTGGAGGGGTTGATAAGGGACTATATATACAAGATTTTAGTAATAAGAACGTTATCATTAGCAGTAATCAGCATGGATTCATGAAGAATCATTCTTGCCAAACCAATCTATCAACCTTCTATGAGGAGGTGAGTTTCCATCTAGATAAAGGAAGGACCGTAGACGTGGTGTATCTGGATTTTGCAAAAGCATTTGACACAGTTCCCCATAAACATTTACTGTACAAAATAAGGTCCGTTGGTATGGGCCATAGGGTGAGCAGATGGATTGAAAACTGGCTACAAGGGTGAGTTCAGAGGGTGGTGATAAATGGGGAGTACTCGGAATGGTCAGGGGTGGCTAGTGGAGTCCCACAGGGTTCTGTGCTGAGACCAATCCTATTTAATTTGTTCATAAACGACCTGGAGGATGGGGGAAACAGTTCAATCTCTGTATTTGCAGACGATAGTAAGCTAAGCAGGGCAATAACTTCTCCACAGGATGTGGAAACCTTGCAAGAAGATCTGAACAAATTAATGGGGTGGGAAACTACATGGCAAATGAGGTTTAATGTAGAAAAATGTAAAATAATGCATTTGGGTGGCAAAAATATGAATGCAATTTATACACTGGGGGGAGAATCTCTGGGGTATTCTAGGATGGAAAAGGACCTGGGGGTCCTAGTAGTCGATAGGCTCAGCAATGGCATGCAATGTCAAGCTGCTGCTAACAAAGCAAACAGAATATTGGCATGCATTAAAAAGGGGATTAACTCCAGAGATAAAATGATAATTCTCCCGCTCTACAAGACTCTGGTATTAGGTAGGTATATACCTAGAGTATTCTGTCCAGTTCTGGGCACCAGTCCTCAGAAAGGATGTACTGGAAATGGAGAGAGTACAAAGAAGGGCAACAAAGCTAATAAAGGGCCTGGAGGATATTAGTTATGAGGAAAAGTTGCGAGCACTGAACTTATTCTCTCTGGGGAAGAGACACTTGAGAGGGGATATGATTTCAAATTGCAAATACTGTACTGGTAACCCCGTAATAGGGATAAAACTTTTTCGCGGAAGGGAGTTTAACAAGACACGTGGCCACTCATTAAAATTAGAAGAAAAGAGGTTTAACCTTAAACTACGTAGAGGGTTCTTTACCGTAAGAGCGGCAAGGATGTGGAATTCCCTTCCACAGGCGGTGGTCTCAGTGGGGAACATCAATAGTTTAAAAAAACTATTAGATAAGCACCTGAACGACCACAACATACAGGGATATACAATGTAATACTGACATATAATCACACACATAGGTTGAACTTGATGGACTTTTTTCAACCTCACCTACTATGTAACTATGTAATTCAGATGACTAAAATACGACTAAAACTAAGATAGCATTTTAGCCAAAAGACTATGATTAAAACTAAATCGAAATTTGATGTCAAAATTAACACTGGTCATATGAGAACCTAAATCTGTCAAACAACGAAAGGTCCATTTATGCTTAACAAGTTTGTTGTGAACCTAAGCCCGCCATGACTTTTTGCCCTCAACTGGTTCAATATTGACATTGAAAAGATGGTTCCCTTTTGTTTGGAGGAAGCGGAAACCATTGCTCACCATCCATCTCAGATATTTTCAAGCTTACTTGACATACTTACACTGCATGTAAAAGTATGTAATTAGTCATTGTGCCCAGATCATGTACCCTAAAGCAGTGGTCATCAACCCTGTCCTCAGGGCCCACTAACAGGCCAGGTTTGCAAGATAACTAAAATACATCACAGGTGATATCATTTGCTGCTCAGTGATTGCAGTATTCTAGTTTGCATCTCCCCAAAGTAATACATAAAATCTGGCCCGTTAGTGGGCCCTGAGGACAGGGTTGATGACCACTGCTCTAAAGCATTTACATATTCTGTATTGATATTTAGACATTTGCATTCAATTATGTCTCTTATATCCACCTGAAATTCAGTTTTAAAGATAAATTTCAGGTATGGTATTGTTTACATAGTTGCATTGGTCCAACTTAGACCTGGCCAATACCCCCTGGAATGCATCAGGCAGTGGCCAGCCTGATGCATTCTGAACATGGGCAATTCAGAGAATCGCTTTGCATTTTCTAAATGGATGCAAAGTGTTCATTGTTTGGATGAGGTGGGGTGTCATTGCCACACTCTCCATCTCGTCCAATTAGAGAATGCTTTGGAAAAGCAAAGCAAAGCATTCTGTGAATGGCGCCTGTACTGAGCGGCCAACCTCCTGTATTCACAATGCATAAGGCCAGCCACCAAGCACAGGACCCGGAAGCAAGTGGTTATGATGTCCACTTAAGTGATTTCCAGCTTCCAGAGCCATCAGCCATCAGTATATACCATACATACTGTAGTTACATTGGTCCAAGCTGGACCAGTGTAATTATGTAAAAAAATATACCATGCCTGGAATTCTTCATTAAACCATGGATGTAGAATATGGGACCCCTTTGAGACCGGAAAACCATTTTGAAAGTTATATGTACAGTAGGTCTCTACAGACCACATCATGTTAGTTGTATTATCATTGGCATCTCTGTGGTCTCTTCATACCTTTGTTTCATGGAGGTTTGAATGTATATGGACATTGCTTTAGTTGTGCTCAACTCATCGATCATTTCAAAATGCCTCTTGCTGACAACCGTCCCTGAACAGGCATCCAGCACCAGGAAGAAGAGTCCTCTCCTCTTAAACGGAAACATTTCCTCATCAACCTAAAAAGACAGAAACCAGGATCGGTTGAGGCTTTCTTATGCCGCATACACACGACCGTTTTTCATGACGAGAAAAATGCCATTTTTTAAATTGGTCATTAAAAACGATCGTGTGTAGGCTTCAGAGCATTTTTCTCAATGAGAATTTTTTTTTGATTATGCTCTATTTTTTCTCGTTGTTTTTCACGTCGTCGTTTTTCTCGTCGTGAAAATCGGCCGTGTGTACGCTTTAATGACTGGAAAAAAACGCATGCTCAGAAGCAAGTTATGAGACGGGAGCGCTCGTTCTGGTAAAACTAGCGTTCAGAATGGAGATAGCACATTTGTCACGCTGTAACAGACTCAAGAGCACGAGGCTGAAAAGCGCGAATCGTCTCTCACCAAACTTTACTAACACAAGGGTGGCACAATCCGAATGGAACTTCCCCGTCGTACGTGTTGTCAAACGTGTTGTACGTCACCGCGCTTTGCTCAAGCATTTTTTTTCACGATAGTGTGTAGGCAAGGCAGGCTTGAGAAGAATCACGTCGAGAAAAACTTAGTTTTTTTCAATGACATTAAAAACGGCCGTGTGTACGCGGCATTAGAGTTAACAAAATGTGATTATATTTACCTGACATTTGCAATCAACCATACCATAATTTTATCAAATAACAACTTATGAGAGTTTTTTATATTTCAGTACTCATGTACAAGAATGTGGAGATTAGCCGAAAAAGTACAGCTCGTCCTTCATAGTTTACTGACACCTTATACAGTATTATATCATGGCACCATAACATATATTGTGAAACTCCTAAAATCAGTATTTTTGGCTTGTGTGTCTATGTACACGGGCACCTACTAGCAGGTGTTTAAAAATAAATAATGCTTTCTTATTAACCCCTACCAGCCTCAGCATCCCTTTTAACAGGGTCTTTAGGCTTGGGGGTGGGAAGGATCAGCCGTTCACGTTACCACTGTTATTGGGTGCTACAGTAGTCATATTTTTAGGAGACTGCCCTGCTGGTTACCAATCATTAGTAGAGACCAAGAGCTGTCTTTGAAATCTTGTTCACTTTGTAAGGAGAAGCCAGTGAGTGTGCTCTTAGCACAGAAAGCTCTGCCACCCATGGGCGTTAAATCATGCCCTCTTTGCCGCTGCACATATGTGTAACGTGGGCAGCAAGAGGTTAAGGTTCATTCTGGTGGCAAAGAGGTGGTAAAAACACTGCGTTTTTACTGCCCTCTGATTGCCTTAAACTCCAAATTTACATGGTGGTTGGAGGAGTAAGTATACAGTTGGGTTGATTTACTAAAGGCAAATAGACTGTGCACTTTTCAAGTGCAGTTAAACTATGCAAGGGCATTTGCTCCAGAGCTTAGTAAATGAGGTGAAGCTTCACGTTGCAAAAAATACCCAATCACATGCAAGTTTGCTTGCACATGCTTGGATGGTGGAAGTCAGCATAGCTTCCCCTCATTTACTAAGCTCTGGAGCAAATGACCTAGTGGAGTGCAACTGCACTTGCAAAGTGCACAGTCTATTTGCCTTTAGTAAATCAACCCCAATGTTATGGTTGGGATGCTTCACTTTGTGGTACTGCAATATCAACTCATCATGTCAAGTTTGATGGGTGGCGCCGCTTATCAAACTCACTTATTAAATTCAATAGGACCACACTACAACCTCTTGCAAAACATAGCTTTGGCAGTTGCAGCGCGGTAGTTCTAAGTAAAATTCCCATTGGGATAGAAAAAAGGTGTTAAAGTCTGCCGCCAATGTAAAAGAAGGACTAAAAAAGTCTGTTGTCACTTAAAAACAATAGCTTCATTTTATATGTGATGCGAGGTTTAGCAAGTAAAGAATTTCCTAAAGAGAACCGGTCACAATGGCTATTATGTCTCACTGTTGAGGCTCCCATTTAGTACAGGAGGTTGCCATCAGTGGATTCCTGGAAGCTGTGTGCATTCCAGGGCAAAGCAGATCCTAGCAGCATACTGTCCATTCCTGGTCATAAATTTGGGAATTGATCAAAAGTAGCCCCCAGCTCTGCATGGAAGCTTTGTGTATTGCAGGTTACAGCAGGTAGGACAGGCTCCTTTAAGTCTTGGAAGATATGAGAAATGTGTGTTGGATGGCGTTCAGTACATATGATAATTCAGACACCGTCCTGCTAAGTGTTTTTATTATTTATTATGATACAATAAGAGTCCAACGCAAACCAACAGTCTTTTATTTAGAGCTTACAGAACATTCAGTCTTACCTTAATGAAAGCAGACTTCATCTTAGTGAGCACATCTTCTCTGCGGAGGGACTGGATATGTATCTTAGTATATTTAACGGATGGAGTGCTAGTTATTGCAACCTGCCAGGACATTAATAATAGGCATGTTAAGTAAATATTAGATAATTATATCAGGTCCATAAAGGATCACGAACAAGCATAAATTGAACAAAAAATAAATGGCAAAGCACAGGAAAATAATCAGTGTTCAATTTTTACTGATCTTACTACAGAACCTGAAATCTGGATGCACACATTTGAAGGATATAGTCTATAGTTAGAGCATTCATTACTTAAAGATGACCAATGTAAGCATCTTGGACCAATGTAGATACTGTATGTAAGCATATTGGACCAATGGACCAATGTGAGTATGTAATCATCTTGGACCAATGGACCAACGTAAATACTGTATGTAAGCACATTGGGCCAATGTAAGTACTGTATGTAAGCATCTTGGGCCAATGGACCAATGTGAGTATGTAAGAATCTTGGACCAATGTAGGCATCTTGGACCAATGGGACAATGTAAATACTGTATGTAAGCATCTTGGACCAATGTAAGTATGTAAGCATCTTGGACCAATGTAAGTACTGTATGTAAGCATCTTGGACCAATGTAAGTACTGTATGTAAGCATCTTGGACCAATGGACCAATGTGAGTATGTAAGAATCTTAGACCAATGGACCAATGTAAGTACTGTATGTAAGCATATTGGGCCAATGTAAGTACTGTATGTAAGCATCTTGGTCCAATGGACCAATGTGAGTATGTAGGAATCTTGGACCAATGGGCCAATGTAAGTACTGTATGTAAGCATCTTGGACCAATGTGAGTATGTAAGAATCTTGGACCAATGTGAGTATGTAAGAATCTTGGACCAATGTAAGTACTGTATGTACTGTATGTAAGCATCCTGGACCAATGTAAGTACTGTATGTAAGCATCTTGGACCAATGTAAGTACTGTATGTAAGCATCTCGGACCAATGTAAGTACTGTATGCAAGCATCTTGGACCAATGTAAGTACTGTATGCAAGCATCTTGGACCAATGTAAGTACTGTATGCAAGCATCGTAGGCCAATGGACCAATGTAAGTAGGTAAGCATCTTGGACCAATGAACCAATGTAATTATGGATATCTCATATCTGAAGGCCCCTGGGAGAAGCTGAGAAGCATGGAAGTAGTCAGCGCTACTACAGTGATAGACACAATCTGCTGGACCCAGTGCAGAGTGTCTTCCCCACTGCACATTGATCACAAGGGTCAGCACTGCTGCCATTCATAGAACGTCTTATAGCTTGTACAATGAATACACTGCGTTCCCTGATTGAGTGAGATGAAGATTGTTACTTTGCCACCCCTCCTCTCCACCTTGTCCAATCAGAGGATACCTTATATTCTTTAAGAACATACAAGATGTTTTGTGAATGGTGGCAATGCTGAGCTAATGAACCCCTGCATTTACTCTGCAAAACAGGAGCTGCTCGGCACAGGACTCGGAAGATTGAGGTGATCAATATAGTATATATGACTACTACAGAGGTTGTCAGCTTCCCCAGCAGCCTATCAGGTATGACGCATACACACTTAAAATGTAACTATGCAATAAATATCATACATAAACTTCAACTTTAAGTTGTATGTTTGCACAACACATTTTAGAGGTGAAAAAAAATCAACATTCAGCCTTACTGGTGCACAAAAAACTGAGACATAATGCTCTATACTAACCAGTTTGAGTTTTCTTACCTGCGGAGACCCACAATGACTACAAGGTAGGGAAAGTCTCTGAGAAACCAATAGCTTGGCATGTTGAACATCGCTGGCTCCCCCGGGGAATGGTTTCAGTGTGCACTCACTACGATCCTCAGGGTGGAAGGAAGCTGTGATCTTTATCCGTTCACAACCATGCTGAGAACAATAGCTGTGCCCATTCCTGGATTCATGGGCTTGCAGGTGAAGGAAGAGGTAACTGGTGAATGAGAGGCAATGGGGATTACCAAGCATAATTTAATTTTCCTTCTTTCCATACCTAATGCCTTCCCCCTTTCCCCCATGGCTCCATACCATAACAAGTTAACTCAGGGAACGCTTATCATTCTTATTTCTTTCCTCTATTGCAGGCATGTCCAAAGTCCGGCCCGCGGGCCGAATGTGGCCCTTTTCGGTTTAATGTGGCCCCCCTGGTAATTTGGATATATATATCTTTTGCAGCTCCCTGGGCTACTAAAGATATATACTCTGTTTATCGGCGTTACCTCAGAGGGGACAGGGAGGGGGCATAACAAGCGCTGTCAGATTACATACAGGAGAATCTCCTGTTTACTCAGCTGGATCTGTACTAGGAAGTCCTGTCTCCTGGGCTGCCATTGGACGACTGTTCTGTCTATCATAGAAGGCGGGACTTTGTAGTAAAGAGGCCGCCGAGTAAACAGGAGATTCTACTGTATGTAATCTGTTGGCGCTCGTCCCGCCCCCTCCGAGGCTGCAGATGGGCATGGATCAGGCTGCACTGATGGCAATGGGGAGGCTGCATTCATGGCAATGGGGAGGCTGCATTGATGGGCACTGACCCTTATTTTGCTTCACAGTTCTTTATTTAAAATTTTAGATTTTCCTGAAACCTCCCTCTTAAATTGAAGGTGCGTTATACGCCGATTAATACGCTATGCATAAAATAACACTCCCGAGCTGATCCTTAGTCTTGAACGGCGCTCAGGGATTCATTGGGGCCACAAAAGATCTATATCTATATCTAGATAGATAGATAGATAGAAATAACATGCCCAAGCTCATCTCTTCACCACACACAGCCACAAAGGCAAGAGAATTCTTGTTGGGCTGTATATTAGTGCTCTGACAAACACACTTAGACCAAATTTGAATGGTTCAAAGAATGTTAGGCAAAAAATGGTCGGCCCTCGCGCATGTTCACTTCATCAAATCTGGCCCTCTTTGAAAAAAGTTTGGACACCCCTGCTCTATTGGCTATTAGCAACATGTCTACCCCACAGAAGCTGACAACTATACATGTCTCCACAATCCCATCAGGCATTTGGAGAAGGAATATGGTCAATATCGACACTGTACTCCGGATGTACAGTATATGTTCTGCAACTTTATTGTTTCTCTTATTCATATAGGATGCATTTCCCCCATACAGGAGGAATTCTAAGAGACACTTATCCTGACTATGGGGAAGATGGGGTTGGACCTCTATGCTATTTGATCAACTTAAAAGACAATTTTTCCACATGCAACATTAAATACAGAATCCATTTACAAATTGGTATTCTAAATATCAAGAGATATATATGTGTCCTAATCTCACTTTTCATGCACATTCCAATCACAGTATGCAGTAAAATGTAGTGTGGAGTTGGTCAAAAACTGCCCTTGTCAGCTACATAAAGTACAAGAATTCTGGCATGCTTGAATGTAGTGTCCTACATACTGTCATTTCTATTCCTGTTGTCACGTCCTAATTCCTGAGTGTTTTTTTTTATTTCTTAATAAACATGGAGTTTAGACTTTATGGTAAGAGATACTTTTTATATTGCACTTGACTTATATTAGAACTATTGCCTCCGATTAAAAAATGTGTGCTGTAGACCTTATTTAGAAGTGCATCTGCACTTACAGTTTGCTTTTAGTTTTCCTGCAAAGTCCCAAAAATACCCATTGAACCTGCCAGTGAGGTCCACCCAATGCGGTTTCTGTGATGGTGTGATGACACTGCTACACTGCTCCGGAATTCAGACCAGAAATGTCACTCCCATGAAGGCTGTGCCCACTTGCACTACAGTGGGAATGTGGCTATCAGCATTGTTACTGCTGACACACAACCTTCCCATTGTTAGCTGCAGTACCTGGGAGGGGGAGCGTGTGAGACACAAATGGAGGAAGATTTGCTTCAGTCAGGGAAGATGTGGGAAGTTTTTTGCTCACTTTATGAGGCTTCACATAGTAACTGGATCGGTACTTCTTGAGACTACAATACAGGAGCCGTTAGTTGTAACTGGAAGTACAGAATTTAAAATGTAACTTGTGGTTTTCTATTCATAGAATGTAGTCAACTGTTATTCTTTCTAAAGGCCCATACACACGATAGGACTTTTCGACAACAACGGTCTGACGAACGTGTTTTATCGGACAACCAACCGTCTGTATGCTCCATCGGACAATTGTTGTCGGAATTTCCACAGACAAATGTTCGTTGCGCATGCTCTCAAACTTTTCGACAATAAACGTGTTACGTCGGATCATCCGATCGTGTGTACACAAGTCCATCAGACTAAAATCCAAAGTACAAACACACCTGCTCAGAACCAATGCTAAACATCAGACAACAATAGCAGAAGTTGGCTGAAAATGTTCTGCCGTGTGTATGCAGAACAAGTTCACGGCCAACGCCCCTTTGGACAAAAATCCACGGAAAAGTCAGATGGAAGTCCGATTGTGTGTATGAGGCTTTAGAAGTATGCTTTAAAAGTAATATGAAGCTGTAGCACAGAGCACACAGTAGCACGACCTTAAGCGTTGTTTTCTAACTGTCTGAAAGCAGGTCCTTGTTATCAGCCTCAGGAAACTGACATTGATAGGAAAATACTTGGAAAAAAAAAATCCGCAAGAAAACAGATGGCTATGATCAAATTAGTGATGGAAAGACAATGAACTAACATAAGTCATGTTCATGGATTAAATAAGACTCAGGCGTGGTATTAGCGTAATGACTCTGTGACTCGTTAAAGAATCCCTATTTATCTTAGAGTCACTAGAGTGTATCCCTTTTGTAGGGAAATATATTAATTAAAGTAGATGTCAACCATTTTAGAAAACATATTTTTTTCAATAAAATACAAATTTTTAATTTTTTCCTAACTTTGTTGCATTTCAGTACTGCTGCAAAAAGTTTGGAAAGCCATAAAGGCCCAACCAAGCATTTTGCACTGAGAATTTAAGAAGTTTTTAGCCATTTTGCTATCCACTTACCACAAAAGTTGGGGAAAAACAGGCCTTCACAAAGTGTTAGTGGTCTGCTAAGATAACACAACAAAGGAGCAGTCCATTTTTTAAGTACTCCAAACCGATGAAATTTGGTGTATTACAATTTACACATCACTGATTTTTGCTTATGTTAATAAGACAAATCCTTTTCTTTAGGCTTGTGAAGAACCACAAAGAAAGAAAAACAATACGCCGTTTTGATGTGGCTTCCACAACAGTTTAGTGCAGTGAAGGAAGTTTCTCTAAGTTCTCCTCAAACTGCTCTCAAGGGAAAGAACATCTCAACTTTTGATTGAAGAACTTTCATACATTACACAGTGAATGCTTATGGAATGAATACAATAATATATAATAATATATCTTAAAGTCAAAGGGACACCATGTTTATTGGTACGAAGTAGGACTGTAAATGAGTGATTAGTAAATTAACGTAGGAATTTTCAAACAATAACATTTCTGATTTATGTAGCGGCCTCACCCCTCTCTCTAGTTTTATCGTTTATATGGCTGTTGTCTAGGGGTACCTGGGAGAGAGAGATGAGATACACCACGGCCCATGTCCTCCATAGCTAAGAGGTGAAGGCCAGAAGATTGGGTTTTGTGTAGGTGTCCTAGAGTCAAGTCCAGTACTTTGTCCCTGACTCCTTTGCTCCTAGTAACCAGAGTTCCACACAGTGAATAGGTCCAACTCAGTTTTATTTTTCTTGGCAAACAACAAACAGTTTCTTTACTAACTAATAATGGGGGATAGATCGAGGCACAATCCTTTCCCTTCTCCCGCTAACCACTGTGGTATCACCAGTGGTAAATAGTCACTGCCACTGACTATGTGAGGTAGAACATGAATTACCTTCGCTAGCACGGCCCCTGTCAGGGGAAGGAAATCCGTCCAAGGGAGAAACCGGAGGCCTCTCTGTCACCAGCGTTGCTGTGCCTGGACTCGCCAGAGAAGTTCCGCACACCAGATCTCACGAACTCAGACACGGGCACCCAAGGAGTTAGGGCCCCCTCAGATTCCTCCACCCTCGCGGAACTCAGTTGAAGGTACTGAGCCCCAGGCATCCGCCATAGTACCTCACCCCAGGCTAAAGGTGCCTGGGATGGACTCCATCTCCACTCTGGCTAGGTCAAGGGCACCTAGGCCTGGAACACTGGAACGCCAGCACCCAAGCTGAAGGTGCCTGGGTGCGGCCGAGTCCTCCGACTCCCACTCCGGACTTCGAACTCTGAACCCCGTGGTAAGGGCGTCCGCCCCTTTTATTCCCTCTCCCTTTGCGTCACAGCGGGTTCCCCGCCCCGCTGTACCAGCTCCAGGGGAGGACAAAAAGGTACAGTCTTGCGGTGTGAGTTCAGCTCCGGCCCAGGGCAACAGCGCCACCCGTGGACCGCAAGGAACCTCACACCACCAGAGTCCTCCAAGAACCAGAAAAAAGTTTCGGATCCCCTAGCAATTTGTGCATCTGGGTTACACTACCACCCAGATGCCTCCCTTAAATTCAAACACCCGCTACACTTAGACATCATTACTGTGAGGTGCATCATCTAAAGACTGGTTTACTCTATGTGCCCTTAGATATAATATGTCTATCTCTAAGATAGATAATACTTTTTTTGTCATAGTATACATACAACTAATTTTATCAAGATACTCTTTACAACAGCAATTAAAAAAAAAAATCAACACAACTAGACATGTGCAAAAGGAAAAAATTTGTTTCGTTTCGTTTTAATTCGTTAATTAATTAATTTCGTTTAGTTAGATTCGTTAAAATTGTTAAATTCGTTTTCGGATTTCGTTTTGTTTTCGACCGAATTCGAAAATCGGTCGCATTCGAAAATATTTCAACCGAATTCGAAAATATTTCTACCGGATTCGAAATTATTTCAACATGATTCGAAATAATTTCAACCGCATTTGAAACTATTTCAACCGGATTCGAAAATATTTTGCGACCCGACTTTGGGTCCACGTATCTCAGGGTCACTTAGTAATAGAAACCCCAAATTTGGAGATGTTATAGTGCTAGTTCTACTGTGTTTGCATACCAAATTTGGGGTTTCTAGCTACAAGTGGCCCCGAGATATGTGTCCCAAAATTCGGGTCGCAAAATGTCATTCTCTGCTGCAGAAAACTGTTTGACATTTTGCGACCCGATTTTGGGTCCACGTTTCTCGGGGTCACTTAGTGATAGAAACCCCAAAATTGGTATGCAAACACAGGAGAACTAGCACTACAACATCCCCAAATTTGGGGTTTCTATCGCCAACTAACCCGAGATACGTGGACCCAAAGTCAGGTCGCAAAATATTTTTGAATCCGGTTGAAATAGTTTCAAATGCGGTTGAAATAGTTTTAAATGCGGTTGAAATTATTTCGAATCATGTTGATACTATTTAAAGCAGATTCGAAAATATTTTGCGACCCGACTTTGAAAAAAAAATGAAATTGATTCTAACAGTCTGCAGGAGATCTGCAAAAAAAAAAGAAGTGAAATGGCTGTTAATAGTCTACAGGAGATCTGCTAAAAAATAAAATAAATGCTAATAGTCTGCAGGAGATCTTATGTAAAAAATAGTAATCTGCAAAAAAAATTAAACATGAAATAGATAGTATCTATATTCTATTCTATTCTATTGTTTTTCTAGTGTATTCTCTATTTCTATTCTAATCTATTCTATCCAAAGTTAAAATTAATTAATTACATTTTTTTTAATTCCTACTGTTCGAAATTAAAATGTATTCTATTCGAAATTCGAATTTCATAAGATGGTTGCATATTCTTTCTATTTTATTCTATTAAATGATATTTTTTTTCTATTCTGTTCTAATCTTTTCTATTTGAATTATAAATTTTGAAAGATGGTTAGTTACTTACTTGTATACATCTGTCACATAAAAAAAAGATGTGAAATGTCTGTCATGGATGTCGATCGCAAGGCAAGTACATATGCTGTATGTCATTGTCCGAGTGCCACGTGACCGGCCACGAGTGCCACGTGACCAAGTTGTAGATTGTCCACTTGCCACGTCACCTGCCACAAGTTATGGGGTTCCTAGCACCAAGTGACCCCCAGATAGGGGCGATCTGTCAAGTGCTTTTCTGCAGCAGAGAATTAAATTTTGTGACCCGACTTTGAGGCCACGTATCTCGGGGCCACTTATAGCTAGAAATCCCAAAATATTTGGTATGCAAACACATTACAACTGGCACTACAATAACCCCAAATTTGGGGTTTCTATCACCAAGTAACCCCGTTGTAATGCTAGTTCTACTGTGTTTGCATACCAAATTTGGGGTTTCTAGCTATAAGTGGCCCCGAGATACGTGGCCCCAAAGTCGGGTCACAAAATGTCATTCTCTGCTGCAGAAAAGTACTTGACATATCGCCCATATCTGGGGGTCACTTGGTGCTAGGAACCCCATAACTTGTGGCAGGTGACGTGGCAAGTGGACAATCCACAACTTGGTCACGTGGCAGGTCACGTGACACTCGTGGCCGTTCACGTGGCACTCGTGGCAGGTCACGTGGCACTCGTGGCCGGTGTCGTGGCACTCGTGGCCGGTGTCGTGGCACTCGTGGCAGGTGTTGTGGTAAGTGGACAATGACATACAGCATATGTAATTGCCTTGCGATCGACATCCGTGACAGCCATTTCACATCTTTTTTTTTATGTGACAGATGTATATAAGTAAGTAAATAACCTTCTTCCAAAATTTATAATTCAAATAGAAAAGATTAGAACAGAATAGAAAAAATATATAATTTAGAAGAATAAAATAGAAAGAATATACAACCATCTTCTGAAATTCGAATTTCGAATAGAATAAATTTGAATTTCGAATAGTATGAATTCAAATTTTTTAATTAATTAATTAATTTTAACTTTGGATAGAAAAGATTATAATAAAATAGAAAATAGACTAGAAAAACAATAACCCCAAATTTGGGGTTTCTATCACCAAGTAACCCCGAGATACGTGGACCCAAATTCGGGTCACAAAATATTTTCGAATCCGGTTGAAATAGTTTCAAATGCAGTTGAAATAATTTCGAATCATGTTGATACTATTTCAACCGGATTCGAAAATATTTTGCGACCCAAATTTGGGTCCATGTATTTTGGGGTTACTTGGTGATAGAAACCCAAAATTTGGAGATGTTGTAGTGCTAATTCTACTGTGTTTGCATACCAAATTTGGGGTTTCTAGCTACAAGTGGCCCCGAGATATTTGGCCCCAAAATCGGGTCGCAAAATGTCATTCTCTGCTCCAGTAAAGTGCTTGACATTTTGCGACCCGATTTTGGGTCCACGTATCTCGGGGTCACTTAGTTATAGAAACCCCATATTTGGTATGCAAACACAGAAGAACTAGCACTACAACATCTCCAAATTTAAGGTTTCTATCACCAAGTAACCCCGAGATACATGGACCCAAAGTCGGGTCAAAAATATTTTTAGATTCGAAAAAATTCGGTAATTCGGATGCATCCGAATAATGAAAAATTTGTCCGAATTTCGATTCGGAACGAAACGAAATGCACATGTCTAAACACAACCACACATACGAACTCCTAGCACATGCCCACATGGTCAGTTATGCTTAGAATAGGAAATGATCCAATCTTTTCTCTTCTTCTTGCCACAATCCTTTTTACTACCATGTGTGGGCCTCCCTTTCCCACCTCCTGAAACTATTCCTCTACTCCCCACCCCTGCACCAGTTTACAGTATTAAAGGGGTTATAAAGGTTTGTTTTTTATTTTCTAAATAGGTTCCTTTAAGCTAGTGCATTGTTGGTTCACTTACCTTTTCCTTAGATTTCCGTTCTAAATGTTTTTTTTCTTTGTCTGAATTTCTCACTTCCTGTTCCTCCTCAGTAAGCTTGACCCCATCATCCGAGCTGTGCTGGCTGGGGGTTAGTCAGCGTGCTCGCCCCCTCCCTTGGGACTACATCCCTGCAGGGAGACAGGGAGGGGGCGAGCACACTGACTAACCCCCAGCCAGAACGGCTCGGATGATGGGGTCAAGCTTACTGAGGAGGAACAGGAAGTGAGAAATTCAGACAAAGAAAAAAACATTTAGAAGGGAAATCGAAGGAAAAGGTAAGTGAACCAACAATGCACTAGCTTAAAGAAACCTATTTAGAAAATAAAAAACAAACCTTTACAACCCCTTTAAACACAGGTATGTTCTAATTGGAATTTAAACTGCTGTTATGGGTACTCAGACTATAAAACATACATAATGTAACTTCCGCCTTGTTGGCCTACCTCTACCCTCTGTTTCCCTTTCAGTCCATCAAGAATGCTGTTGCTAGATTATTCTACTTTACCAACCGTACACCCCACTCTGCCAATCTTTCCAACGGCTTCCACTCACCCAAACAAATAAAATAAAATCCAAAATGCTAATAATGTACAAAGCCTTTTTACCACTCTGCCCCAAGCTAAATGACCAACTATATCTCAAAATATCACATAAAAATGTAATCTCCACTCCTTCCAAGAGCTCCTGCTCTCTCATACCCTCGTCACATTCTCCCATGACTTCTCCAGAGCCTCCCCATTCTCTGAAACTCCCTACCCAGCTTGTACTGCTACCTCCCACCCTGTCTGCCTTTAGGTGATCCCTGAAAACTCAGCTCTTCAGGGAAGTCTATCCCACCATCGCTTATGAAACTGTACTTTTATTATCTCCATCAGTTCATCCTTCACAGTTAATACCTCTTGGATCTGTTTATGATTGTAAGCTCCCATGAACGAGGGTCCTCTGAACCCCTCTATTGCTATTTGAAACTGCATATGCTCTAACGTACAATGATCAAAGACTATGTACCCACTCTCTCTTTTGATTTGTAGGATGTCTGCTCAGTGAATACACATAGATGACTAATTAATTCAAGAGTGTATGTTTATATGGGTATCTAGTATGGAATGAATATATATTACATTTTTTAATTTAAATTTTTTTAATCTTCATGCCTGATTATGACAAACCACCACAGGCCCACAGATAAAAAAAGTTTGCTGGTTCAAACTGGGTGGGCGAGCGGAAACCTTGCTTACTGTGCCACCTACTGTATATTCCTATGAATCTGAGTAATACTATTACACTATTAGGAATCTAGCAAAGCTTGTAATTTTACTTACGGGGCAAGATTTTTTTTTTATTAAGACTTAAATTAGCTTTCTGTCATTTAGTACTTCATGTGAGCAGAAATACAAAGCTTTCATTGAAAGAAGTAATACCCTTCCCAGATACACACACATCTCTTAACAATATGAATCACAATCACGCTATCATTCAAAGAAGCACACATACCGCTGTCCATTGAACTGACAGAATGGTGCAGGTGCGACATTTGAACTGCATTGTGACCTTCATATTTGGGAGTGCCTAGGGATTCATCTGCCCTCCAGGGAGCTAATTCTGTGGATGACATGTTCTAGCAAAGTATAGCATGCAGCTAAAGCTAGAAGCATTATAAAAAGGTTTACACTGCTGTTATAGTGTAGCCTCCAACTTAATAGAAGTACAGATTAGTATGTGAGTAGCAATATAAAGTCATTATGACTTGTAATTGTGAAGGATGTCAGTGGGATCTATATTTATAATAATAAAGCAAAGGCCACATGAGCCTTAGTTGGCCCCAATGGATCACTTACCCAGAATCCTTACTAAAGTGATACAGTCTGACACCTGACTTGTTCAGGGCCTGATGAATAGAGGGGGTCATGGAATAGTGGCGGACACTGTGCACTCTCCCAGAATTGCGTTCGTAAACATCTGCCGTCACTTGAAAGACTGAACTTCTGGGGTAACACAGAGCAATCTGTAGCCAGTCGCCCCTGTGAAAATAAAGATTAAAACATTTTATGTACTAAAATAGCATCTGTAATACATTGTGTTTAAGTAAAAAAGACTCCAAAGTCCAAAATTCAGCCATAGGCTATAACAGCCATTCTTAAAATGATTGTAAAGGCTCGTTGATTTTTTTTTATTTTTTTTAAATAACAAACATGTTATACTTTCCTCCTCTGTGCAGTTGGATTTGCACAGAGCAGCCTGGATCCTCCTCTTCTCGGGTCCCTCTTTGCTGCTCCTAGCCCCTCCCTCCTTTGTGTACCCCTCAGCCGGCAGCTTGCTACAGGGGTCACTCAAGCTGAGTCAGAGCTCCGTGTAGCCATTCAGACACAGAGCCCCGGCCTAGCCCCGCCCCCTCTCCTCTGATTGGCTGACTGACTTTGATTGACAGCCGCAGGAGCCAATAGCACCGCTGCTCTGTCTCAGCCAATCAGGAGGAGTGTACTGGATGGCTGAGGGGATCGTGGACATCGCTAAAGAGAGAAGGAGCTTAGGTAGGTAATTGGGGGGGTGCTGCTACACAAGGAAGGTTTTTTTATCTTAATGCATAGAATGCATTAAGATGAAAAAAACCTTCTGCCTTTAGAACTCCTTTAACCAGGGTTCTGTGGAACTCTGGAGTTCCTCAAGAGTTTGCTGGGGCCAATGGCATCCATGACACCAATGATTATCTGTCTGTAAGGGTGGCATTCTGATCACCACTGTAATTGAAGGACTCTTCCCAATGACCATGGATGAAAGGGGCAGTATTCCCACTGACTGCCTATGAATTGGTTTAGCAGGGGTTCCCCAAGACCTTAGAATTATTTCAAGGGGCATAAAAGGTTGAGAAAGGCTAGGTTATACAAATCAAGAGCAACAAATAAACATTAATGATTATTGCTTAATGAAAACTTAATAAAACAAAGGTGAACACAGTGAGAAGATACAACACTACCAGTGAAATAAGCGAGCAACCTCTATATCAGTAAAAACAAACTTGTTTTTCAAAATTCATACATAACACTTATATACAACACGATAAACCCATTATAAAATCTATACACCAGGAAGGAGAAGAGCTTTAGAAAGTCTAGATTGCATTCAGCTAAAGCAGCCTCTCTCAACCAGGGATCTGTGGAACCCTAAAGTGGAAGTAAACTTCAATCCCTGACTTGTATCATCTATACTGTAGGTAAGCCTATAATAAGGCTTACCTATAGCTACTGTAAATATCTCCTAAACATGCACCGCTTAGGAGATAATTACTATATATTCAAACGATTACATCATTAGCGCATGCGCTCTGAAGGAACAGCCACTCGGGCCGTTCCTTCAGAGTCCTGTGCTGTAAATAATGGCTCCCTCGTGCATGCGCGGGAGTGACGTCAGTGCAGATCCGCCAGTCACACAGCCAGAATCCGCGGACCCGGAGGGAAGACAGGTGCAGATGCAAGCGGCCTCCAGCAGTAATATCGCATCGCTGGAACGCTTCGTTTTCAGGTAAGTAGCACATTATGCCTTTACCTTGCAGGTAAGAAAGGAAAAAAAAACTTGCCCAGCGGTTTACAACTGCTTTAAGGTTCCTACAAACATTTTTATCATTTACCACCAATGTAAGGAGCATTTTACCCACTGACCACCAATTTAAAGAGCATTCTTTCCACTGATCGCCAATGTAAGGAACATTCTTCCCACTGATCACCAATGTAAGGAGCATTCTTCCCACTGATCACCAATGTAAGGAGCATTCTTCCCACTGATCACCAATGCAAGGAGGATTCTTCCCACTGATCACCAATGTAAGGGGCATTCTTCTCACTGATCACCAATGTAAGGAGCATTCTTCCCACTGATCACCAATGCAAGGAGCATTCTTCCCACTGATCACCAATGTAAGGAGCATTCTTCCCACTGACCAGCAATGTAAGGAGCATTCTTCCCACTGATCACCAATGTAAGGAGCATTCTTCCCACTGATCACCAATGTAAGGAGCATTCTTCCCACTGATCACCAATGTAAGGAGCATTCTTCCCACTGATCACCAATGTAAGGAGCATTCTTCCCACTGATCACCAATGTAAGGAGCATTCTTCCCACTGATCACCAATGTAAGGAGCATTCTTCCCACTGATCACCAATGTAAGGAACATTCTTCCCACTGACCACCAATGTAAGGAGCATTTTACCCATTGATCACCAATGTAAGGAACAATCTTCCCACTGATCACCAAATGTAGCAGATGATCATAGGAAATAAAATAGTATTTCCTATGATCAGCTCAATCTAATGGTCATTTGAATTTGCTCCCATTCGCACAGAACAAATGTACATGCAGTTTCACAGGATGCATAGCTCTACAAGTTTTTTTTTAGAACTATAGCCCAATGTTTTCTGCATTTTGTATACTGCTGATTATCTGACAAAGCACTAGATGTTGTCATCTACAAATTAATACTTATGCGACGCAAAAGAGTTACAAATCCATAAAGGCATGAAGGGCTGAATTTATAATCTTTTTTTTTGGGGGGGGGGGGGTCCACTAGAATCTGTCATTAGCAACCTGGTGGTATCCCTATATATAGGTTTTGGCAGTGCAGTCCTGAGTAGGAAGTAGTTCAGTTCCCATCCAGGTGACACTAAAACAGGAAGTAAGGGAAATCCCCCTCTGGGGAGCAAGAGAAACTAAGAGAATACTTAAACTGTTCCTGCTAGTTAAAAAAAGTAAAAATAATTGGTGGGAGATTCTCTACCATTTTTGTTGTAATGGGTTCCCCTTTAAAAAAAATACGATGAAAAGAAAGAAAATAAAGAACGTGTGCAACAAAATTACTAATACTAATACTAATCTGTGCTTGGGTGGAGGCAGAGATTTCTGCAACAAGCTTGGGCAGTGCCAGCTTAGATGGAAAGAAGGCTGGCACTGTTTCACAGAACAGATGATGAGAGATATTTTATCCAATTAATCCTCAAATGATTTGTAGATTATTTTATTGAAAACTACTAGATTGTGGTATTGGAAGGAGAATGCTTAACATGCAGGACTATTTTTCATCTATACAAACCAATGAACAAGAGAAAGCCCCCATAGACAGATTGAAGATTTTGGACAATTCCTGCTGGGATGAGCTTGAATGTACTTGGATCCTAGCCGGAACCCAGGTGAGCAAGCCCGCCAGGATGCTATTGATGTACTGGGCCAATTAACTGCGGCAGGGGCATTCCCCACCCTGCATCCACACGTATACAAGGGGAGTGTATACATGTGTCTGCGGGGCTGGAAATGCCTCAACCGCAGATGATTAGCCCAGTAAGGTGACATCTTTCTGGTGGGCTCACTCACATGGGGTCAGGCTAGGATCCTAACATGCACAAGCCCATCGGTATGGCTAAAACTGCCAACATTTAATCTGTGGGTGGCCCTGCATGCATCACCTGGCTCAACAAATGTGGATTTAAAAATCAGGTAAGCAGGGTGGAAAATAATCAGCTGAACAGTAAATGCATAATTAAAATCACTGGCATGCTAATACCTCCATCTTTGCTGTTAGTGTGAATAGAGCAATTGATTGATTTTCTCTTGCTCAGCCATCTGTAAATCTAGCTGTGTATGAAGGCCTTAGTTCTTCTCCATACAGGGTCTAGGGCAGTGATTCACAACCAGGGTTCTGTGGAACCCTAGGGTTCCTCCAGAGGTTGCTAGGGGTTCCTTCAGCATTGGGCAATTTCTGCCTCTCAGATAATTTCCTACTGACACCATTGATCTTTTTAGCTATCTGTAAGGAGGTAATTCTTCCTAATGACCACAAGTGTAGGGACCATACTTTCCACTGACCATCACACAAAGGTATCATGAATTGTAGATTTCTAATTTTTAGCAAGGGTTCCCAGAGACCGGAGAACTATTTCAAGGGTTCCTCTGTGTTGAAAAGGTTGAGAAAGGCTGGTCTAGGGTGTGGTGGTAGAACATGGACTGAAGGATTCTGACAAGGGGTGTCTGGTAAAGCTAAGAGTGTCCCCCGAAAAAAGAAAGGAGAGGGAGGCGGGAGAGCCCTTATAGTGTAGTAGATTACCGTAATTCAGAAAAAGGATAGAATGCTTCCACAATAAGAGGAAAAAAGGTCAAAATGGACTTACAACTGTTGAGGCTGCATTCACTCAGAAAGGGAGAGAACACATTGTGGTCACTCTCTATGCCTCAGGGGTTCCCATCCTGGGTGCTCTGTGGCGTTCTCAGGCAGGTGAATTAATCGATAAAAGGAGTCAGTGCAAATAGGACCACAAACTGGCTTTTTCGCACTGACTTCTCTTATCAATTAGTTCTTCTCCACATCCCTTGCACACTCGTCCTCTACGGTTCTCTGTTAAATATAGAAACACATGTCCTGAGGTGGACAAAATATGGAAACAAAATAAATAGCCTATTAACCTACTAGCATGTTATTGGAGTGTGGGAGGAAACCCATGCAAGTACAGGAAGAACAGGCAAATGCCATGCCCTGGTTGGTACTACCACCAAGGACTCTATGGCTGCAAAGCTGAAGTGCTAATTGCTAAGCCATCGCCCTACTGTCTGTGTCCCCACTGGGGAGAGTTCTCTTCACTTTTTGTGGTGATAAGCATGTTGTTACGAGGACGGGATGTGAGGGAACATCTCACACAGGGTCACAGACAACAGTTAGCTAACAAAAATGGAAATTTAACTGCCACACCACTGCTGAGAAGACCACATACAACTTTTTTCCAAAGTCAGGGAGACAATCCAAAGGGTAACTAATGCATTTCTTGGTTTAAATTATGACCCTGAGGAGGGGATATTGTATTGATATCGAGATGTCCTTATATTTTTTTCTAGCCCTGATGAGGTATCCCCTAAACGTGTTGGCTACCCTTTGAATTGTCCTCCAGACTTTCATTGGAATAAAGTTGTATCTGGGCCTCTTAGCAGTGGTGTGGCACTTCCATTTTCATTTTTTGTTACATTACACTACAAGCCAAGGAGACCGAGGAGATCCTCTGGGGTGTAGAGGCTGGCTGCTTGGGAACCAGATTATTTACATCAACATCAGTACTCTTTGAGATAGCAATACCAGTAAGATTACCTTACGGCTTCAGCGATATTTTTCCACTTTCCTCAGTAATAGTTAGCTACTGCATTTCAAGCCTTGTTTTATTGTCACTGGGATAGGTAGTGAGAATAAATCTCCCCATTGAGATCAGATATGGACTAAACCTATGTCCTAACCCTTCCACATACTTATCAAGACTAAAATAAGAATTATAGCTGGTATTTCACTTTAAATAATGGGTTTAGGCCAATTTGCACTCAGAGGGGTTAGCGGGTCAATAAACACATTTCACAAGTCTCCCCGGTTTGTCAATGCTGTATATAATGTCTAATAAATCTAGAAGGTAAATTATACACTGCATTTCAACAAGGGTATAAGTGAAGCAGTATTCCATCCTGTAACAAACTCCCAGTGCAGATGAAATGGCGAGGTCTCCTGTAGAAATGTTTTATCTGCAAAGCATCAAAATAACGATGAACATATATCCTGAGGTGACAGCTAAGTGGACACGAACGCTCCGACTTCAGGACATTTCCCATAGAGTACTGCCTAGGGCTACATTTCTGCAATAGTGAGAGCTCGGGAGCACTCCAGGATAACAATCAGCTCTATACACGGCCAAGAAAATTCCAAAATCTGGAAGAAATTCCATTGCTGAAAAGTAGCCAGACCTTAAATGTTCGCCTCTCTCGAGCTGAGTTTTAATTATTAATATGTATTTCTGTTAAGTAGGGATTTATTATAACAAAGAGTAAAGGTCTGTGTGTTAATCGCGGTTGTGGTCTTGGAGGGGGGGGGGGGCTATTACCACAAGCTTCTCCCAGCGCTGAAATACTGGATGAAAAAGATGTATTTTACTCTTATACTCCCATCTATAATCAGGGGGTACCCCCTGGACTGACCACTATGCCGTAACTCGGGAAGGGTGGGGGAGGTCATTTACTGAGAAATGCACAAAATAATCTGAGCTTATACTTATTTTTATAAAGAAAATTAATTATTTTAGCACTTTACGGGAATCACCAGTAAACTTCAAACACCAATTAAAGTTAATTGGAAACACGACTTCCAGATAAGCCTGACTAACCTCATCTTTTCTCAAAGCTGAAATGGGAAAAGACACAACATTTGCTGTGAATCGTTGAGTTTTGGTCTGTAGCTCACCTCCTGATTTGTCTGTTTGC
Organism: Rana muscosa; assembly: GCA_029206835.1. Lineage (NCBI taxonomy): Eukaryota > Metazoa > Chordata > Amphibia > Anura > Ranidae > Rana > Rana muscosa. Next base: position 478,196,198 of record CM055118.1, read on the forward strand.
CCCATATAGGCGTTTGGGGTTGATTTGAATCTGGTGCAGCTGTGCATGGTAGCCAATCAGCTTCTAACTTCAGCTTGTTCAATTAAGCTTTGGAAAAAACAAACATGGAAGCTGATTGGTTTCTATGCACAGCTCTTCAGTTTTAGTAAATCAACCCCTATAAGTCCATGCTCTTAAGGCCTCATGCCTAATGCATGAGACTGCAATGTTTAGCTGCGGGCGGAGGGCATATGTGTACCGTCCAACCCCACTGTCAGCAGCCTATCAAACCCTTTTGGCTCTTTCACACAATAGGACAGTAAAAACAGGCGGTAGAGCTACAGTTTTACCACCCACCAGAATCCTAACAATACAGTCACCTATTAAACTCGTCCATTGAAATCATGGGGCTTTCCAGCAAATACATGCAATGCTTGCAAAGGCAACGCAGTGGTGCAGTGATGCAGGGTTAAATCAGGTAGTGCTTGTGGGATGGAAAAAAAGTCCTGCAAGCAGCATCTTTGGGGCAGTGTAGCAGCGCTGTGTACAGCGCTGCTACACTACCCCTGCCTATTGGAATGAATGGGAAGCGCTTCACAAGCGCCACAACACGGGCACTTTTAGACACTTTTTCGTCCGCCAGCAGGGGGTCAAAAGCGCCCTGCTAGCGGCCCAAATAGCGCTGCCTAAACCGCGGTAAAGCGTTGCTAAAACTAGCGGCGCTTTACCGCTAACGGACCCGCCGCCCCAGTGTGGAAGCAGCCTAAGTGACAACTGCGGCAGCTGGACAGGGCTGGACCATGCAGCCCAAATTAAAAATATTGTGGCTGTGCAGCAAAACATTGCAGCGGCAGCCGTGGCATATGTACAGCCTTGTCTGACTATATTGTTGGGATTCATTGTACCACCTCCTCAATGCCTGTTTTAACCCGTTAAACCTTGCACTAGCATGCTGCAACTGCCTGCATTGCAAGCAATTGCAGGGTGGTTGCAGGATGTCCCCATTCTGTTAAATAGGTTATGTCCAGCAGGCAGTACTGCCCACAGAACACCAGAGTGGGGATAATCTTTGCCGTGTCTCAATGCGAAACATCTTGGTTGTGGGATATGTTCTCCCCCTATGCTGACTTTGTAGCAAAGGGGAAGTAATTGGCTTAACTTCCCCAAACTGCTATAGGACATGAGGATTTACTGACACTGATACTGAAGAAAAGCATTAAGCCGTGTACACACAATAGGTTTTACCGATGAAAACAGTCCGATGGACTGTTTTCATCGGACAAACAGAACGTGTATGGGCCCCATTGGTCTTTTTTCCATCGGTGTTTAAAAATAGAACATGTTTTAAATTCATCCGATGGTTAAAAAACCGATAGCAAATTACTATCGTCTGTGGGGAACTCCATCGGATAAAAAACCCACGCATGCTCAGAATCAAGTCGACGCATGCTCAGAAGCATTGAACTTCATTTTTCTCGGCTCATCTGAGTGTTTTACGTCACGGCGTTTGAAACGGTCGGTTTTTTGACTGATGGTGTGTGGGCAAGACTGATGGAAGACAGTTTCATTGGATTTCCGATGGAAAAAAACATCGGATTAGAATCCATAGGATATCCGATCGTGTGTACAGGGATTAACTAGAACTATTCTTATAAAAAAAAATAAAAAATTATTTGCTATTTTTTTTCCCCACGAAACTGGAGTTACCCTTTAAGTTTTGGATAAAAAAAAAATGGAAGCTGATTGGTTTCTATGCAGAGCTGCACCAGATTTTGCACTCTCCAGCTTTAGTAAATCATCCCCGCAATGTCCTGACCAGCAGACAAGGAATGGATAACGTGCCGCCTAATGTCAGTAAATATCCAAATATTCATTTTAGAAGCCTAGAGCATGAAAAGGGCACAGATGCTTCCCATCAGCCTTACATGGCATGAAACCCACTGACACAACACTGTCATAGAAGTTAGCTTTTCAGAAAAGAACGTGGAACAAACAAGCTCGATCTTGCATCCTATTACGTTAATAATAAAAACAAGGCCGTATAATAGGATTTTTATAACAGCTTACCTGTAAAATCCTTTTCTTGGAGTACATCACGGGACACAGAGCGACATAGTCATTACTAATGGGTTATATAGTTACCGTCAGGTGCTGGCACTGGCAACTTCCAAAACCGGAAGTACCCTCCCCTATATAAGCCCCTCCCATCCGGGAGCACCTCAGTTTTGTAGCAAAGCAATAAGTGTCCCCAAAGAGGGGCGGGAGCTCTGTGTCCCGTGATGTACTCCAAGAAAAGGATTTTACAGGTAAGCTGTTATAAAAATCCTATTTTCTTTCTCGTACATCACGGGACACAGAGCGACATAGTCATTACTAATGGGATGTCCTAAAGCAATGCCAAATGAGGGGGGGGATACACCATATATAAGCTGAGCGCTATCAGACATGAGGATCTTTTGCGGCCTGCAACACACTGCGCCCAAAGGCGACATCCTCCTGACTTCTAACGTCCACCTGGTAGGACCTAGTAAACGTGTGTACCGAAGACCATGTTGCGGCCTTACAGATTTGAGCCAGGGAGGCCTGGTGATGCACTGCCCATGAAGTTCCAACTGCTCTCGTGGAGTGCGCTCTAACTTTGAACGGAGGCGGTCTCCTTCTCAAGCCATAAGCTTGCATAATGACCTGTCAAATCCACTTGGCTAAAGTAGACTTTGACGCTGCCTGACCCTTTCTGGGGCCTTCCGGCAGAATAAACAAAGTATCCGTTCTGCGAATCTGAGCAGTGGCTTTTAGATAAGCTTTAACTGCTCTTACTACATCCAAAGAATGCAATAACTTTTCCTCTACCGAAGTAGGTTTGGGGAAAAAAGAAGGAAGAACCACATCTTGGTTCAAATGAAACCTCGATACCACCTTAGGAAGAAAGGCTGGATGAGGACGTAACACTACTCTGTCCTTATGGATAACCAGATATGGCTCCTTACAGGACATAGCTGCTAATTCCGATACTCTTTTAGCCGAACAAATGGCTACTAGAAAAATCAATTTCCTGGTGAGAAGCACCAAGGAAATATGCTGTAATGGTTCAAATGGTTGTTTCTGTAGAACCGACAGAACCAAGTTTAGATCCCATGAACATATGGGAATATTAACCGGAGGCCTAATACGCATCACTCCTTGTATAAAGGCTTTGACTAGTGAATGCGAAGCCAAGGGCCTTTGAAAAAATATTGACAAGGCCGAAATCTGACCCTTGATAGTACTCAAGGCAAGCTTCCTATCTACAGCCCACTGTAGGAAGTCCAGAATCCTACCTATTACGTACTTATGTGGATGCCATTTCTTGGCCTCACACCACGCGATGTACGCCTTCCAGATTTTATAGTAGATCTGCCTGGATACCGGCTTCCTGGCATTGATCATGGTAGATACCACAGCATTAGAGAGCCCTCTCTTTTTTAGAATGTGGGCTTCAATAGCCAGGCCGTCAAACCTAGGGCTGGTAAGGAAGGGTGGTATATCGGTCCTTGCGAAAGCCGGACGACGTGGGAGAGTCCAAGGACTCCCCACTGAAATTTTACAATCTCCGCGTACCACGCTCTTCGGGGCCACGCTGGAGCCACCGGAATCACTGGTTTCTTTTCTACCCTGATTCTGCGGAGTAATCGAGGTAACCATTGTGGCGGTGTGAATGCATATATCAGCTTGAACTGATCCCCAGGGAACACTAGGGCATCCGAGCCGCAAGCTAGGGGATCCCTTGTCCGAGAGACAAACCTATCCCCCTTTGCGTTGAATCTGGATGCTAGAAGATCTACATCCGATGTTCCCCACCGCTGACATATTGTCCAGAAAACCTCGGGGTGAAGGGACCCTTCCTCTGGGCCTAATTGCTGGCGACTTAGAAAGTCCGCCTTCCAATTCTCCACTCCTGGAATGAATACCGCAGATATGGCTGGGACATATTTTTCCTGCCCATTTCAGGATGTAATTTACTTCCCTCTGGGCTGCACGACTCCTGGTGCCCCCCTGATGATTGATATATGCCACTGCTGTGGCATTGTCTGATTGAATTCTGACAGGGGACCCTTGGAGTTTGGATGTCCATGCTACTAGGGCATACCGGGCTGCTCGTATCTCTAAGAGATTGATGGGCAGGGCCTTTTCCGCATCCGACCATCTGCCCTGGAGAGACTATTGCTCCAGTACTGCTCCCCAGCCTATAAGGCTGGCATCTGTAGTGACCACCTTCCAAGAAATCGGACTGAAGGATTTCCTTTTTTCCAGATTCTGGGGAACCCACCACCAACGGAGGCTCTTGCGAACGGAAGGGGACAAGGACATTGTAAGTCTAGGGCCTGAACTTTTTTGTTCCAGGCTGACAGTATGGCCCCTTGCAAATTCCTTGAATGGAATTGACCGTAGGGTACTGCTTCGAATGATGCCACCATTTTTCCCAGCAGCCTCATATACAGGCGTATGGACGGCTGTCTTTTTTGTACCCACTAAGTGGATCAAATCTTTCAAAGACAACACCTTTCCTCGAGGCAAGAATATTTTTCTCTGGCCTGAATCCAACCTTAGCCCCAAGTATTCCAGACTTTTGACTGGTTTTTAGGGCTGACTTGTCTCGGTTGATAATCCAACCGTGAGATTCCAGATACTTGATCGTCTTGTGAACGACCACGTCTAGTTTTTTCACTGAGTGGTCTATCAGCAACAAGTCATCCAGATATGCCATTATCATTACACCTTGTGTTCTTAGATTGGCCAATAAAGGGCCAGAATTTTTGTGAACACTCTTGGTGCTGTGGCCAAACCGAAGGGTAAGGCTCTGAACTGAAAATGGCGCCCTTCTACTGCAAAGCGTAGAAATTTTTGGTGGACTGGAAAGATGGGAATGTGCAAATAAGCATCTTTGATGTCGATCATGGCTAACCAATCCTCCCCTTGTAGGGCAGTGGCCACCGATCCGATCGACTCCATCGGAAAGTCCTGATATACAGGAATTTGTATAGCCCTTTTAGAATTAATATGGGCCTCCCGTCCGCGTTTGCTTCGGGACTGTAAAGAGGTTTGAGTAAAACCCGAACCCTCATTCTTCCAGGGGAACCTCCATAATTACTCCTTGGAGCAATAGTTGTTCTAGTGCCAACAGGAGGGACTCTCTCTTCCGGGGATCCCTTGGCACGTTTGACCTCAAAATGGGAAGGAGGAGAGTCTTTTAACTCCAAACTGTATCCCAAACCTACTGCGGAGAGCACCTATCTGTCTTGATCGTGTCCCGCCAGGTCTCTTTGCGAACAACTGGAGTCCTCCCCCCACCCGACTGAGTGGGGGCTTCAATGAATTTAACTTTGGGGGAGGTTTTGTACCTCCCCTGACCCAGGGTTTCTCATTACCCTGCTACTGTCCCTGTTTTTTACCCCCGGGATTTGACCGAGGAGGCCGTCGGAACTGTTACACAGCCGATGCCCCAGGGACTGGAGAAGCAGGCCTCTTAAAGAGGGACCTCTAACTCTGCTTTTAACCGGCAAGAGCGTATTTTTACCGCTGGAAATTTTCTGGATATATTTGTCCAGGTTTTCCCTGAATAAGCGTTCACCATGAAATGGGACGCTAACCAGCCATTCTTTACAGGGAGCTTCAGCAGACCAGTTTCTGAGCCATAGGAGCCTACGCATATGTACTATAGACAGCGTAAGGCGGGAGGCCTGATGGACTGAATCCTCTATGGCGTCAACCGCAAAGCCTAAGGCTCTAGGTAGATCAGCTAGGGCAAAGCCTGCTGATCTGTCAAGTCCCTCAAGACCTGTTTCAACTGATCCTTCACTGCTTAGCAGACCCCAATAGCTGCTACTGCTGGTTGTATCACCAAGCAGATTTTCATAAGGACTCCAATCTTTTATCTATTGGGTTCTTGAACATTTGGACATTATCCACTGGACATGTCAGTGATTTATACATACAAGAGATGGCTGCGTCCACTGTAGGGACCTTCCATTTCTTTTTTTTTTTTTTTTTTTTTGATGAACTTATCCTCCATGGGATAGACCACCGGAAATCTCTTGGGGGAATAAATATTTTCTCAGGACGTTCCCAATCCTGGTAAATGAGCCCTTTCAGTAAAGGGTGAAGTGGAAAAGAACAAACAGTCTGGGGGCTTCTAGCGACCCCAACGAGGATACAGTAGTGGTTGATGGTTCCGCAAGGTGCATTTTTAAATGCTGATCGGACCATGTTAGTCAGAGACTGAACCCATAATCTTTCAGCTTGAGATGCTGAGAAAAGGTTCCCCCACTGTTGATTCCTCTATAACAGAATCAACCTTATCCTGATCCCCTTCAGGCAGGTCGATCCCTGTATGGGACTGTTGCTCTGCTAACAGGCACTCTGAAGGAGGAGACGGAGATCGGGCGTGCTTTCCCTGACAGGGAGGCAGCGATAAATTTTGACAATCTCTCTCTAATCCTCCCAGAGCTGAGGAAAAAACCTCCTCTGTTACATACACAGGAGCAGGTGACTGAGGACAGCCACAGTACCAAGTACCCCTGCGGGGTCTCTACGGTCACTTACCTCTGAACTTCAGGGGAGACTGGTGCAGCAGGAGTATGCCCAAGATCCTCAGAGCCCGATGAGACCCCCTTCGCTTCCTGGAAGATTCAGTTCCGGAGCTACTGGACGGCATATTCCTAAGCCTAAAGCTGAGGTATTCCAGCCGTAATACACCACTTTTACTGAGAATAGTCTAGCACAATTGCTGCTATATCACAGTTGGTGTCTACTAATGTGCCTTTCTAGGGGATGCCTGTATCAACCGCTTGCTGTATGCCTTTAAATGTTGCCAGTTCTGTCTCTGTACTTCATAGCCAGCTTACTGCAATAATGTGGCTTTTTAAAAACCTGCTGGGACGCCCGCACATGCGCAGAAGCGCTGCGGCGCGCACAGAGCGTCATCCCCCAGGCCCCGCCCCTTTTTCCGGCCACCTCTATATATAGAGGCGCGTGCACGCGCACGCGCGCGGCCACGTGCGCCTCGGCGCTAATTTTCAAACATGGAAACCAGGGACAGGAGCCAGGGCCCCCTTTGCCGCAGGCCGGGGGATAGACGAACACTGCAACATGGCAGAGGAAACAGTTTCCTGTAGGAGAACTCACCAGCTGCCTGGACTTTGCTCTCTGAGAAGAAACTAGTCCATATGACAAGAAAAACATTCCACAGCGGCCTCTAGTGGACAAACACAGGTACCGCAGTTTAATATACTAAACATATATAAAAAAACATTCTTTTTTTTTTTTTTTTTTCTTGACCACCATTAAAAATTATTACATTTTTTTAGTAGTTACAGGCATGCACAGATATTAGCGGGAATACCGTTAGGTAACAGACAGAAAGACAAATTAGGCTTGGGGGTCCCCCAATAGAACCAAGTTCCTGGGGGCCCCCACTTACCTGTTCCCCGCCGCAGGACTTTGTTTGGTCCACAAAAGCCCAAACTTCACCTATCACGGCAGGCATTGTAATCAAACCTTCAGGGACCGGGTTCCCAAGGATTCCACTCCCCTGGACCTGTATAGCACCCTGCACAGAAAACATCTTGGTCGTGGGTATGACCAGAGCTCTGGATCCCAGGGTCCAGCTCTCCTAAGAGAAGCATTACAGGCAGAACCTTGCTCTTCTCTGCAAGGCCCGGGTACCGACCGTTTAGCTATGAAGCTTTTTTGGTCGGATCCGGAATAGCTTACTGAGGCCCAAAAGAACCTGTACGCAAGCTCAGTGAAAAACACATGTTTCTTCTTGGCCAACACCTTAGACACTGGCAAAAAACTGAGGTGCTCCCGGATGGGAGGGGCTTATATAGGGGAGGGTACTTCCGGTTTTGGAAGTTGCCAGTGCCAGCACCTGACGGTAACTATATAACCCATTAGTAATGACTATGTCGCTCTGTGTCCCGTGATGTACGAGAAAGAAAAGAATTTTCCTAAAAGAATGACACCATTTTCCTTCACGCCTCTACACAAGAGAGACAAATGACTCATCAATTCATCCCACAACCTCCGATCCATGGTTTGGGTCAGAGATGGAGATACACGCTGACACAATATTTCAACAGAAAACGCACGCGGCAATATTGTTCAACTGTGAACTCCGCTGTTATTACAACTTTATTGTAATGTGCTGACACCATGACAGGACGGTGCGACTGAGGGATACATTTATGTGTCACATGGACTGATAATGATAAGAGCCTCTACTAACAAAGCCTCAACACATACAGTCTATGCACCTCATGTGACAGAGAACCAATTACAGGGCTTCGGTAAAAGTGCGCCTATCATCTCTGGCTCTGCAAGCCCGTTATTAACTCTACAGTCCAATAAGAGCTTGTCATTTAATGATCAGAGTGTCATATGCCGCTTTTTTATTAGACACTACTTAAAGGGGAACTTCACTTTTGGAGAAAAAAATACAGTAAATAAAAAAAATATATATATAGCATATACATGTGCTATCTCATAGATTGTAAGCTCTAACGAGCAGAGCTCTCTGATTCCTTCTGCATTGAATTGTATTGTAACTGTACTGTCTGCATTCATGTTGTAAAACGCTGTGCAAACTGTTGGCGCTATATGAATCCTGTATTATAATAATAATAATAATAATAATAATAATATACAAGCCATGATGTAATTTAAACTTATTAAAAATCATCTTTCTTTTTCAATCTGCAGCCACTTCTGTAAAAATTAAACACAATATGGCAGCCTGGAGGTGTTCTGTACACTATTGGTGCACAGAATACACTCAGAAATGTGATTTCCTGCTTGTGTGATTGGCTAACTGATTTTCCCAAAAGTCGGCACTAAGATACAAGTCAGATTTTAGGCGTCCTCTGCAATAGGAATTTTAGTTTTGGTAAAATACTCCCCAAGGGGTAAATACTTGTAAAGGGATGCAGACACTGCAGCTTTTCTTATCAGAACACTGAAAGTGCACCAGGTGATTATAATGAACCAAACTTTCCTGGTTTCTTGGACATTATTATTATTATACACTATTTATATAGCGCCCACAGTTTACACAGCACTTTACACTGTAAAGGGGGGGACAGCACAATTACAGTACAGTTCAATACAGAAGGAACAGGAGAGCCCTGCTCGTTGAGCTTACATTCTAAAACGGAGGGGCTGGTGGTACAAAAGGTAATTGCTGCGGAGAATGATTTGATGGGGGTATAATTTGGACATAATAAAACAAACAGAAAAATACTTTTACTTACCTGATCCCCTAGCAAACAATGCTCCCCCAAGATCCATCGGTGGACTGTCCCTCAGCGTCCTCACGCTATTGACCCTGCTTTAACTCTAGACCAGTGGTCTCCAAATTGCGACCCTTTGCTTCCTTTTATCCAGCCCTTGGGGCACAATTCCTCCCACCAATATGAGACACTATTCTGCCAACTGACACCAACAATGGAGCACCATTTCTCCCATTGACTCCAACAATGAAGCACCATTTCTCCCATTGACTCCAACAATGAAGCACCATTTCTCCCATTGACACCAACAATGGGGCACTATTCCTCCCAATGATACCAACAATGGGGCACTGTTCCTCGACCTAATACCAAATGTGATGTTTACTCATACTGATGTCAGGAACATTTCCACTCCCGGTGGCCACAGCCTGTCCCCCCTAAAGTGTAAAGGACAAAAAAATGCCCATTTGTTTGGAAACCCCTGTCCTAGACCACTAGAGTGCAGGGATGCAGAAACTGCAGGGGCCAGTCTAGTTGCATGGAGAAGCAGGGATCAGGTAAGTAGATCTCCTTTATTGTTCCACTAAACCTATAGAAGCAATTAACCCTTGCAGTACAGGCACAGCCCCACTGCAGGGGATCAATTTTATTTGCCTGAAGTTGTGCTTTAACTAAAAGATACATGATAATGGACTAAACTGGTGAATCAATTGGTGTACAATGACTTAAGTAAGGCCCTTTATGTCAACATGAACTTGAAATATGTGAAATACACAGCTGCTATTTTTTTGTGTTCCATACAGTTAGATAATGTGGTTCAGTTGTGGTCAGTATATATCAAGATAGCAAAGAAACTTTGAGATTGATATACTAAAGGCAAATAGGCTGTTCACTTTGCAAGGAAAGTTGTGTGTTGCAAAGGGATTTCCCCCAGAGCTTAGTGAATGTGGTGAAGCTCTGCTGACTTCTATCATCCAATCATGTGCAAGTAAAAATGTGTTTTAAAAAAATATTTTTTTACTTGCATGTGATTGGGTTCTCTTTGCAACCACATTCACCACATTCACTAAGCTTTGGGGCACGTTCCCTTGCAAATAGAACAGTCTATTTGCCTTTAGTACATCAACCGCACTGAGTCCTGTGCCCCCAATGTCTGGCTTCAGGGGTTCACCTTCTCAGGCAATCTATCAGTGCTGCTTATGTACATTTATCCCTGTGTCTCCATGTTGACACTTCCCTGCCTGCATCTGTTACTGAGCTTCTGCTGAAGAGCTACCAATACGTTTCTGTCTGCAATGAGTTTGTTTTGTGAAATGTGTTGGCAGCCATAACACACACTTATGGCTTGTGCTAGTGCAGGGAGTTTTGGCACTTATCAGAATTGACGGAGAACAAAGAATCTTCGCCTGGAAGCCGGTCAGACACACAGCCGCACTGACAGCCTTGACGGAAAGCCACAGAATGCAGCTAATTATTTGTGAAGCCAAACAGGGACAGCTTATGTCTAAATTGCCTTTGTCACGTGTCATCGGGGACTGTCACAGACCGCCAGAGCCACGCGTTGGGAATCCAACGCAATAGACTTAAGCTGTGCATGTGGCACCACTAATTACTAACATATAAATGACAACCCTCAGTAACAAACACCTATAATCACCCCGAAGACTTATTTATATAGGCCCGTCTGAGGGATGCTACATCCTTGTATTTTATCTAACATCATTTTCCTCAAATGTAAGGTAGCTGAGGGTGCTGTAGCATACTAGCAATCTACAATGGGAATTCAACTGCTGGCTCTGTCTAAAGCTGATAATACACCAGTAGAATTTAGAATTAAAATTTTCATTTGATTTTCTAACGGTTAGAGAGATCAAACTGACATTTGTTTTCAAATAAGCAAGATGGAAATTTTTTCTTAAAGTGTTTGTTACCCCCCAAAAAATATATAGTGATCCTGGTCCCTTAAAGCAGATTACACAGCACAGTGCTTGTGCTGTGTAATCTGCCCCCCCTCTAAACTGTAACAAAAAAAACCCTGAACCTGCCACTTCTTGTATGCCCTCTCTGCGCTGACCACGGAAATCAGGCCTGCTCTGCCCTGATCATCGTGGTCAGAATACGTCCCTGAATCATACGTATCTGTCCTCTCAACTCTCCTCTCTCCCCCCTCATCCCCTCCTCCCTGCCTGTCATCCCCTGGCAAGCCCCCCCCAACGCTATTCTTGGAAAAAAAAAATGCGAAATAGCACACTATGTAAGTAGTTTTCAAAAACTAGCGTTCTAAATAGAAAATTTGAGCTGTCTTCAGGCCAGTCATGTGATTCGCAGCCTCTTTACAGCTCCGATACAGAGCTTTTGCAGAGGAGACGAGCGGCCTCTTTACAGCTCCGATAGATTGCTTCTGCAGGAGGGGCTGTGATCTCCCTCTGACTTCAGCCAGGGAGATCACGGCCCCTCCCGCAGAAGCAATCTATCGGAGCTGTAAAGCGGCCGCGAGTCATGTGACCGCCCTGAAGACAGCTCAGATTAGGTATTTAGAATGCTCGTTTTTAAAAACTACTGACATAGTGTGCTATTCCAGCCTTTAATAGAGGGGCTGGCATAGTCTTATATAGATGGGTTAACAAACCCTTTAAGTGAACGAAATTCTAACTGTGAATGTGGTTTTCATTTGCGAAAAATTGTTTCTATTGTAATGAAATTAATTTTATATTTCTGGGATTTAATTGAAATAGCAGGTCTGGGTGAAGTGTTAAGTGGATGTAAACCCTCTCCTATACACAGTGAAGCGAATAGCCTCAGATGATACACAGAGATGAAACAAATCTCCCTACATAAGTTTTACATGTATATCTGCTGTCTTCATCTTGCTATATTCTTTAGAATTATTACATTGTGTTAGAATTTTTACTTCCTCATTCAGCTGTAGGAGTGTAGTCTTGGCTTACACTGTGTGACAGCTGATTGGAGGAAAGGCACACACCCCCACACCACATAGATCGAAGAACTAAGATACTTTCAGAGCTGTGCTGTAACAAGACAAGCTCTCTGCTAATCTATTTATAGCACCCACCCCAACACAACGTTCAGGCTGGTTTTATTTCCCATCTAGGAGTGTAGTCTTGGCTTACACTGTGTGACAGCTGATTGGAGGAAAGGCACACGCCCCCACTCCACATAGATTGAAGAACTAAGATACTTTCAGAGCTGTGCTGTGACAAGACAAGCTCTCTGCTAATCTATTTATAGCTCACACACCCCAACACAACTTTTAGGCTGGTTTTATTTCCCATCTCGGAGAACTTGTCAGAAGTTATCACGCTGATAACAGAGGAACGATACAGCAGAAAGACACAGGACTCAGGGCTTTGGCGAGAGATAAGCAAAAACAACAGATATACGTTCCTAGGTCAGGTTTACATCCACTTTGAGGGCTATCAAACCAAATCAATTGACTCAATGATGGAAATGTTGTGACAAACGATTTTTCTGAATTTCCATGCGTATGCTGAAATGAGAATTGAACCGTGCAAAGCCAGCTTAATTTAGTGGTTTACAAATACAGGCTATGGAAACATACTATGTGAAGTATCATACAATACTGACTTTCACAGACCTCTTATCCGCACCCATGTGCCTGACAAATTGGGACGAGCGGCTGTGTATGTGCAGCTGCTGCATTTCCATGCAATTGCATTGGCTGCCTGGACGCAACAAGCCGCATGAACACAAAACCCACATGTTCTGTTTTTTTTCCCAGCCAGAAAACGCCCCTGCCAAAAACTGCTGATTACAGCCTATGTGTACATGGACACGTAGGATAACATGCTGGGGAGTTTATTGGCTGCAGAAAAAAACGCCTGAAGCCAAAAACAGCAGCTGTAAAAACGTCCAGTGTGCATGAGGCCTTAGAGTTATCTAGGAGATATAAAACAAAGTCCTTAATACCTGTTGAAGTTAATCGGGTATAGGATGATCTCCTTTGGAGATGGGCCTTCCCAGCGGATAGTGTAGGGCTGCTGCAACATCACCACCGGCTGATACTGCTGATATGGTGCCCCCTTATTTACACCCACCAGCCTCAGTGGATGGGAAGGATAGGCTGCTCTGGCCACCAGTATGGTGAGGTTCTCTGGGCGCCTGGCCTGAATATACAGCTGCAAAGAAAGAAGGACAAAAAACATGAAGAGTCAAAGCCAAGCAATCCCAAACATGTGCTTTATATAAATATTTTCCTCTAATATTTTTCCCTTAAGAAAAGTTCAATGTCTGTAAAGAGCCAGTGAGCTTGTGCCAACCTAAATATTAAAGCACAATCATAAAAAAAAAATATTTGATTATTGTTAGCTGCTTTGAAGAAGTGGAAGAAGAAACGGCATTTATCTTTTATAGTTTTTACGTAAAGAAAGGAGGCAAGGTCAATAAGCACCGGCTACTACAGTCACCAAGGGTGTTGGCACTCATTTTATCTATAAGGGTTATTGAGAAAACATAGGTCTCAGATGTCCTTGCAATGTTAACCATACCCACCAATCAATCTTCAATCTATAGTGACAAAACATAGATAACTATTTAACGCCTTCTTTCTTACTTCTGTTACTTATGTTTATCTGACCAACGACACCAAAAAATTACGAATTCACTTCCTTGTTATCTCTCACCTCGACAATGCAACTGCCTCCATGTTGGCCTACCTTCACCATACCAACCACTCACTATACTCCACCCCTCCCTGCCACTCTCTCCACTAGCTTCCGCTCACCCAATGACTAAAATTAAAAATACTAACACACAAAGCCATCCACAACTCTGCCTTCAATCTAATTTCAAAATATCACCCAAAATGGCCTCTTGCCTCCTCCCAAAACCTCCCGACTGTCCAGCTCCCTCATCACCACCTTACATGATCACCTCCAGGACTTTTCTAGAGCCTCACACCCTCAGGAACTCCTTACCCTAGTCTGTCCTGCTATCTCCTAATCTGTCTGCCTTTAGGTGATCTCTGCAATCTCATCTCTTCGGGGAGGCCTATACCGCCTCCACCTACTTCCTCCATCAGATCATCCTACACAGTTATTAACTTTTGTATCATTTGACCCTCCCTTTTGCATTGTAAGATCTCATGAGCAGGACCCTTCTAGTCCTCTTGTATTGAATTGTATTGTAACTGTATTGTAAAGTGCGGTGCAAACTGCTGGTGCTATATAAATCCTATATAATAATATTATCTCACAAGAAGATGGATAAGGGGGTGCATAGTGATAATACAAGGCTGGCAAAAAAACAAACAAATCTAATCTATATGGACAGCTATATGTATATGATACTATATGGTCAAAAGTGATATTGAGTTCACATTTTTGGAGAAGGTACAGTTAATGCTTGCAAAGACAATAAACTGGGGGTGGCCCTTTTCTGTTCCAGCATGATTGTAATCCTGTGCACAAAAGCCAGGCCCATAACAACATGATTTGATGAGTTTGGTGTGGAAGAACTTGAATGGCCTGAACAGAGTCCTGACCTCAAACCTATTGAACACCTTGGGAATGCCATTTGCATGCCAGGTTTTCTTGATCTCACAAACGCTCTTTTGGCTGGACACAAATTCCCGCAGACACATTCCAAAGTCTTGTGGAATGCCTTCCCAGAGGACTGGAAGCTGTTATAGCCTCAAAGGGGGAGAAAACTCCATATTAATACCAACGCTTTGGAAATGGGATGTCCTAACAAGCTAACATAGGTGTGATGGTCAGGTGTCCACCAACGTTTGGACTGAGGGATTGAGGGAAATAGGATATCCAACTAGCTCACATAGGTGTGATGATCAGGTTTCCACCAATGTTTGGATTGGGGGAAATAGTGGACACCTGACCATCACACCTATGTGAGCTAGTTGGATATTGTAACGTTTTGATCAGCAGAGGGGGGGGGGGGGTAAGATGTCCAACTAGCTCACATAGATGTAATGGTCAGGTGCCCACCAACATTTGGATTGGGAGTAATAGTGGATACCTGACCATCACACCTATGTGAGTTAGTTGGGTAACGTTTGGATCTGCAGAGGGGGGGGGAATTAAAAGGTCCAACTAGCTCACATGGGTGTGATGCTCAGGTGCCCACCAACATTTGGATTGGGGGAAATAGTGGACACCTGACCATCACACCTATGTGAGCTAGTTGGATATCCTAACGTTTGGATCGGCAGGGGGGGGGGGATAAGATGTCCAACTAGCTCACATAGGTGTAATGGTCAGGTGCCCACCAACATTTGGATTGGGAGAAATAGTGGACACCTGACCATCACCCCTATGTGAGTTAGTTGGGTAACGTTTGGATCGGCAGGGGGGGGGGGGATAAGATGTCCAACTAGCTCACGTAGGTGTGATGGTCAGGTGTCCACCAACATTTTGACTGAGGATAGGGAAAATGAGATGTCAAACAAGCTCATATAAGTGTGATGGTCAGGTGTCCACCAACGTTTGGATTGGGGGAAGTGGGATGTCCAACTAGCTCATATAGGTGTGATGGTCAGGTGTCCACCAACATTTAGACATCTAGTATTTATTTCATTGGGCTTAAACTATGAAAACAGATAGAAACACTTGCAAAATATATTTTAATTTGCCTTCAATTTCATGGAATGGGCTGCCAGACATATGATAATAGTTCTGGGTGTAACACCAAGTACAATAAAGAATATATTCAGATCACACAGAGGCTAAGAGTAGAAAACAAATCAAAGAGGCTGAGGTATGGGAAAAGCACATAATCTACACCCCATAGAGGAATGTAACCTGTTGTTGTTGTCAGAGTAACAGAACAAAACTGATTTACAATATACAGCAAAGAAAGACACGTATGTGTTTAATGTTCCGTGACAGAGCGGACTGAATTCCTCCCCGGCTTTTACCTGTAATATGCAGCGTTACCAAGAAGACAAATTCCAGGTACATGAAATCGTTTTATGACTATCTGAGTGGGGAGTTGGATTTGGCATTTTCATGGGTGTTAATTATAGCTGTTATTGTTCACCCCTCAGGCTGTGGGCTTGGTGAGAAAGCTTACTACTCACAGCATACCATAACTAAAGACGGGAGGAATCCTAGTCACGTGTAAGTGTATGAACTATGATACACATGAAAACAGAGGCACATGGAGTCAATGCTGAGTCTAGACAGATAGGTGCATGGCTGCTGGGTGCTGCCAGACATGTCATCCTTACAGTGTTCAGATTCTTATTGCCATATTTATATTATTTGTAATATGGCCATATTACACATTCATCCAATAAAATTTGGTAAAAGCTTAAAGGGGTTGTAAAGGTTCGTTTTTTATTTTCTAAATAGGTTCCTTTAAGCTAGTGCATTGTTGGTTCACTTACCTTTTCCTTAGATTTCCCTTCTAAATATTTGTTTTCCTTGTTTTCTTTGTCTGAATTTCTCACTTCCTGTTCCTCCTCAGTAAGCTGTTCAGTAAGCTGTTCTGGCTGACTCCACACCACTCAGATGATGGTGTGAAGTTCAGTGAGGAGAAACAGAAAGTGAGAAATTCAGACAAAGAAAACAAACCTTTAGAAGGTAATTCAAAGGAAAAGGTAAGTGAACCAACAATGCACTAGCTTAAAGGAACCTATTTAGAAAATAAAAAACGAACCTTTACAACCCCTTTAAAGGGTAAGTTCACATGGGATTAAAAGATGGGCTAACTCTAAATACCCGGGCCACCCCTCCAGACCCTGCTGCACATAGAGGCTGTGATGCCCCATGCTGCAATAGCAGTCCGTACACTGCAATACATAAACTCGGAGGGAGTATCCATCATAATACTCAAAATGGCAAGTCCTTATTGGTCAGTGAGATTGTGTATTGCAGTGTATGGTGCATGGACCGCTATACTGGCAGCATGGGGCATCACGTCCACCATGTGCAACGGCGTCCGGAGGAATGATCAGGATATTTGGAGTTAGTTCACCTTTTCATTTTTCCTGAAAAGGTATGCTTACCCTTTAAGTATTTAAAGAGACCTTGCCACCAGCCTAAAAAAAATGCAGGTAAAAATCATCAAGTATCTTAAAACTTACTTGCGGTCTTTTTCCTTTTCATTTACAATTTTTTATTCACTTGCAATGTGACTCTGAGCTAGGGAAGTCAACCACTTGAAGAAGGATTGAATACGTAAGCACAGCCACAGTTCCGCCTCCCTTCTTGGGCATCATAGCCCTCTCTTCTGCGAGCTTCTGTTTGTCTACGCTGGCCCAGCTCCTCCACCCCACATTTCCCCTCCCTACATAAACTTTGTTGTTGCTGCAGTGGAAGGAGCTAGAAATGATAACTCTGAAGCTGGAACAAACCATGTAGCCTGACAAAGTAACAACCACAAGATGACCCCCAAACCTCATGAATAAACCAATGATGTCTCCAAGCTACGACTGTGGGCCAAATCTGGGTTGCTACAGGATTGCATCCGGCCTGCAGCTAGGGTAAGGTTCCCCCACCTCGTTGTCTTTCTCCAAGTCTTTTGACTGCTAAGACCGTCAGAGTCCTAGCAGCCGATGACGTGCTTGCCCCAGCAGGAGGACAGAACTTCCTCCGTCTATGCCTGCTCCACCTCCAAGCTTCTATCCTGCTGCTACACTGACTACAACCACATTGCAAGCATGGTAGAGGTGGACCACTGACATGATGGGCTCACATCAGGACCCTGATGTAAGGGGGCTCTGACAGAGACCTTGATGTAAGGTGGGCTCTGATAGGGGCCCTGATGGGGGCTCTGATGTAAGGAGGGATTGTGATATGGACCTGATGTAGGAGGGGACTCTTAAGGCAGACTCTTGTGTAGGGGGGGGGTGCTTTGAAGAGAACGCTGATGTAAGGGGGGCTCTAAGGGGGACCCTGCTGTAATGGGGGCCTTGATGGGAACACTGATGTAAGAGGGGACTCTGATGTAAGGGCTGTCACATAGGGAGTTCATAACCCTGTGTAAACTACCACTCCAGTCTTACCCAAAGGGTTGATTAATAAAGAATTTGCATAGCCATTCACACAGTGAAAGTACATGTACATTCATTGTGTGTTACTTGGGCATAAAAAAAGTAATTTATTCTCTGCAGTTCATGTAAATAATTGATTTTAAACAGAAAATGCTGTATTTGGTCACTAGATGCAGCTAAGTATTATAGTAAATTCCTGTGATGCTTAGCTTCATCTAGTGGCCAAATGCGGTATTTTCAATTTTAAATAAATGATTTACATTCAAACAGCACAATATATAGCCTAGTTACATTTGTTTTATTCCCTGTTCTCGCACAACGAATGTACATGCACATTTACTGTGTGAATGGCTGTGCAAATTCATTTTAAATCAACTCCTAAGTGTATACGTTAGCGAAGATCAGCATTAAAGTAAGCCTGCTGCTTTGCACTGCATGTGTCAAAGCATACATTCTATTAGTAACTCTAGGCAGTTGTAAACACCAATGTACCTATATGTACAGGCCATAGCCCTCTTTCCCTCATGGCTTCTGAACATTTCCCCCTGGATATGTTAAAAAGCCTGCACGGGCATTACTACCCCGCCACAATAGCCACAGCTAAAAACACACCAAATGATGATTCTCCACCATGTAGCTGGGAAGAAAGTGACACCCAGGTTACAGCCTTATGGGATGGAGTGGATGCCACAACTATTGCAAACAGGGATCATTACTGTAGTCCCAGAAAATTGTAAGAATCAAGTAGGTGATTTAATTCACCAATGCCAACAAAAAATTGAAATATAATTTTTGGCCAACATTTAAGGGCAGTGTCATGAATTAGCATAAGTAAATCATAGCCACAGCTTTAAAAGAGAGATGAAGCCACAAATATTTAGATCTGTGGCATGTGAAACCAGGAAACCATGGCATGGCATGAAAAAGTGCCCCCCGCCCTAATTGCACATGACTTTGAATTCTAAACTCTGTTCTGCTTTTGCACAAGAAAGAACACTCTCTTTGTGCTGCCAAAACATTGTTCTGGACCCGCTCTTCATTGAAACCAGTGATCCTGTGCCAGTGGAAAGACACTGTCATGCGCCAGGGCAGCTTTTCTTCCCATTCACATTAATATGTTACTAGAGGAGTGCGTTTGATATTGTGAACACTGTGATTTCCTGGCTGGACACTTGTGATGTTCTAAAGTGTCCAAGTGTGACCGCTATTAAACTGAAGGGAAACATGCTGGTAATGTAGAATTTTTAGCCTGTCAAATTCATGGTTAGCTGTGCTCTTACTTATAAGTAGCATTTCAATGTATAGAATAATATTTCAGCTTAGTAAAAACTAGAGGCAGCCGTGAAATGAAGTACCTGTCTGATGTGGGAATATTTATCCCAGCCTTCCTCAACCCCTTTACTGCAGAGGAACCCTTGAAATAATGTTCAGGTCTTGGTGGACCCTTGCTAGAAATGATTTTGTACAGAAATCATGGTTTGCTTGCCACACCACATTGGCAGTCAATGAGAGACGGTCTTAAGCTGGTGGTCAGTGGAAAGAAAAGCATGTTATACTGGTGTAATGGTGGTTATTGTAGTTCCCCCATACACTGGAGCAGTGTTTCTCAACTCCAGTCATCAAGGCGCCCCAACAGGTCATGTCTTCAGGCTTTCCATTATTTTGCACAGGTGATTTGATCGGTTTCACTGCCTTAGTAATTAACACAGCTGTTTCATCTGAGGGAAATCCTGAAAACATGACCTGTTGGGGCGCCTTGAGGACTGGAGTTGAGAAACACTGCACTGGAGGATAGTGGGGAGAATGTTCCTTTCATTGGTTGTCATTGGAAAAGAATGCCACCACTTTTTGGAAAGCTAACATGGTTATTGTTGTCAATGGATACTTACTAGTGAAAAAAGAGGAGAAGCTTGTTGGTGCGAGAATTATACAGGCACCATCAGGTGGGAGTTATATTGACCAATGTTCAAGGGACCTTATAATAGTTAAAGCCACCCTGGATTCAAACTCATCAGAATGGAGCTGGTGATTCTGAACACCAAGGAATAGCAGATCTGCTGCCTGTCAAGAACACAGTTTCTATAAATACATTCATGCCAAGCACTAACCCCGATACCAAATACTACCACCACCACCAATCAGATCTCAAGTGTACCTTGAAAGTGTAAATCTGATTGGTGGCTAGTTCTTGGCAGGAACAATTATTTAGATCAGGTTCTTAGAAAAGCACCTCTTTCCAAAGAAAGCAACCTGCCTTGCAAGATTTGGCCAGGTACAAATTAAATTATTTCTGGTAAATTGTCCATCTTAGCAAATGAAGCATGTGATAAGAGCTACTGTCGAGCAGTTCAATTTTTTGCTCTTGAAAACTCTCTTACAGCACGAAACACATTGAAAATAACATTTAAACTCTAACAAGAATAATACTATTTTTAAGTTCAAGTGTCTGTATTTTGCTTGGATGACCGCTGTGTTTTCAGGAAGCCAATTTATCTAGAGAAATTGCCATGACACACTTCATTTGCATGTGTGTGAAATCTAAAAGCTTTTGGTTTAGACATAGTTCAGTATCCTAGTCAAATCTGAGTATTGAGTGAAGTCAAATTATGGGAAATGACTATTAATGAGATTAGAATAATATGTGCTCTTGTTCATGGTAGGATAGAAAGACTTATTAACACTGTGTTGCTTAAAGAGGGAGTTAAAGAAAATAGATATGGTAAAATGATAAGGTAAAGATGGTTTAAGGCTATGTTCACACTGCTGCGATGTCAGAGTTCGCATGTGATCAGCACCGCACTGCAAGTGCACATCACATGCGATCTCTGTGCTCTGCGATTTCAGACATACAATTCGTATGGCTGAATTTGCATCAAACTCGCACAGGACCCTTTTTTTGTTCGCAGCAGAATTGGATCGCATGGGTGTTCACATCCATGCGATCCGATTCCTGTCAGAGTTTGAAGATCGCACTGCGATATGCGAACTGATTTGGGAGTGTCATTAACTTTTAATTGACACTCCCAGCAGTTTGCATAGGGCGGTGTGAACTGCCGCTGGAAAACCTGCGATGTGGGAACCCGCAGTGGATTCGCAGAGTTCCCGCATCGCAGCAGTGTGAACCTAGCCTAAAGCTGAAGTTTAGATTTGCCAATTTTTACATAGTTACATTGGTCCAGCTTGGACGAATGTAAGTATTTATACCTGTGGGATCTCAGAGGAAGGAGAGAATCACTAAAGTAGGCACCGCTACTACAGTGGTCTCCACTAGATTCCAGGTCTGGTGCCAAGCGGCTGCACTGCTTCATTGTGAAGACAGGACATTACACACTAGGATCGAGCACCATTCAAACACTTTGCACTTTCAATTAATTACAAAAGTGTGTTCTGACTGGTTAAGGTGGAGTTGTGGGGAGGTGACATCCACTTCATCCAATCAGGGAATGCTTTCATTGAGCAAATGCAAAGTGTTCTCCAAATGGCACCCAAGCCAAGTGAGCAACCTTGCTGCACCAGCATGTGTTATTTGCCATAAAAATTATTTTAGATATATGACTGCTATTTTTTAATTTGATTGTCTGTCCTTCCCAAATAAATAAGGCAAATGACGATCATTATAACTCAACAAAATTAGCAGAAGAGGAAAGAGTAGGAGTGGAAATGTTCTCTTATCCTTCCAAGCAAGGAAGACAATAAATCTCTCTTTTTCGATGTATGAAGTACGGTGCTTTCCAAAGCAACAGTCTGTGGTTACCCTCAACTATCCAGTTAGCATCTTACTTTCCTCTTTAAAGGAATGGTTAAAGCAAAAAAGGGATAGAGTAAATATAGGGGTTGATTTACTAAAGGCAAATAGACTGTTCACTTTGCAAGGAAAGTTGCACTTTGCAAGAAAATTATCCCCAGAGCACAGTGAATGTGGTGGAGTTTCACATTGCAATGTATACCCAATTACATACAAGAAAAACGAAAAAAAAATGTTTATTTGCTTGCTTGGATGGTGGAAGCCAGAAGGACTTCCCCTCATTCATTAAGCTCTGGGGTTAATTCCCCTGCAAAGTAAATAGTCTATTTCTTCATAGTAAATAAATCTCAAAGACTTGTTTCATACATTTCATATGTTAGACTCATTGGAATAAAATTACAAAATATGGCACAACTAATTAAAGGACTCTCATGCTAAAAAGGAAAGATCAAGTTCTCCTAATCTAATATATAAACTTACTGACATGTTTGTGTTCTGATTAAAGTTCTCCTTTAAAGTCATTTCCAGTGGGTTACACAGCAAGAACTAGGCTAAAAGAAAATATTGTGTTCTTGGAACTAGTTTGGTACAAAAATGGTCTGGAATTCATATGAAGTCGGTGAGCCAGGCTTGAATTATTAGTGTGGGAATCTGCACAAAACGTTAATAATCAAGCCATGCATGATGGGATATTTATAGTGTCAGAAATAGCAATGATGTACAAATAAAGTAAGAGATGTTGAAGGGAATATTCTCTTGGCTTTCAAAATTGGTAAACTGATCTCAAGAAGTTCTACAGATATTCCCCTACCATGCTGAAAAACCATCCACCAATAACCCACTTCATTCCCGATCTCCTGTATCCATTTGGAACACTGGATAGCATAAGAAGTTAGGAAATCAGGGTAGAATTAGAAAAAGTTTTTCTTGTGAAAAAAAAAGAATTAGAAAAAGTTATTGGGGTTGATATACTAAAGGTAAATAGACTGTTCACTTTGTATGGAATCTTGCACTTTGCAAGACAAATTCTCCAAAGCTTAGCGAATGAGGTGAAGGTCTGTTGACTTCCATCATCCAATCATATTCAAAAAAATGCATATATTATTTTTTTCCTCTCACATGATTGGGTATTCTTTGAAAAGTGAAACTTCACTGCATTGAGCTCTGGGGTAAATTCCCTTGCAAAGCGAAACTTCCCTTGAAAAACAAAGAGTTTATTTGTCTTTAGCAAATTAGTCCCACTGTGTATCTTCCTTACACAAACAAGAGCTTGGTGAATGTCTTTTGTGGGTTATTAAAAAGAAAATAAAGGATTGAGTTCTGCTCTTCTCTAGGACAATGATGGGTTCACATGGGCAGATTTTTAATAATCTGTTTAGAAAGATAGAAGAATGAACTATTAGAGAATCAATAGCTGAAACCATAAGATCCCATCCCGACTTGAATTATAAGTCTAGGAGACTGTTTCTGAAATTATTCCAATATTCTGGTTTATCTCTGTAATGAATGCTACAGATTTGTTATTGTTTTTGAATACTCATTAACACTTGTGGTCCCCAATTATATAGTTATTATGGCTAAATTGTTGTTTTTATGTGCATAGCTTAAAGCAAACCTGTGGTTTGTTAACCTATGAAAGGCTAAGCAATGGGTTTACTTTATTACCGGCACTACCTGCAGTACATACTAAACTTTGATGCCCAATTCAGCCACAGGGAGTGAAGAAAATACTAGAAAATACTTCCATAATTGAGGAGCTTGTTACCCCCTTTTTACCATACGACAGCTCTGGTGATTGGTGATTGGCTGCTCAGGCACTCCTCACATGGGGACAGGAAATAGTCCCCAGCATTGTGTAAGCTCCAAGGAGCAACTTGGAGCTTAGTCAAGGCCTCCTTCATTTGATCCTAGCAGCCAAACTAAAAGATGGTACGATGACAGTTTATATTTATGAATAGCTTGCGGGGATGGCGTTAACTCTATCCCGCCCGCCCCAGTGTCCCTTTAAAAGGTTTTGAACACCTGGATGGGAAGAAGGATCATTCATGTGACCATTGTGATTGTCTGCCACAGTGGTTACATGATCAGGAGTCGGTAGCATTGGCTACTGATCGTTAATGTGGACCGATACCTGTCTTTGACAACCTCAGTCTCTGTGCTGGATGAGCGCAGTGATCACGCTCTCAGCACAGAAATATCATCTGCCCCATGACATATAAGTGCAGTCCCCGCTGTCTAAGGTTATTGCACTTAATCCTAGGGAGAGGCTCCGATTGAGGAGGGATAGTGGATGGACACTATGCCTGGCTCCGAGGACCGGCCTACATGGTTACTAAAGACATATGCACGGCTGTACTGCCTGTTTGCCACCCCCTTCATCAGATGTTGCTCCAGTAACGTAGCCTACCAAAGTGCCCTCTCAAGTACAAAGACTGTGTTAAGGTACCGTCAGCGTTGAAAGAGCTGTTATACCTGTGTTGCCTGTATTATTGCGGCTCCATTGCCATAGGGTTTGGAACTGTAAGTGAGCTCCTTGCCGCTGTCTCCCATGTTTTAATTTTTACTTCTGCTTTACCAAATAACAATAGTGCCATCTTGGTCTCTGTGTACCTTTATTCCATCTCAGGTACCAATCAACTGGCCACGCCTGCAGGCTACTATCTTAGCACTAAATAAACAAGTGATATAAATATATGAAAATTTTGTTTAATAATCATGTTGGGGACCATAGGGTTTACTGTGCTTTGAACCTAGTATACTGATTGTTGTATGTGGAATTTTCCAAACAGTGATAAAGTAAGCTCAACTTAAACACAAAAGAAAAATAAGACATCATGTTGACTAGGCTCATTGTCAGCAAGGAACCCATTTCCAGTAATTGCCTTACCCAACATGCTTAAGGAGTCTAAATTCTATCAATGTAAGCACTCTGATTTATTGATTTCCAGTGACCAATTCTCTAGAGATATCAAAGACAAAGGATGGACATTGGACAATGTAGACTAAAAGGGTAATTTCCAAAACAAAATGTTGATTCCTCATTTTCTCCTAAATGCACATTGTACCCTTGCATTATGGATTAAGTTTTCCTCATGGTGATGTGTGGTGACACGGAGGAAGCAGGACTTTGTTACCTAATGGATAGGTTCACCTTTCAAGAAAATATAATAAATGCACATATTTTTGCAGGAGACTGCAAAGCATTGCACCTGCGATCAGAGGTGCAATGCAGACAAGCCCTGCAGCTTTCAAACTGACAGCCGTATGGAGGAACAGGCTGAAAGCTGCAGGGCTTGTGAATGAACTACGAGAGCGCTCATCCGTGACCTCGCAGTTCATTAATTCACAGGAAACTGTGAATGAACAAAGCGCATATGTGGGCAGAGCCCACAAGCGTGCGCTGTTTTAAACTGTGACAGTGAATGCGGGAAGAAGTTCCCTTGCCCATTGTCACACTGAGTTTGGGATGGGGGGAACTGGTGGCAGGAGCTGGAACATGTAACATGTTCTAAAAGGTGAACTTAACCTTTAAGGCTTTATGCATGAATAATAATAAGGTAATATTTCCTATGCCCTTACTCTTTCTCTTGCCCGTACCAACCAGTTAGCTTGCTTGATTTATTTTGAACTGGATTGTAAAAATGGCCTCCGAGAAGGAAAAGGCAATAAAATGAACACAATGGTAAAAAACGAGAAGGTACAATTGAGCAAGAAAGAGGTAGAAAGAAAAGGAAAGAAGGGAGAAAATAGTGAAGAACAACCACCAATATCATGTCCCCTCTGAAGTCCGAAGTCACTGTCTGCGTAGGGTGTATCCAATTTCGGGCGACTTCAGGATAAAGGGGCTTCTAACAGATCCCACAATTCCCAGACCCCGTTATGAGCATCGAGAGAATCGTTCAAGGAAGCAGTCAGGTTTTCCATCCGTTTCACATCCTGGATCCTGGAGCGCAAATCAAACAGAGAGTGAGGTTCCCGTTTCTTCCACTTAAGGGCAACCAAGCATCGTGCAGCAGTTAACATGTGCGCATGGAGTTTTCTAGCCAATTTAGAAAAGGAGGGGGGTGGAAAGCCCAAAATGAAGGTTTTAGGATTGAAAGGCACCCAGGAGCCAAAGATGGAATGGAGTAGGGAGTGAACCATCCGCCAGTAGGGGATGAGTAGAGGACATGTCCAAAAAATATGGCAGAACGTACCTATGTCTTTGTTACGCCAGCACGGGAAATCGGCAACGGGATAAATGGAATAGAGCAAGTCCGGAGTTTGGTACCAATGATAGAGTATCTTGTATTGGTTCTCTTTTTACAAGGTGCAGATAGAGCTCTTTGAGGCCTGTGACCAAATGAGTTGCCACATTTTCAAGGGTAACTCCTCACCCAAGGCCTGCTCCCGTTTACACATATAGGCATGCCGAGGCCTGGATGGGGATAGGTCCGTAATTAGGAGTTGGTAAGTACGTGAGATCATACCTCTAAGCAGATTTTTTCAAACTCCGTCAGAGGGGAGAACTGGAGGCTTGTTACTAAGGACTGCGCAAAATGTCGTATTTGTAAGTAACTATAAAAGGACTGTCTGTAACAATAGATTTATATTAAAAGTTTCACGGGTAAACAACAAGGATATAGCATACACAAATGCTAAATAGCATCTGTTCCAAGAAATACAATGTAAGTACAAAGGGAAATAGGAAAAGGAAGATAACAACGTAGCAGCCGTAACATCAGAATCAATAATATTTAGCCCTCCAGCATTGATGGACATAACTTTAAGACCCATAGTCACAAAGAATAGGGATAGGAGTGAGTCGCCCGTCCCTACAGAGGGAGGGCAAAAAGTAGGTTGAATGCTCGACAGCAGGTCGAGGTCCAAGAGGCACAAGGCTTTGTTCGAACAACAAAGTACTGTAAGTAGAAACAGGGAGCCTGGGCCTTTTTCTGCCAAGGAAAGACATATGGGAACTGAACAATAATTGAAATGAACTGGTGCAGAGGGATGAACCGGAAAGGTAATAAAAAAAAATGTCCTAAAGTAGGATCAAAGGCATTATTCACTGCTTCCAAAAGCCGAGGATGGAGCAAAGTGGAAAGTGCTCATATAGCCTGGGGGTAGAAAAGGTCAGGTTCATCTGTAGATGTTCATGAGCCCCCTGTGGACTGCAGAGTTTTCTGCCACTCAGAAAAAATGGGCGACGGTGGGCCGAGGCTTGCTGGGAGGAAGGAGGGTCAGGGATAATATCCCATTTATGAAGTAGTTGCAGGCTTTCATCCAGTGTAGAAATGGTTTTGCTTCCCCCATTGTGGGTGATGGTCAGCTTGGCCGGGTACTTCCAGTGATGTAGAATCTTGTGATTGCTCAGCACTTTAGTGATGGTGAGGAGGTTGCTACGCAGCTGAAGAATGTGCTTGGAGAAGTCAGGCTAAAGTTGCAGCTTGGCGAATTGCTCTGGGAGCTGTTCTGGTTTGTGGAATGCTTTCAAGAGCTGTTCTTTAACTTGGTAAAAGTGCACTTGGAGTATAACATCCCTAGGGATATGGGACAGAAGGTACTCTGGTTTGGAGACCCGATATATCCTGTCGATGGTTAAATCCGCTGATGTGAGTGACGGCATTACAGAGAAGAAGAGATCCCTCGCAGATTATAGCATTTGGGCTGGAAGAACTGACTCCGAAACACCACGGATCTTTAAATTGTTGTAAAGGGACCTATCTTCTAAATCCACTATTTTGGACTTTAACCACACCAATTCATCCTCATGAGAGCTGAGTGCGCATTCACTGGCGTATTGAAGGATTACGCAGAGGAGAAGCTCTGCTGATTTTATCATCCAATCATGTGCAAGCTAAAATGCTGTTTTTTCTTTTCCTTGCATGTCCCCCTCAGATCTACAGCGACTGCACTTCCAAGTGCACTTTCAGTGCACTTTGCACTTGTAGTTTGCACTTGTAGCGCAAAGTGGATTTTCCTTTTGTAAATAACCCCCACTGTTATCCTTTTTTTGTTTAGCGCGGTATGGAATCACAGTTATTTTCTTTATATGTGCTATTAGGAAATACCTGAATCTGCTGCATGTTTTGGCAAAGCTACCAAAGCAGGGCTTTTTGAATCTAATGCAGGACCTTTTAAAGGGTCGTACTGCTTTACTGAATTCCCCTGACTGTGTTTATGATACATAGTTCTTTTGGCATGGACTGAAACGTACATGGATGTTATAATTACAAAAGAAATCAACTCTATTATTTTCCACCTACCTGTGCATATTGGCTCTTACATATCACTCCATTCCACCGTGGCACAGTAAGGCACCCTTGATGACGTAGGATGTAATTGTCTGCTCGACCAACAAATGTATCACTGTAACCAGTCAGTGAACCATCCAGGTCATGAAAGATGGAGACCTTGTCCCCATCATAGTCATTGGATCCGAACCACTGCCCAGAGCGACCAAAAAATACTTTGAGTTCAACCTAGAGACAGAATGAAAGATTAGTTGTGCAATATGCATCAACATTTCAGGCAAATTAATTTAACGCCTCCCTAATTCAATGCAGACTCCTTTGGCTTTAATAAGTAATAAACTATCTTCTTGTTATGCTGTGGTTAATATTTGGATTAGGAAAATGATTTATCATCATAGCACCATTTAACAACTCCATCTGCAGCAAATAAATAGGGCATAGCTCAAATTAGCATTCATTTCACAGATGTGATATGATCTTCACTGTGGAAGCCAGAGCATCACAAATAAAATATTTGGCCTGATAGACACTGTGGTTAATTAAGAAAGTTCTAGATTTGGTGCACCAGCTCCCTGTATCTGTATTAGTAAATGTATATTATGTCCTGAGTAATTATAAAAACCACGTAACAGAGACTTGCATTTATAGTTGTCATCATACATCACAAAGACATTTGTAAACAATGAAGCCGCCAGCAAAATGTCACAAAACGTGATATTAATGTCACTATGTTCCCTGCCAAACTGTCTGGTATAGAAAACCAGCTCATTCTTGTATTATCAAGATGATTGTGTAACCTTCCCTGGAGCAAATATCATTTTAAACATGCACAAGATCGACCAGAATGATAACAAACTGGTGAGACGCTGCAAGAATTTCAGGATTTTCAAAAAAATCTTCACATAGCATTTAGAACTTGTGATGCTTACACTGCTTTGCCTTGAATGCATGCAGGCAGAATTGCCCAGTCTATGAAGATCCCTACTATTTATGATTTCATAGATCGGCTCGCAAATATTCCATTGAATCCATGACTACTAAATTGCTGATTTTCTTGATTTGTTCTATAATAATAGTCCCACACTCTGTTACGAGTTCCAAACCGTATTATACAAAAACAATAAGCTAATACAGAGGTTTGCTTTTGCATTACCACTCTATAGGGCCTTAATCAGCCTGATTGAACTAATACCTCTGAGGTGAACACTCCAGGCTATTACTACATTAGGTCTGCTAATGTGTTTCCACTCTATAGGGCCTTAATCAGCTATGACAGCCAATATAGAGGTCCCCTAATGTGTATATACTCTATAGGGCCTTAATCAGCGATGGCAGCCAATACAGAGGTTTATTAACATGTTTCCACTCTATAGGGCCTTAATCAGCTATGACAGCCAATATAGAGGCCCCCTAATGTAATTATACTCTATAGGGCCTTAATCAGCGATGACAGCCAATACAGAGGTTTATTAACATGTTTCCACTCTATAGGGCCTTAATCAGCTATGACAGCCAATATAGAGGTCCCCTAATGTGATTATACTCTATAGTGCCTTAACCTCCTTAGCGGTAATCCCGAGTCTGGCTCGGGGTGAGTTTTCAATGCTAAGAGCGGTAACCCCGAGCCAGACTCGGGCTGCATCGCAGTATCCAGGGGAAGTAACTTACCTTGTTCCCTGGATCCTGCGATGTCCTCCCGCAGTGTCAGCGAGCCGTGTCTCGCTCGATCCTCACTGCCGAGTGCCGAGCTCCGTTCCCTGCGACGTTGCGACGCACGGGGACGGAGTTCGGCGCCAAATTCAAAAAAGTAAACACATAGTATACATACAGTATACTGTAATCTTACAGATTACAGTACTGTATGTAATAATTACACACCCCCTTTGTCCCTAGTGGTCTGCCCAGTGTCCTGCATGCACTTTTATATAATAAAAACTGTTCTTTCTGCCTGGAAACTGAAGATTGTCCATAGCAACCAAAAAGTGTCCCTTTATGTCAAAAGTGGTTTTAGACCAGCTAAAAAACAGCGATAATAAATTACAATCACTCACAGAATTGAGCGATAGCGATTTGTGGGGAAATTCATCATCAAACAAAAAATCTAATGACAGCGACAATTCTGCAACTGAGCAAATTTCAGTGTTTTTGATTTGATTACATTATTGAATAATTTTTATTATAATTACATTACTATTTGTTATAATTATTTATAGTTATTTATTATATTATAATTTATTATTTTGTGTTTCAAACTTTATCATACCCGGGATGTCTACTAGACTCTTGTTTGGTCAGGTTTAAGTAAGTAATTACTAAGAATTGCAGGCCTACAATACATAACACCAAATTTCCATGCAAAATAATTGTACCGCTTTTGGTACATAATTCCAGACAGAATCATACCGCCAGGGAGGTTAATCAGCTATACCAGCTAATAGAGAGGTCCACTAATGTGTTTCCACGCTATAGGGCCTTAATCAGCTTTAACAGCCAATACAGAGGTCCACTAATGCATTTCCACTCTATAGGGCCTTAATCAGCTCTAACAGCTAATACAGAGGTCTGTTAATGTCTTTCCACTCTATAGGGCCTTAATCAGCTATGACAGTCAATACAGAGGTGCCCTAATGTGATTCTACTCTATAGGGCAGGAGTGCCTAACCTTTTGAAGAGCAGGGGCCACTTAAGCGACTTGGTAACCGGTCGCGGGCCAAGTTGAGCGTAGCGGGTGGATGGCAGTCCACTCCATAGAGCCCACTGAACTCTTTTTTTTTTTTTAGTGGATCGGATTGATGATTATGATTTATGATTTCATAGATCGGCTCACAAATATTCCATTGAATCCATAACTACTAAATTGCTGTTTTTCTTGATTTGTTCTATAATAATAGTCCCACACTCTGTTACGCGTTCCAAACTGTATTAATACAAAAACAATAAGCTAATACAGTGGTTTGCTTTTGCATTTCCACTCTATAGGGCCCTAATCAGCTATAACAGCTAATACAGAGGTCTGCTAATGTGTTTCCACTCTATAGGGCCTTAATCAGCTATGACAGTCAATACAGAGGTGCCCTAATGTGATTCTACTCTATAGGGCAGGAGTGCCTAACCTTTTGAAGAGCAGGGGCCACTTAAGCAACTTGGTAACTGGTCGCGGGCCAAGATGAGCGTAGCGGGTGGATGGCAGTCCACTCCATAGAGCCCACTGAACTCTTTTTTTTTTTTTTTGCGGATCGGATTGGAGGTAGATTTTTGTAAACGGACACAAGTACATTTAAATCTGCCACTCCTTAGAGGTGAATGGAGAGTCCGATTTGGGTCGGACTGAACGTGTGAAAGGGGCCTAAGGCTGCTTTCACACTGATGCACTGTTGTTTACCCGCACCGCGGCTTCACCTGTGGCTTTGCTGCAGGTTAGCTGCACTTTGCCATAGACTTTTATTATATCCTGTAGGTGTGGTGCACTTTCAGAAAGCACACCAAACTCGCAGGTAATAGAAGTCTATAGCTCAGTGCAGGTAACCCGCAGGTGCACTGCTCTGCACCTGCGGATCAGTTGAAAACAGCCCAGTAACCACTGCAGAACACATATGCCCATATATACACTGTGATTTTAGTAATAAACTTACCTTTGATAACAGTATTCTTTTCTATTCCAGAGTAGGAGGTCGCGGGCCACATCAGAGAGCTCCGCGGGCCACATGTGGCCCCCGGGCCACTGGTTGGGCACCTCTGCTATAGGGCCTTAATCAGCGATGACAGCCAATACAGAGGTTTATTAACATGTTTCCACTCTATAGGGCCTCAATCAGCAATGACAGCCAATAGAGAGGTCCGCTAATATGTTACTACTCTATAGGGCTTTAATCAGCTATAACAGCCAATACAGAGGTTTGCTAACATGTTTCTACTCTATATGGACTTAATCAGCTATGACAGCTAAAACAAAGGTCTACTAATACGTTTCCACTCAATAGGTCTTAATCAGATATGACCACTAATGCAGAGATCTGCTAATGTGTTTCCACTCTATAGGGCCTCAATCAGCTATGACAGCTAATAGAGAGTCCCACTAATGTGTTTCCACTCTATATGGTTTAATTAGCTATGACAGCTAATAGAGAGGTCTGCTAACATGTTTATACTCTCTATGGCCTCAATCAGCTATGACAGCAAATACAGAGGTCCCTTAATTCTTTCCCACCCTATAGGGACTTAGGGTTGAACAGGTATGTAATTATTCATACACAATCATCACAGTGGTTGATGAAAAACAAACATAATCCAAGAAAATTATTTTTTGGAGTGCAGAAAGTCTGCATCACCTTTGTCTGATATTGCTAGGATAAGGGAAGCCAATTAGGAGTAAAGCTTAAAGTCTATAGAAACTCTAACAAGACATTTCTCCAGTTTGCTCCATTTTTGTTTGTTAAATATACCATTAAAAGTGTTTCATTATATCTTTTGGACAAGTGCAAAAACAATAGCCATTCAACCAGCCAGAAATCGTGTAGGTGATAACTTCTTGTACTCTCTGCCTATGGACTGTTATCAGTTAGCATTGTTCCCTGCTATCTTTGTGGCTTACAAAACACCTCTCCCTGTTATGTAGAAGAGAAGGAGGCGTTATGTAGTCCCAACACATTCTCTGGCCTAGGGAAGTGGTCTCCAGACTTCGGCCCTCTGATTACCTTTATCTGGTCCTTGGGGCACTATTACTAACATTGATACCAGGCACTATATCTCCCATTGACACCAACAATGGGACATAATTACTTCCACTAATATAAATGATCAGGCACTATTCTTCCCACTATTACCAATAATAAGACACTGTTCCTCCTTCTACTGATCACAGGGACTATGTAATTCCTTTACTCTCACTGACCCCTAGGCCTGAGACATTGCCTATTCCCATTGATGCTGGGGCATCTTCTACTCCTATGACCAATGATGAGACACTATTCCTCCTCCTACTTATCACAGGGATTAGGTAATTCTATTACTCCCACTGACTCCTAGGCATGAGTCATTGACTATTACCATTGATACTGGGGCATTTTTCACTCCCACTGGCCACAGACTGACCCCCTAAAGTCTGAATTACAATAAACTGGCCCTTTCTTTATAAGGTTTGGAACCCCCCCCCGGTCTACAGTGGCAACAATCATCAGTACGGTGTTCACCCTAGGATAGCAAGTAAGTAAATGGCCGAATCACCAGATTAAATGTGAAAAAAAAAACGTAATGCAGCCAACACGTCTAAAGATTGGTAAGCTACAATACCAGGGCCCTCTGATCCCTCCTGTATTGAATTGTATTGTAATTGTACTGCGTCTTCCCCGATGTTGTAAAGCGCTGCGCAAACTGTTGGCGATATATAACTCCTGTATAATAATAATACCATACATTTTTGTTCTTGGGTTTAAATATTTTTTAAGAGGCGATAAAAAAGTGTAGGCAAGATTTAAGGGACATTACATTACTGTTTGTAATATTACAACTTAGCTGGCAGATGTGCAGAAATACGCACTCACTGATCTTATTACACAATCACTCCTACGGTACCAAGCTAACATTAAATAACCTTGTTTATTAGATGTCCAAAATGAGAGAAATAACAGAAACAAAGCCGACCCACATCTAACTCTATTTATGGATTTGCACATTCTGTCCAGTGCAAGATACAGTCTCCCTGTGTTGCCCAATCATCAAGGCAACCAATATATTGGGCTTTTTTTTTTTATGTAACCCTGCAAACTAATTAATAAAAATTTATATAAAAAAAAACAATACATTTCCCTTCATTTAGAGAAATGATAGAACTCCTTGCTGCTGACTACTTTTTAATCTCTTCTGTATTAAAAGTTTTTTAACATTGTACACAGGTACAAGGAAATAATGGCATAATGTACAAGTTTTGAGATCACGTAACTTTATCAACCCTTTTGGACCAAAGGAACCCTTAAAATAATTTTCAGGTCTTGGGGAACCGCTCCTAAAATCAGTTCATTGGTGGCCAGGGAGAAAATACCCCTTACATTGGTGATCAGTGGGAAGAGTGCCCATTATAGTGGTGCCCAGTTAGAAGACTGCCCTGTTAAAGTGGGGGTTCAGAATTCCACCCTTAAAGTGAATGTAAACCTTTTCATATACCCAGTGAACTGACTGGCATTAGGTGATACACAGAGATGATATAAAGCTTGCCTGAGCTACCAAAAAAAGGTGGCAGAGAGCTGAAGTTACACTCTGCAGGGTTTAGTAAGGGGAGCTCTGAGAGATAATTGGACATAAAGACACCCCCCCCCCCCCTTCACTCAGCATGCAGGAACAGAGCTGAGGCTGACAATCAGCTGGAGGTCCCTCACCTGTGACCATTTTTCTTTTGGTGTCAGAAAAACTTGTCAGAATTGACTCATACTGATTACAGAGGAATGAAGCAGCAGACAGAAATGACACATAGTGGTGCACTTATTTGAGACACACTATAGAGGGATATGCTTTGTTCATATTTCATGTCTGAGGTTTACAACCACTTTAAGGGCAGTTAAAATAATCATTGATGGCATGCAGCTGGCTCTGCCAAGTGGCGTTAGCCCTGAAATATAGGGACCATCAGATGAGAGGTCGGTCAGTTACAGCTCAAGGAGCCGTTAGCAACCTCTGGATGAGCCTAGCGTTCCACAGAACTGGTTGAGAATGGCTGATTTAGAGCTTCTGTAGGAGCAATAGATGTAACCATGGAATACAGTTATATGCAAATACTGGTAAGTAGTACTGGTAAGAGATAATGGTACATATACTGTATCTAGTTGTTGTGTCCTAAAGTGAGCAGATTATGGATCGGGGTCTACACACTCATCCGCCCATTACTACACTCCGATATCAAGAGAAACCCCTTGTGAGGCCCTTCTTGTATTTCAGTCAGAACACTAGTTAGCAATGCATCTTTTTACAGCGATCAAACTCACTATTATCAGGGCTTGGAAATCTTCCGTTCTCAGTTTCGAAGTGGTGAAACATTGTATATAAATGATATCATGGTTAACGAGAAACTGATGGCTATTTTGTCAGACTCTCATGATAAATTTCTTTGAGTTTGGCAGTTTTGAATAGCGTATGCGCATCTCTTATCCCCTTGTATTTTGACCATCTTATTTTAGCAATCTAACACTTCTCAGTACATTGACCGCTAAAACCTCCCTTCCCCCTCCTCTATTCCTTCCTGATCCAAACTCTTCTCTTGCCCTTTCCCTTTTCCTTACCTTTCTCCCTAGTTTTCTTTATTTCTATCTGGTCTAACTGAATCCTAGTTCAGTTGTTGGGCCAGCCTTCAGTTATGACTGTTGATGGATTTTTTTGATGTCTAGAGCTGAATTGTCAACCTCTTAAAGTGGAAGTAAACCCTCCTATCATTTTCAGGCAAGGAAGCTGCCATCTTGGCCTCTGTTTAATCTTCAACTGCCATGATGCTGCACATGTGATCAGTTATGACACCAGCCATTGGATGGTTTGAAAGTTTGATTGAGAGCACAACCAATGTGACAGTTGGCATTCCCGGCATGCCGGGAATGTAACTGCTTTTTGAAACTGTTAAATCGATGGGTTTACTTCCGCTTTAAGACTTATTTATCACTCTGATCTGTTGGTTCTCTTTGCCTAAGTTCTTTTTTTTTTTTTTTAATTTATGTTTATTGATTTTTCCATTGAACAGAGAAAAATTACAGAGCATATCAACATACACGCTTACACATTATTTTCTTGTATTCAGTAGCAATATACCAGTATTACACCGTGAAGCGGGAGCATAAACAATATAGTCTCGAAATAACATTCAAGCCTAATAAGGCCTACATCTTGTGGCCACATGGCCACATAGGTGTCCCAGTTCCTCAACGGAGGAGAAGAAAAAAAAAAAAAGAAACACAAAACCCTAATACCAAAGGTGTATCGAGAGTATTTAACTGTGATTTTCACAGGACTCATTCGGTTATCCTTATTCAGTAATACTTAAGTGCTTGCATTCACTCACACAACACTCATACCCATTCACCCAGCACTTCCACCCATTTCCCCAGCCGAAACTACAGCTGGGGGGGGCACTCCTCCTACTCCCCCCCCACATTTATGTGGGATATGTTTCATGTCCCCAGCTTCTTTATTTAGGATAGGAGGTAGTTCTTCCCCCCCCCATCAAACAGGAGGGGCTGAATCAGGGCCCACTACTGCTGAGACAGAGGGGTATCCTTCCAAAAGGAGCCGTCTATATCCAGCCAAGGTTGCCAGATCTTGTAGAATTTCTGTATACAGGCCCTTCCTTTATAGATTAGTTTAAAGGTTGGTACGACTTTGTTTATCATGCGGTACAGCAGTTGGATGTTGGGAGCAGATTCACACTTCCATTGTAGTAATATCAGTTTTCTGGCATAAAAGAGTATCAAGCGGACTAGGGTCCGTTCGTGGGTTCTGGGTATGTGGTCATTAAGGATGCCCAGGAGCCCCACTTCAACAGTGTGGGGGGTCACTAGGCATAGATTGTTTTCAAAAAAAGAGAATAGGTCCACCCAGAACCCCAAGAGGGCCGGGCAGGACCAAAACATGTGTACATAACCAGCATTGGTGCACTTACATCTAGGGCAGAGGGCCCCTGAAACATAACCCATGCGAGCCAGACGGGCCGGCGTGTAATGCAGTTGATGAATAAATTTGAACTGTATATATTGGTCGTTAGACCCAACAATATCCAAGAAACAGGCCCCAGAGGCCTCCTCCCACCCCTCCTCTGAAAGCCCAGGGATGTCGACCATCCACTTCCGCTGTGCAGCACGGAAGGGAGAACTCCCACCCATCTGCAGTCGGGAGTAAATGGTCGTGGCTAATGTCGTAATGCCAGAACACGACATCAATGCCTCAAGCGGGGATTCAGCAAGCTCAAGAGTCAGGCCATGAAACTGCGCACGGACAGCGTGTCGTATGAGAAGATATTTAAAATAGAATTTATTTGATAATCTACTTGTAGCTTTTAGGACTTCAAAAGAGATAAATTCACCATTGAGAAAAATGTGGGCAGCGTGGGTAATGCCCAGCCGTGTCCACCACAATGCATCGGGGTGACCCATGAGCTCCAGAAGATTGGGGTTATGCCATAGGGGGGTTTTCGGTGAGACCCCCCCAATTCTGAAATCGTCTTATTCCCTTCATGCCAGGCCAACCAACTCACTTCTATCGGGGAGCCGCGGGAGCATCGTTTTGGTAAAGATCTATGCATAATATCTACCAATGGGGTCTCTAGGCCAGCAAGTGCCTGCAGTAGATAGGTAGAGCAGGATGCGGAGGCCCCCTGGAACCATTCATAGACATAGGTTAATTGGGCTGCTATAAAATAGTGTCGCAAGTTGGGGCAGGCCAGTCCCCCATCACCCTTAGAGGCCTGGAGGGAAGCCTTCGCTATTCTGGGATTGGTCCCCTGCCATAGGAAGGAGGATAATAACGAGTCTATTCTTTTGAACAGCTTTTTGTAGAGAAAAATAGGGGATGCCCTAAAGGCATATAAAAATTTAGGTAGGTATATCATTTTAAATATGTTCACCCGCCCTATCAAATTCAAAGGTAATGAGGCCCAAGTTTGCAACCTGGTCTCCATGTGTGTAACAACTGGGGCAATGTTAAGAGATTCAAAGAGGGCCAGGTCTGCATTAATGTGAATGCCCAAATATTTAAATGTGGATCTGACTGACAGGTTAGAGTGAGATAAGTAAGTATAGTCCTGTTTGGGGCCTATGGGAAAAGCAACAGACTTGTCCCAGCCCACCTTTAGTCCCGAGACCCTCCCGAACTCCTCCACCACTTCCATTAAAGATTTAAAGGACTGTTCTGTGCCATCAAGGTATATTAATGCGTCATCAGCATATAATGAGATCTTCTCTGTAAGATTACCATAACATATGCCGCCCACCGACGCCGTCTGTCGCACCGCCAGAGCCAAAGGCTCTATGGCAAGTGCGAACAGGAGTGGCGAGAGCGGGCAGCCCTTCCGTGTTCCCCTTTGTAAAGAAAGGACATCCGATACATCCTTGTTAGTACATATTCTTGCCCTGGGATTGATATATAGCAGGCGAACCCATTTTATAAATTGGTGACTAAAACCCATTCGGTGCATGACTTCCCACAAAAAGGTCCATTTCACAGTATCAAAGGCCTTCATTACATCCAGTGACAACACCAGGCCACTTTTATGCTCAGTGTCAGCTCTATGGATATGTATGAACAATCGTCTAATGTTGTCATATGTACTCTTTCCAGGCATGAATCCAGTTTGGTCCCTATGGATAAGGTGTAGGATAATCTTTTGTAGTCTCACTGCCAGTACCTTGGCCAGTATCTTAACATCGCTATTGAGTAAGGAGATTGGACGGTATGAGCCGCATAGCGTTGGATCTTTATCAGGCTTGGGGATCACCACAATCAGGGCCTCACACATGGAGGAGGGGAGAACGCCCTCCTCCATTGCCTGCCCAAACTGAGAGTGCAACCTCTGTGCCAAGTCCCCAGCATAGTGTTTGTACCATTCAGCGGGCAAACCGTCCAATCCAGGAGTTTTGTTCGGGGGGAGTGAGTATATGGCAGTGGTAATTTCTTCTACCGTCAAAGGTTCATTTAAGATGGATCTGTGTGAGTCCTCCAGTACAGGGAACCGGAGAGACTCGAAGAAACCCATAGTTTCCCATTCAGGTGGAAAGGGCTGGGACGAATATAGGTCCTCATAGAAGGATTTAAAAGTTAGATTAATGGTCCTAGGGTCTGAAGCGATGGAGCCATCCGGCACCTGGATTTGCGGAATAGTCCTATCAACACAGTCCATGCGGGAGAGATATGCCAACATCTTGCCATTTTTCCCACTGTGTTCAAGCAGCCTGGCCGTCAGATATCTCTGTTGTTTCTGCGTTACATCCACCCTGTGGAGGTCCAGGGCCCTATGCGCCCCCACCAGGACCCCGTGGGAGTCCGGGGTGGGGGACGCAGAATACTGGGCCCTCGCAATCTCCAAGGAGGACTCTAGGGCTAAAAGAGTGGCCTGGAGGTTTTTTTTATGTCTGGTAGTGTTAGAGATGTATGAACCCCGCACAGTCGCCTTAAAGGCGTCCCATGTGGGGCCAGGGGAGGCAGATCCTTCATTATCCGCCCAAAAGTGGGACATGTCCTGTCCCACCGGGTCCTGTATTTCGGGGGTGGAGATCCAGCAAGGGCTGAGCCTCCACTGCCGAAAAGAGGGTCGGTGACCCATCACCAACTCTATCTTAAGGGCCGAATGGTCTGAGATTGTCTGCGAGATGTATGCGACCAAATTAACATAAGGGACCATATCAGAGGTTCCCAGGGCATAATCCAGCCTGGAAAGAGTACCATATGTTCTGGATTGACAGGAGTATTCTTTTATCAGTGGATGGCCACGCCGCCAAAGGTCGACGTAACCAAAGGAGGCACACCAGTGGCTAAATAGCTTGGATTCATATTGGAGGGGCCTCAACCTATCCAGACCTGGGTCCAGGACAGAATTGAAATCCCCCAGCACAAGGGTAGGCAGACCTGGCAATTTAGAAAACTGTAAACTTAAGTCAGTGAAGATTGCAGCCGTGACAGGGGGGGGGGCATACACCACCACCAAGAGCAATGGGGTGGCGTGGATTTTACACAGTAAAAAAACGTACCGACCCATTGGGTCAATAACTACCTGGTCACAGGAGAAAGGGAGTCCCTTCCTTATGAGGACAGAGACTCCCCTAGCATAATTTGAGTACGTGGAATGATACCCCTGTGACACCCAGTGTTTTTTCAAAGCAAGTATTTTGGAGCCTAGGAGATGTGTCTCCTGTAGGCATAGTATCTGTGGCCTATGTGGCTTGAGAAATTCAAATAAGGATGCTCTTTTAAATTTAGAATTTAACCCCCGGACATTCCAGGAGATGCATGTGATTATAGACATGGCGGGGGGTTAAAAAGGGGCCCATATATGGTAATACAAATCAGACACTTGTCACCGGCGCGGCTGCAATCCAACACTGGGGGGGAGCAGGAGAAAAGCAGTACCCATGAACACATCCACACAACCACCATCCATGCAAACACACAAACCATTACACATACATTACCAGTTGAAATCCACATTGATTTCGTTACTACCCCTGCCGTACCCCAAGAACAAGGGGCCGGCTTTGTCCCAAAACTGCTAGTAGACACTAGGAACATGGCCAATACAGGCAAGTCAGCAAACTATTTCGATCAGTCAATGATCAGAGAACAAAAAAAAAAAAAAAGAAAACCAAAGGGGAAAGAAAAAGGAAAACAACTGCAGCATCCCAATCTTCCCCTTAAAGATCCATAGCCTCTTGTCGAGCTGTAGAATAAGGTACCTGCCATAGGCACAAAGAGCCCCCGATTGGGGCGAGAAAAAGAAAATGAAGTGGCTTTGTAGCCAGTGCGGGGGGGATACCCCGATCAGGTTGCAGGTGGTCGGTCAGATGCGCGGCCGGGTTTGGGCAGGGATTCATACCAGGAAAGCGCAGTAGCAGGGTTCTGAAAAAAGTGCACTTGGTCCTGGTGGACGACTCTCAGCGTCGCGGGAAATTGCATGGAGTATTGTATGGTCTGTTCTCTCAACTTCTGTTTAACATGTTGATACTTGGCTCTCGCAGCACGAACTGCTGGGGAGTAATCTGGGTAGAGGGAGACCGATGCGTTGTTGATTTTCAGGCTTCCCTTTATGCGGGCAGCCCTCAGGATAGCGTCCCTGTCCCTATAATTTAGGAGACGGATAACCATGGTGCGAGGGGGGTTTCCAGCAGGGAGCGGTCTCCCAGGGACCCTGTGGGCCCGTTCGATCACAAAACATGGGGACAGGCAGTCTTTGCCAAATTCCTGGGTAAACCAGCATTCAAGGAAGGATACCGGGTCTGCACCCTCGACCCGTTCTGGGAGGCCCACCAGGCGCAGGTTATTCCTACGTAAACGATTTTCCAAATCGTCGATCTTATCTGCCAACGATTGAATTCTGTTGCCATGGGTTTTCAGCACAGGCAGGGCCGGGCCTACAGTGTCTTCCAGGTCACTAATGCGGCGTTCTGTCTCAGCGACCCGGTCCCTGACCTTATGCATGTCCTGGCGCATTATAGTAATGTCCAGCTTTAGTTCCTCCACCTTCCCCATAATATCAGAATGATTTACCTTCAGGATTTTGAGAACATCCAGCAAGGTGGGCTCCGGTTCCGGCCCCTCCTCGAGACCGTCATCACTCGGAGCGGGGTGGGCCAGGGGTATTGAAGGGGCTGAAGCCCCAGGGGATGGTGGTAGTGAGGGGTCCAGATCGTCACCGAAGAGTTCCGGTGTAGATGAGAGAGGCACATGTAGCATGGTGGAGCGGCGGCCATCTTGGGAGGACCGAGTGGTAATATTCATCCTGACCGGGGGCTGTTTTCTCCCTTTTCTTCCTCCCATCCACCAAAATTCTTCCGTAGATGAGCAGCAGGGTCCCTCTTGGGTGTCTGGAGAAAGTTTTGGGCCGATTGGTTTGGCAGGTTAGCAGGATTGCAAAGGATTGTGCAGAGGGATCTTGGAGCTGCAGAGAGGAACGTCTGCTCACATGCTGCGTCAGGCCACGCCCCCTTGCCTAAGTTCTTAATAGAGTTCTCTACCTATTCCTTGTATATTGCTTGTACAATTTCAAGTATGCACGGGTCCTACCATTGATCCTCCCGTACGCAACTCTGTTTGTACTGAAAATTTTACTTTTCTTTGCTGATGCAAGTAATGTTGTTCATTATCTGACCAACGACTCTGTTTAATGTGCTATCTGTCAATGAAAACCTTTGTAAAGGAATGGAGCGACCCTAAGAAAGGAAATGTGTTACTGGTTCGATTACCAGGTGAAAATAAAGGAAAAAAAGCCTACAAAAAGGAAAATGAATGCAGTCACCACAAATATGGATTGGAAAATTTAAGTACCGTATATACTCGTGTATAAGCCGAGTTTTTCAGCACATTTTTTTTGTGCTGAAAATGCCCCCCTCAGCTTATACTCAAGTCTGTGTGCTTTGTGCGCCTGATCTCCCGGCACTGTGACATCAGTCTAGTCGACGGCCATGCAGTGTAACAAAGCCCCGCCTCCTCCTCGTCCTCGTCCGTGATAGGCGGAACACTGACTCACTGCTGGGAAACCAAGTCAGTGTTCCGTCATGGATGAGAACGAGGAGGAGGCGGCACTTTGCACTGCGGGCATGCGCTTTACACTGCATGCCCGCCTACTAGACTGAATATGTCACAGCGCCGAGAGATCGTAAGGCTGCAGATGGACACAGCGCCGGAGATCAGGTAGCGAGATTGGGCACAGTGAGGCATGGGCACAGTGACAGTGAGGCATGGGCACAGTGACAGTGAGGCATGGGCACAGTGAGGCATGGGCACAGTGACAGTGAGGCATGGGCACAGTGAGGCATGGAAACAGTGAGGCATGGGCACAGTGAGGCATGGACACAGTGAGTCATGGACACAGTGAGGCACAGTGAGGCATGCAGATGGACACAGTGAGGCACAGTGAGGCATGCACATGGACACAGTGAGGCATGCAGATGGACACCCTAGGCTTATACTCGAGTCAATAAGTTTTCCCATTTTTTTGTGGTAAAATTAGGTGCCTCGGCTTATACACAAGTATATACGGTATATTAAATTTTTGCGTTTAGATACACTTTTAATACAGTATGTTAGAAATACATCCTTTACACATATTACTTTTAAAAGTTATTTGACTCCCCGATGTTCTACTCTTGGGGATGTGGACCATATTTTGACTGTCACACCAGATAGCTCAGGCATAAAAAACACGACCTTAACTGCTTGCACTAAGATTGTTGATATCTTAGAACACTATAGTAATGCCGCTGAGACGTACTACTGTCCAGAAAAATATTTTCAGAGCAATCCAAAGATGGAAAGACAAAATACTGTGTTAGAGCTTTTATTACATTGTCCAAGCCAAAGATAACATGACAGACCAAGCATCTTCCACAACAGTCTCACTACCATGCACATTATTTATAGGGTATCGAGATAAGAGGGGCTGCCCGTGATTCTTTTTTTTTTTTTTTTTGGCATATGGGATGGATTTACTAAAGGCAAATAGGCTGTTCACTTTGCAAGGGAGCTTAGCTTACTAAATTAGGGTCCTGAAGGTCCCTAATTGCAATTGCAAGGGACTTTAGCTTACTGAATTAGGTGAACCTCTGCTGACATCCATTATCCAATCATATAAGAAGAAAAAACACATTCTAGCACTTCTACACAGCCTATCAATGTTTGGGTTAAGGGTATT
The DNA here is from genome assembly GCA_029206835.1 of Rana muscosa. NCBI lineage: Eukaryota > Metazoa > Chordata > Amphibia > Anura > Ranidae > Rana > Rana muscosa. The sequence goes on from CM055118.1 coordinate 478,239,777, forward strand.
ATTAAAATCCCCCATCCAAACAGCCAGGACAGAGGGGTGTTGTGCCATGAAATTGAACCCATCAGATAAGATAGCTGAGTTAAATGGTGGGGGCACATAAAACGCTAAGATCAGTATCGGGTCCCCATATACCACAGCATTTAGAAACACATACCTACCCAGTGGGTCAATCTCGGAACCCCGAAGCTCGAAGTGTGTGGTTTTAGCTATAAGGAGGGATACTCCTCTGGAATGGGTGGAATGGACATAATGATAGGCCCAGCCCACCCATGGGCATTTAAGCGGCAATTGTATGCGGCTCAGTTTTTTTTTTCCTTGCACATCATTGGGTATTCTTTGCAAAGTGAATTTTCACTACATTCACTAAGCTAAGGTAAAAATAAAAAATAAACTATTTCCCTTTAGTAAATCAACTCAATTATGTTTCAGACTCACAAAATGTTTTAGATTAAAAAAATAAATAATTAGAGAACAAAATAAAAGTATCGATATCAGTCCAACTTTAATTCTGGCAGTTGCCTCTTTTAAATCCCCCTTTCTTAATGTTTTCTGTATAGCAGCTAAAACATGATTACATTTGGGAGAAAGAAAAACAAAAGCTGGCGTGTTTTGTCCTGAGTTTTCTGGCACATGGCTGTGGAATATTATGTATCTTCTGATTCATCTTTCCACATTAATCGCCACTCAATCCTTACTGTAAAAGATCTGTGCGCCGTCAAAGTGGGGAATCCATTTCTACGTCAGCGACTTACAATAGGATTCGGGTCATTTGGTAAAGGTGGGGTAGTGTGGACATAACTCTCTCCCAGCCCAGACACACATTAACTATGTTTGCACAATTTTCTCAAGATTTATACTTGCTCGGGGTTAGAAACATTAACTCTCTAAGAACCAAGAAAAAAAATGTTTGTCAAGGAGCAACATGTGATGGAGGATTCTTAAATTGCATCCCCGGTAGCGCCACTTGGTTAATCATCCCGCCACTTAATGTCTTTCTCCTGCAAGACTCAGCGGGTCTGGCATTTCAGGGTGTAGCCCAGAACTGGTTGAGACAATACCTCTGTTTTATGATGGATAATGAAAAGCATATCAGTTCAGCTGAGTACAAGCTCAGGAGAAAGGTCAGGGCAACCTGCAAGACACACACAGCTACCAAATACTTTGCTCTGGGACTCAGCGAGGAGCCCACTGCCAACACAAACACACTTTTAGACTCCTCAGCATGTTGCATCCCATTTTTTTAAGGCTTGTCCTAGCTTATATAAATCTAGTGTCTCAGCAATGTACTAAACATGGAATGTTTAACTCTCTTCTTCCCAGGGAAGCTCAGTCAATGGTAACTTGTTTTAGTTGTGTGCACCTTGGCTTTAGATCATGGGGGTCAATGCTGGCAAGAGACAATAATTATATGGGGTTGTGTGTGTTACAATTACTATGGTAAGTTAGGTATATTGAAAGCTCCTTGAGGCTCCAGTTTCTCCCAAAAGCTGAAGTTTACATATGCTTGGGCCATTGTAAGTATGTATGTGCCATACCTGAGGGATCCCTGTGGATGCTGTAAATCACTCTAGTGGGTGCAGCTACTATAGTGATCGCCACTGTTCTTCGGTCCTGTACCGAGGGGCTGCCTTGCTGAAAACAGGCGGATGCTCACTCGGCATGGACACCATTTTCAGAACGCCTTGCACTCCTCTCAGTGAATGAAAGGTGTCCTTTGATTAGATGAGGTAAACAGGCAGGGCATTGACACCGCTGACTTCCATTTAGCCAAATCGCAGAACGTCCTTGCATTCATTGAACAAAATGGAAGGCATTTTGTGAATGGTACCCATGCCAAGCAAGCGCCCCCCTATGTTACTATGCAGGGGGGCAGCCACTCAGCATTGGACCTGAAAGACAGCAATGATCACTGGAGTAGTGGGCCTACTACAGTGTTTTGCAGCTTCCATAGGGATCCCTCAGGTATGGCACATACATAGTTGCATTGGTCCAAGGTAAACCAATGTAACTATCCTAAAAAAAAGCATACCTAAACTTCAGCTAAATAACTAGATTTTTATCACATTAGCATGCCTTTAAATATATTTTACTTACACTTTTCTCCATTTTGATGAGGGACAGGTTGTTTTGAGGGGTGATCTGCCAAGAGTTCTTCAGTGAAAACCCAATTGCACTGGATGGTCTTTCGGCCGTAGGGAGAAATTTCTTAAATGTGCACCTGAGAAGCCTGACCGGCCCATCGTATATTTGAAATCCACGTATCGGAAACGTCCTAGAAATTTAAAATGCAGAAACTTGTTATTTGATGTCAAACAAATGATACTATGATTTGTGATGTTAGGTTTTATCACACTATTTAGAAACTACATACAGATTTTTTTTTTTATGATTTTATGCTGCAGAGACCTGGATAGCCCCTACAATACATGCTGCATAATTAATATTTATTTTTCATTATTTATTGCTAAATTACGGTAGCTGTTTGGAATAATTATTTAAACTGGTTATTGAGCTTGGCATAACATAAATACATCAACAATACAGTTGGTGGTAAGATGTCATATTATAGTGAACACCTGCATATTAAAAGGGGATATTCACCCTACCTACCTACTTTCTCTCATTCACCTCCTACCTCCCCTCCTATCACATAATTGGATATTTACAATTTTATTTTATGCATTTTTCAGGGAACCCATCATCGGACTTGGTTTCTTCCCTAGGTTGAAATGGCATATTCGTTGCCCCCAGCTTTCTGCGATACTTTGGATACAAATCCCAGGAGGCAACGGGGTGCTCTACTGCACATGCATCAAATGGAGGGCTGGCTGTCTCTTCCTAGTTTTTAACACCAGCCTTGTAATGATGGGGCTGGGTGCAACCTGAAAGAGACAGCCAGCCCATCTGATGACGCTAGAAGAAGACCAGGTGTATAGTAGTGGAACAGCAGAACCCTACAGAACATTCCTGGATCGATAGGTGTGTGAGCATGTTTTTTGTGTAGAACACAAATTTAGAAGTCAGAGGGCGATAAATAGTGGAGTGAGGAGTGAAGTTTCTCTTGAAGTGAACCTCTGAAGACAGAAACATGAGAGCTGCCTTTTCTGAATTTGTTTTTAAAGGTGCAGGCTCTCGGTTGTCATCCTAATCCTAGAATCACTACCTAGTCAATCGCTGGAACAAGAGCCACTGACGTTTAAAATGTCATAACCTGTCCTGAATACTTGTTCAGGTCAATGAAACGCTGGGTAGCAGGGCCTGTGGCTTTAAAAACAATTCAACAGTGACAGCTCCAATATAGGAGATTATTAGTATTATTATTATTATACAGGATTTATATAGCGCTAACAGTTTGCGCAGCACTTTACATCAGGGAAGACAGCACAATCACAATACAATTCAATACAAGAGGGATCAGAGGGCCCTGCTCCTTAGAGCTTACAGTCTAGAAGGGAGGGTCACGTGGAACAAAGGGTAGTAGCTGTGGGGGATGATCAGATGGACAAAAATGAAAATACAGTTGTTGGGTGTGGGTAGGCTAGGCTTCTCTGAAGAAGAGGGTTTTCAGGGATCCTCTAAAAAGTTGATAGAGAAGGAGATAGACAGACAGATTGGGGTAAGGAGTTCCATGGGCTTGGAGAGGCTCTGGAAAAGTCCTGGAGACGAGCATTGGGAGCGGGTGATGAGAGAGCTAGAGAGCAGGAGGTCTTGAGAAGAACGAAGAGAACGATTAGGTTGGTATTTAGAGACTAGGTCAGTGATGTAGCTGGGGGCAGAGTTGTGGATGGCTTTGATTACTTTAATGTGTATCTAGGCCAACGTTAGTTTTGGATATAGAGTAAAGAATAGTAAAACTGGTATTGGTTTTGTTTTATAGACCCTTCTTTCTATCTACACATTAGTGCTTCTTAGATTATTTTTTTTCTAGGAACAAATTCTTCTATATATTTTTGGGTTCATGAGCCAGTGTTTTTTAAGTCATCTATTTTATAAAGTGGATTCATTTAATACAGACATCTATAAGTTACATAAACTAGAGCTGTGCTATTATAGTATTATAATTCCCCATAACATTTAATTTCAGTAATTTTACTTGGACTCTTCGTAACCAACTATAGACAAAGAACAGTATGAAAAACTTTAATAAAAGAATCTTACTTGTTCCGCGGCAGTGACCTCTGTTCCCCAGAGCCACCACGTCCCCAGTAGCTGTTCTGCCCACCCTGTGATCCAACATTCTCACTCTCCCCCACAAAGATGGAATCAGAGACCTCCAAGCTGGATCCTTCATCAGTTGGGAATGTTCCATCACTAAAAACATTACAACAAACCAACCGTAATTATGTTAGTGTATACAGTATTGTATAAAACAGTACGCTTAAAGGCATAGTTTACCCTTACCAAAAAACTGCCTATGCAGATAAGAAATGTCTGTAGATAAAATAAACTGTGCAGCTTTGACCAAAGTTGAATAAAGCCCTTTCTATAGGTGTAGACCATTTACATACCTCATGAAGCCCAACAATTCAAAACACCATACATCGTTCCAGATCGGTCCACTTTTTCCTAACCCCAAAGACACAGGTGCTAGTCCAGCTCATACCACAGAACATAGACAATTAACAGGTAGATGTCCACACACTGTTGTTGCTAAGATCCATAGGATTATTGAAAAAAAAAAAGTCCAAATAGCATGACACACAGTAGAAGCAAGTGTTGACGTGTTTCACGCCAATGGGCGTTTAATCATAATTGTGAAACGCGTCAACACTTGCTTCTACTGTGTCATGCTACTTGGACTTTTTGTTTTCAATAAACCTATGGATCTTACCAACAACAGTGTGTGGTCACCCACCTGTTAGTTGTCTACATACCTCATGAAGCCCGACTGAAAAACTTCCAGAGATGGCAACCCCCTGTCCTGCCTTGTTGCTAGGTCATTACCATAACAGAAGCTTGCTCTTTCTCCGATTCAAACCCCCTCACATGTGCATTCTCTCCCCTGATGCAGTAGCTCTGAGCTCAGCATATGAGAGATCACTCAGGCTGAATGTTCCTGTGTGTTCCGGTGTGCTGTGTGAAGGGGGGGTGTCCCTTCCCTCCAATCAGCTCTCAGAGCTCTCCTCAACGCCACAGATTCTCAATTGGATTTAGGCCTGGACTTTGACTGGGCCATTCTAACACATGAATATGCTTTGATCTAAACCATTCCATTGTAGCTTTGGCTGTATGTTTAGGGTCGGTGTCCCGCTGTAAGGAAAACCTCTGCCCCAGTCTTAAGTCTTTTGCAGACTCTAACAGGTCTTCTTCTAAGATTGCCCTGTATTTGGCTCCACCCATCTTCCCATCAACTCTGACCACCTTCCCTGCCCCTACTGAAGAAAATCATCCCCACAACATGATGCTGCCCCCACCATGTTTCAGGGTGATGTGCAGTGTTAGTTTAGCCACACATAACGTTTTGCTTTTAGGCCAAAAAGTTCACTTTGGGTCTCATCTGACCAGAGCACCTTCTTCCACATGTTTGCTGTGTCCCTCACATGGCTTCTCACAAACTACAAATTTGACTTCATATGGCTTTCTTTCAACAATGGCTTTTTTCTTGCCACTCTTCCATAAAGGCCAGATTTGTGCAGTGCACGATTTGTGGAGTGCACGACATGGCAGTGCACGACACTGCCATGTCTTCGTAGGTTTGCAGTTGTGCCGTACTCTTTCCATTTTTGGATGATGGATTGAACAGTGCTCTGTGAGATGTTCAAAGTTTGGGATATTTTTGTATAACCCAACCCTGCTTTAAACTTCTCCACAACTTTATCCCTGACCTGTCTGGTGTGTTCCTTGGTCTTCATGGTGCTGTTTGCTCACTAAGGTTCTCTAACAATCTTCTGAGGGCTTCACAGAACACCTGTATTTATACTGAGATTACATTTTACACAGGTGGACTCTATTTACTAATAATGTGACTTCTGAAGGCATTTGGTTCCTCTAGATTTTAGTTGGGGGAATCAGAGTAAAGGGGGCTGAATACAAATACAAGTCACATTTTTCAGATATTTATTTGTAAAAAAAAATAACCATTTATCATTTTTCTTCCACTTCACAATTATGTGCCACTTTGTGTTGGTCTATCACATAAAATCCCAATAAAATACATTTACGTTTTTGGTTGCAACATTACAAAATGTGGAAAATTTCAGGAAGTATGTATACTTTTTCAAGGCTCTGTATGTAGGAGGATTTGTTTCATCTCTGTGTATTATCTGAGGCTAGTCACTTCACCGGGTATATGTAGGGGTTTATAACTGCTTTAAGACATGCAAACTAGCACACATCAATGAATAATAATAAAAAACTCTCTGCTCCAAGCTGCTCTTCCCCACTGGGTGGCGGAGGCAAACCAAGCCCTTTATGCTCTTAAACTCAATACAAGGAACTGCTGCACACCGGTAAGATCACTGACATCCACATTTATTGTACAAGGCCAGGCCATACGCGGTTCGAATCTCAGCCGGTTTCTGATCCGAACTCATGCTAATGGATAGGCTGAATGTACCAAGTTGATCGATCGGTTAACAGCTGCTAGCGATAATCATTGTCTTCTCCCAGCTCCCAAGGGGCAGCTTCCCCCGCCTGCGCCCCCCCCCCCCCCCCGCCAGGAGCAGACAATTGCTTGGCAGGAGGGATCCCCTGTCAGCACTATCTGTGTTGATGGGGGAATCGCACCATGTATGGCCTGCCTAAGACATCCACAGGCATTACAATGACAGTTCCTGCCCTAGGATGGGGTGGTCCTAGGATGGGGACAGTAATTGCAATGTCTGTGGATGTCTTATGCAATTAACATGGATGTCAGTGTCGTTTCAGGTGTGCGGCGGTTCCTTTTCCCTGTATTTAGCACACATTTACAGTATGTTTCTTCAACCTCTAAGTTCTACTGCAGGTTACTAAATAAATGCTAGCATTTCATTGGCTGCTGTGAGCAACAGTCAAACTATACTTCATTCTTCTGTTAATAAATGATACCAAATCTATTACCAATACATTGTAAAATCTATATAAATCCCCTTATATGATGATAATAAAAAAATGTTGGAAGTAATCATAAAAAAAGAGTGCAGGTGGAGGGAGATTTGCTGCTATAAGAAGAAAAGAAAATACAATTTTTATATCAGTAGTTGTGAACAAATGTCATGACTTCCTAAGCGCTAAGTAGCAATACTAACCGCACACTATAAAATTATTATAGGCACGGCCATACTACCAGTCAAATCCCAGCTTGCCACCTTCCCAAACAAAACATTTCTAGGAATTTCATTACGAGGTGTGACAAACTGCTGGTTTCTTGCCAGGTATTACCATGGAGGAAAAAGCCAGTACAAGTTGTGCATACATTTATTAGTGATTCATAGCCTGGAACGCGCCAAGCTCAGCTGTACGCTCATTGCCTGTTATTGGGGTGGGGGGCGAGGTGCGCTCTGCAGATGTGATGACGAGAGGGAGCAGGACTGGGATGTAAAGAGTAAAGTGGGCATTTCCGAAGGAAAATACTGTCACACTCTGCAAACACTGAGTGACACAACTAATAAAGCCGAACCAAAGGAGGCTGAAATCCAGTAAGTACGGGGACAAAGGCGTGCAATAAATCTGAGTACTTAGAATTCTCGGCATAACTCTTCATAAAATGATGTGGGAAATATTTCTCACATTGGCACACAGTATCAAATTCTCTTGTGAAAATTGTTTTCTTACCTGGCTAATGTAAGGCCAATTCCATTGTCTGAAAACCTGGAGGGGAAGACAGACACTGAATAAGAACAATGGACAATATTAACACTAGAAAACTGACTTAAATAACTGATGTATGCAGAGAATATAGTATTAGCCATTTTATATCATTCTTGTTATTATTGTAGCAGGCTCGTGTTGTAAGGGGCCTATTTATGAAAAAATAGGGGCCTTCAAACTTTATAAACATATGGCCACATTGTTGGTAGAAAAGATCGTTGACAAAAAAACATTGTTGGTGTCAGTGGGAAGAACAGTGCCACAAGGGCTGCATAAAGGTAAGTAGAGGGACAGTTTGGGAGACCACTGCTATAAAACATAGCCAAGTTAAGTGTAAATGTTTGAAAATGATCATTACTCTGAATAATAGTATCGCTTGCAGGACAGTTAGCTCGGGCTGTCTTCAGGTACCATCAGTGTTGCCAACCTTCAGTATTTTTACTGGCAGCCAGTAAAAAATGGGCACTTTCTTCTGCCAGTAAATGCCAGTAAGAGGAAAAGGTTGCCAGTAAAAAATATGGCTGCGACACTCGGCTGAGAAGTACGCATGCAGTTCTGGTCGGGAGGCGGCCGAGACTGTCCAAGTGTCTTCTACAGTGTGTTTAGTCAGTGCCGGCAGGGGGTGTCATGTGATGTCATGGTGCAAGGGAGCCAAGTGGAGTGGCCGGAGCCTCGTGTGCGGATCTGAGGGACAGGAGCCAAGCAAGCCAGGAGCAGGACTGTCAGTGCTGTTTGGAGTGGAGGGACCACCTGGTGTGGAGAGAGAGACTGTCACTGTGACTCTGGAGGGGACGTGTTGTGTTGGGGATCTTTGCTGCTGCAAACTGCTGTCAGTGTCTCTGTGAGAGTCAATTTCATGTTTGTGTGCTGCCCGTTCTAATTTCTTGCCTTCCTGAGTCCTGTCCGTGAACTACCTACTTACTATATCGAAAAAAGAATAAGAAATATGTTTTTTGACTTAAAGTGGTTGTATACCCACAAATATGAAATGCACCTACAGGTAAGCCTACATTAAGGCTTACCTGTAGGTGCTTGCAATATCTCCAAGACCTACACGGTTTCGGAGATATTTGCAAAAAAGTGTGCACCGCTATCTACGGCGCATGCGCGCCGTAGATAACGGCGCAGGCGCACTGAGCGCGGCGGCTCTTTGAATGGCAGCCTGCCGGACACTGCCGGAATTCGCGCATGCGCGGGGATCGTGCCGTTCCCCACGCATGCGCGGGAGTGACGTCATCGCCGCTCCGGCCAATCACAGCGCCGGAGTGGCGATACCCGGAAGTCACTCCGGGTATCATGGATGCGACGGAGGACGTGTCCGAGAACCGCTGCGGGGGCTTCGATCTAAGGTAAGTGATTGATAATGAGCTAGTATGCTAGTCATACTAGCTCATTATGACTTTGCCTTGCAGGTTGTAAAAACAAAAAAAAAAGTTTTGCGGTATACAACCGCTTTAATATCTACCTTAAATTACACGGCTAATTGCATATTGTACTTATTTCAAGCCTAAATACTGAAATTTGTAGTTAAAACTGTAATTTTGTAACTTTTGAAAATGGCAGTAAAAACTTGGCTGTGCCAGTAAATTTTGGATGTCGCGTCAGTAAATTTCAATCTGGTAGGTTGGCAACACTGGGTACCATAGACATGAAATGGTCTACTGATCTCAAGAAATGTGGTCCTATTGAGAGACACTTATTTTATGTCAGTGGTCCCCTTAACAACCATCACATCATCATAACAATACAAGAACTATTCTGTAACTCTCATGCATGCATTAGCACACTTTACTAGCAAATTACATACCCTGAGTTGCGAAAGGTGATGTCCCCACCTCTGGCCCATGCACCATGGTCATTGTTTTTAAAGGCTATGAGTCTGTCAATAAGAGCAGGCACTCGGGGTTTAGCTGGATCTGAATCCTGGTGAGGACGGAATCTAAATAAGTAGGAAACACAGCTATTAGTAGAAAGAAGTAATTATTCTGATAAGGTCTCCCAGACAGGAGAACATGCATGGTTTATAAAGAGCCTTTTAAAGATGAGTTTTGCAAGATAAAAGGACTACAGATTCTTTATAAAGTGTTATGATGTGCACACACAATCAGATTTGGTTTAAAAGTAAACAGAAACGTATAGTTCGGGAATACAAGGAGACTGCCATTGCTGACCTCCCACTTGGCTGTCTCTAACTTCAGTACATTCCGAGCCACTGACCTGGAAAAAGCATGCAGATAAGTCAGAACACTTAATCTGCACACTTGTTGTGAAACAGTTCTTCAGATAGTATTAAAGCCAGCTATTAAATCAGCATGACAAGGAGTCAACTACTTCTTTTACAAGGAGAGGTCAGCAATGGAAGCCAATGTACAGTATTCCTCAATACAGGTTTACCTCCAACAAAGAACAAGAGTTTGCTTAACTGAATTGTCAAATCTTACAATTTCTGTACAGAGTACATACAAAACAGGAGACCACTTATCGAGGAATCTCTAATAGTCTAGATTTTCTGTAACTTTAACGGTAAAGTTTAATGTATTTCATGGGCGTCCGCTGAACTTTTTCAGGGGGGGGGCATCATTTTAAGGTCATCCATGCTCAGTCCATTTTTGACAATGTCATGAAGGGGAGGGGCTTAGTCATTATGACATAAAGCGCAGGCATGCAAAGGTTTGAGAAACCTGATGCAAAAGCTTAATAGAAGGATCAAGCTGCCATTGTCTGATTAGCAATTTCTATTTTTTTTAACCCCCCCCCCTCTAGCGGCCGAATAGCGCCACTAAAATGATGGTAAAGCGCCGCTAAAACTAGCGGCGCTTTACCGATAACGTGGCCAGCTGGCAGTGTGAAATAGCTCTTGAGGATAATTCCGCTTCACTCATTCATAAATATAATGTGACTCCGGGGGGGGGGGCAATTGACCCCCCTTGCCCTATGGAGCGGATGCCCATGATGTATTTTCAGTAACCATACAATCTAGAATATTTTTGTATGTTTAACTTAAAGCAGATGCGTGGGTTTCCTCCTGGTACTCCGGTTTCCTCCCACACTCCAAAGACATGCTGGTAGGTTAATTGGCTTCTGTCTGAAAAAATTGGCCCTAGTATATGAATGTGAGTTAGGGACTTTAGATTGTAAGCTCCTTGAGGGTAGGGACCGATGTGAATGTACAATGTATATGTAAAGCGCTGCGTAAATTGACAGCGCTATATAAGTACCTAAATAATAATAATAATCTAAACCCATTAATTTAATGGTTTTCCAAACCAGTTACATTCACCATTACAGATGACTGAGCTCTCATCCAACCATCACAGATCACATGTGCAACAGCAAGGCAGCTGCAAATCACATAGAGGCTAAAATGGCAGCTTCCTTGGCTGTAAAGGACATGGGAGAGGGGGTTTAGTTCCACTGTAGCCACCCTGGCGGTATGATTATGTCAGATTTTTGCGCCTCAAAGCGGTACATTGTTTTGCATAGAAATTTGGCGTTTTATATTGTAGGCCTGTAATTCTTAGGAATAACACACTTAAAGTGGAGTTCCACCCAAGAATGGAACTTCAGCTTTAAGGGAAGGTGACCCCCTGACATTCCACATTTGACATGTCCTGGAGGGGGGGAGGCGGATACCCTGTTTTTAGAGGGTTCCAGCTCCCACTTCCTCCCGGGGCTCTGTGGTTCCCTGGAGGAAGCTCACCTCTCCCCTGTCCCTCTTGTCAATCATCTGGGACACGTCACAGGTCCCAGATGATTGCTCGGCTAGTCACAGTGCGCATTGCGGCTCGCGCATGCGCAGTGCGTGCACGGCTGTGAAGCCACAGCCGGGCGCCCACAGTCACAATGCCGCCACCGTGGAGAGGAGGGGGAGACAAGCGGGGCTTCATTCCCCTGCATTGCTGGACCCTGGGACAGGTAAGTGTTCGATTAATAAAAGTCAGCAGCTACAGTATTTGTAGCTGCTGACTTTTAATAATTTTTTTTGTAGGAACTCCGCTTTAAATCTGTCCAAACAAGAGTCTAGTAGAAATCCCGGGTACGATAAAGTTTGAAACACAAAATCATAAATTATAATATAATAAATAACTATAAACAAATATAAAAAATAATAATAATAAAATAAATTTCCCCACGATTCACTATCGCTCAATTCTGCAAGTGTTCTAATTTATTATCGCTGTTTTCTAGCTGCTCTAAAACCACTTTTGACATAAAGGGACACTTTTTGGTTTCTATGGACAATCTCCAGTTTCCAGGCACAAAGAACAGAATATATAATATAAAACTACATGCAGGACACTGGACAGACCACTAGGGACAAAAGAGAGGTGAAATGATTTCATATAGTAATGTAATCTGTAAGATTACAGTGTATTGTATGTGTTATGTTTTGTGTACTTTTTGAATTTGCTGACAGGCTCCACCCCCATGCGTCACGACGCTCGCAGGGAACAGAGCCCGGAACACAGAGGCATCAGACGGAGGACACAGCAGGGGGACATCGCAGGATCCTGGGGACAAGGTAAGTAACTTGCACCAGGATCCTGCAATGCAATCCCGTGTGTGGCTCGGGGTTACCGCTATTGGAACTGAACTTTAAACCCGAGCAGCATTTAGGAATACCGCCAGGGAGGTTAAAGTGTATATAAACACTAACATTAAATTTATATTATTTGCTCCCTTTTGATCTGTTTAGTATACACGCAAATACCTGCTTGTGTTGCCAGAAATCCAATGCCATCCTGTGTCCTGTGCATTCTGTAATGTTATCTCATGTAATTTAACTCTGATTTACAGAACGCACCACCTTATGTTATGGAAATGAGGAGAAGGGAGGTGTTCTGTAGTCCTACCACACTTCCTGTCCAAAGATAACAGCACTGCTCCTCCATTGATACAGTAGGGTGAGGACGTGTTGCCCCCCATGGACAGGAAGTGTGTTAGTAGCAGGATCATTAGGTTAAAATAAAGTGAATAAGCGAAGAGAAGGAACTTGGCCCTGGTTTTGCCTAATTTATTCCCCCAGCTATTCTACAACACATTAACTTTATATTTCTTTAGAGGTTCATTCAATTATATTATCTTCAATCAACTTAATTGATCAATTACTTGTCATCTAATAGCTGCCATGAAGCTATGATTATGACACTTCATGTTACATAATCTTATCCTACAATCCGCTAGGTTATCTATTTTCATGTACATTTATAAGAGTTACTTTCTTGAATGATTACGCCTTTTTCTACTATACTGTTGTACATGTTCTGTTAATGGAATATCTATTTCTGTTATATTATTGTATATGCTTTGTTAACCTCCCTGCGGTATTCCCGAGTCTGGCTCGGGGTGAATTTTTTAGACCAAAAGCGGTAACCCCGAGCCAGACTCAGGATCCCATTGCAGGATACAGGGAAAGTTACTTACCTTGTCCCCTGGATCCTGCAATGTCCTCCCGCAGTGTGTGCAAGCTGTCTCCTCGCTCGATTCACACTGCCGAATGCCGAGCTCCGTTCCCGAGCATTGCGACGCACAGGGCGGAGTTTGGCGCCAAATAAAAAAAATGAAAAACACAGTATAGATACAGTATACTATAATCTTATGCCTTGTTTCCACTGAACGGAGCGGTTTGAGTCGGTACAGTTTGGAACGGTTTGAATGGTCCGGTCTATTCTGGTGAGCATTTCCACTGCAAGTCGGATCGTCAGGGACCATTCAGGGTTTAGAAAAAATGCCTAGCGTGTCCGCCACTCAGTGGAATGTATTGTAGCTCCACCCTAACCGAACCGTTCCATTTTCTATGGCCCCACATCTGAAGCAGGACCCAGAATGGTGCGGTACAGTTCGGTTTTATGGCACGCTTTCATAATGGAAACACGCAAAATAGCGTACCGTACCGAACCGATCCACTCATGAGGCATTACTGATTACAGTACTGTATCAAATAATTACACATCCCCTTTGTCCCTAGTGGTCTGTCCGGTGTCCTGCATGCACTTTTATATTATAAAAACTGTTCTTTCTGCCTGGAATTTGGAGATTGTCCATAGCAACCAAAAAGTGTCCCTTTTATGTCAAAAGTGGTTTTAAACCAGCTAGAAAACAGCGATACTAAATTAGAATCACTTGCAGAATTGTGCGATAGTGATTTGTGGGGAAATTCGGCATCAAACACTGAAAGTAATGACAGCGACAATTCTGCAACTGAGCAAATTTCAGTGTTTTTGATTTGATTACATTAGTGAATAATTTTTATTATTATTATATTATTATTTGTTATAATTATTTATAGTTATTTATTATATCATAATTTATTATTTTGTGTTTCAAATTTTATCATACCCGGGATGTCTACTAGACTCTTGTTTGGACAGATTTAAGTGAGTTATTCCTAAGAATTGCAGGCCTACAATATAAAACGCCAAATTTCCATGCAAAATAATTGTACCGCTTTCAGCACCAAAAATCTGAAAGAATCATACCGCCAGGGAGGTTAATGGAATTTTGTTGATAATTATAAAATTCAATAAAATATTTGAAACAGAAAATAAAGTGAATAAAGCCTAAAAGAAAGAAAACTCATACAGCCGCCACATTCAAAGATTGGTAAACTGCAAATATAATTTTTTTGTACTTTTAGATACACTTTATTATACCTTTTGAGGTGACATTCACAGTTTGTTCTTTGATATTTTTGCTGTTGTAATACCGGTAAAGATTTGTAGATTAGCCACTAGAAGCCGAGTGGATTAGCTGCTACAATATCCCTGGCTAGCTGTTAAGCAGTTGTTGAGATAAGATATCATTCAGATGGGAGGGAGTACACGGTTTGTAGAGAGGTGGCGGCCTACCAGACTTGCATTGTGAGAGTGTCTGTATAGCCTTGTACACACTACAGTTTTTTTCATGCAATCCAATGGGTTGTATGAAAAAAACCTGACAGCTCCAGTCAGAGCCGTTGTTCTAACTATGCAAGGTTAGTTCAGCGATCTCCCCCAGCTGAGCTGTTGTGTTGTGACAGATCAGAGAACTTCTGATTAGTCAAAAAGGTCACTGACCACTCAGAATCGCTCTGATCCATCCCAGAAGAAGAAAAGAAGGGAAGAAAAACAGGGATAATAAATCCCTGGACCGCAACATTGGCACTAAAAGCTCATCACCCATGGAGGTGAGTACAGCGGCGATTGGGGGGCTGGGGAGGGTATAGGGTGTTAGTTTTTTTTTTTTTAAAGGTAAACTAAACCATTAAATTTAAATTATTGTATAGAACTACAAAGGAGGAAGCAGAGCCTGCATACATAACATAATGAGAAAAAAAGTATGCCTCATGTATATATAAAAAAATAAATATAAAATATTGACCAATGTAAGGAGCTTAACCTGTAGATCAGATAGGTACAAAGTAGATAAAATATCAGTAATAACCACGCATCCTTCATTATATACTTTTCTATGAGAAATAGTATCCGTTTACTACAGCAGATATCCAAGGTTCTGAATGAAGCAATATTTCCAGGAATGTGAGTTATCAATTCGCAAGGAACCAGAGACATCTGAAGAACTGAACGCTCTGTTCTTGGTGCAATAACATTTACTAAAACAATATTGTTTCAGCCTGCACATTCATACCTCAGTCTGGTGGAGACAACCGAGGACTCACCGTGCATTGTCCACCGTGAGATACTCTCTGGGGTTCTCTGCATTTGCTTCTGTTGTTTTGACTCCTTTTCCAATGAATAAACCAGCCTAGAAGACAAGAGTTAAAAATATGAACTTTCATGAAAATGTTTTATTATTTAAAGTATAACCGAAGGCCAAACTTTTTTGGATAGGGTGGAGAGGGACTAGAACACGGGTCAGGGGATACATCAAAAAGGCACTGGGACTTCAATTCCTATTGATACCGAGTAGCAAAGGGAAGGGTGGCAATTATTGAAAGACCTCATCGGTTTTGGTTAGGTGGCTCACATGCAGCCAGGGCTACCCTTCAACGGGCACCCAGGAACGTCACTTAGAGCTTAAAGGGGTTGTAAACCCCCGTGTTTTTTCACCTTAATGCATCCTATGCACCTTGCTGTGCCTGGCCCCCTAGCCCCCCTCCCCCTTTTTTTACTTACCTGAGCCCCAAATTTCCATGGGCGCGATCCCGCGTCGCTATCCCCACAGCTTCTCGACTCTTCATTGGATAGATTAATAGCAGCGCAGCCATTGGCTCCCGCTGCTGTCAATCAAATCCAATGACGAGGCCGCCGGGGGCGCGGCCGAGTCATACACTCGACGGCTATGGACGCCGAATGTATGACACGGGAGCGCGCCCGCAAGGTAACCTCCTCAGGAGAGAGCTTCCCAGAAGGGGTTATCTAATGCAAGGAGGAGCCGCGAGAGCCGCCGAGGGACCCCAGAACAGGTGGATCGGGGCCACTCTGTGCAAAACGAACTTCACAGTGGAGGTAAGTATGACATGTTTATTATTTAAAAAAAAAAAAAAAACAACCCATAGTATCACTTTAAACCTAAAGAACGAACACCAGATAAAATGAACAAAGAAGTCCAAAACGGCTTTAATTATTCACAGACAACATGTTTTGGGGCAAAACACTCTCCCCTTCATCAGGGCTCAGCAATGTTTGCAAATATTTGAATGAACTCAGTGAAGCAGAAGTTAAAGTAATCTTGATAGTACTGCTTTCAATGGAATCAGATGGGTAAGAATTATGCCAGGGCAACCGAGAAACATTACTGAGCCTTGATGAATGGGGAGTGTGTTTTGTGCCAAAATGCTGCCTTGTGAACCATTAATGCTGTTTTCGACTCCTTTATGAATTTGGCATGGCATTTTTTACCATTATCACAAAAAGTGGAAGAAAATCCCAAATTATGGTTTGCCATCAGAACGGGAAAAAAGGGGAAATTTTCCTATGGACACTCAAGTTCTAGTGACTATCAAGGATTTTTCTCACTATGGTGGGATTTTTCTTTAACTTTCTGTTGTGGCATTGGGAAGAAAAATCTATCGGGAGTTATAACCTTCCTATACTCTGTCCAAAATGAAGAAATTTTTTTTGCTTTCAGTTCTACTTTAATATATTAGATCAGGAGTAGGCAACCGCAGCCCTCGAGCTGTAGTGAAACTACAAGTCCCATGAGACATTGCAAGACCCTAACAATCACAGGCATGACTCATAGAGGCAGAGGCATGATGGGATTTGTAGTTTCACCACAGCTGGAGTGCCGAGGTTGCCTACCCCTATATTAGATAGTTTGACAAATGGAATGCTTACTTACCTTGAAATTAGAATGTACTCTGTTGTTGTGAAAAATACCCAAGGGGGTAAATTCTGATTGGCCCTCTGGGTAATGCCCCTCTGAAAGACCCGTTGGAATTCTATGGAATATGAACCAGATGCCAACATCCTGAACAGAAGATTAGCAAGGGAAAGGATTTGTCATTAATGCCGTGATATTCAGGTGCAGGCTTCATTTTGTGAAAGCCAAAACAAAAAATATGGCACTGCAGCGTTATCATACAATTCAATAAATTTAAATTTTAAATAAGGATATGTAAAATGTATGCAATTATCACCTCTCTATACTCCATACAGTGAAGAGAAATTGAACTGGCTACTATCAGTTATCACCTACCTATAATTCATATACACTATGTTACCAAAAGTATTGGGACACCTGCCTTTACACGCATGTGAACTTTAATGGCATCCCAGTCTTAGTTCGTAGGGTTCAATAATGAGTTGGCCCACCCTTTGCAGCTATAACAGTTTCAACTTTTCTGGGAAGGCTGTCCACAAGGTTTAGGAGTGTGTCTATGGGAATGTTTAACCATTCTTCCAGAAGCGCATTTGTGAGGTCAGACACTGATGTTGGACAAGAAGGCCTGGCCCACAGTCTCCGCTCTAATTCATCCCAAAACTGTTCTATCGGGTTGAGGTTAGGACTCTGTGCAGGCCAGTCAAGTTCCTCCACTCCACACTCGCTCATCCATGTCTTTATGGACCTTGCTTTGTGCTCTCATTTAGTGGAGGGGGATTATGGTGTGGGGTTGTTTTTCAGGAGCTTGGCCCCTTAGTTGTAGTGAAGGGAACTCTTAAGGCGTCAGCATACCAAGACATTTTTGACAATTTCATGCTCCCAAATTTGTGGGAACAGTTTGGGGATGGCCCCTTCCTGTTCCAACATGACTGTGCACCAGTGCACAAAACGAGGTCCATAAAGACATGGATGAGTAAGTTTGGGGTGGAGAAACTTGACTGGCCTGCACAGAGTTGTTATAGCTGCAAAGGGTGGGCCAACTCAATATTGAACCCTACGGACTAAGACTGGGATGCCATTAAAGTTCATGTGTAAAGGCAGGTGTCCCAATACTTTTGGTAATATAGTGTGGTAAAGAGAAATTGAATTGACTACTATTAATTATCACCCCCCTCTACTCCACTGGCTACTATAGTTTGCTGTACTTTGTGTGTTATCATTGAACTTCGCAATGTCTGAATACATTTTATATGGCTTTAATTGGTTTTAGTAAGTAATTACACCAAGACAGATTAGACTTAGCATCACAACTTGTAACAAAAGGAATGTTTACCTCCCAGGTGATCTGGAGTGGGACACACCTGTATAACTATACATATATATATATAGTAACCCAATAAAATTCATCACACATTATAGTCTGCAGACATATAAAGTTGCAAAGTTTCTGAATATAATATACACCATGATTATTGCTAATAATTATATGGATAGATAAATTACAGACTTTCTGTATAGAGAACAGACATCTGATAATTGAGAAAACATCTGTTCATGCGGTGAATGACAATTATTAAAGAGGCAATAAAGTAAAATAAGAGTAAATGACTTGTGCCACCCACTAGAACACCCCCATTTCAGGGAACACTCGGGGGAAGCTGGAATGCTGTACGCCGCTCATATAATTATACAATTCTTTCTACATGTTTATTATTGATGCAAATTTTTATTAGATTAAATCAGGGGAAGAGAAAAACTAACAAACTAAAGTATATGCTATAAACAAGCTGTGTGCAAAGAACTAGCAGCGTTCTAAACACAATATTTATCGGAATGGTAATGAGAAAATACACAGTCATCAGACTCCATATAAATACACTATCAGTTATGGAAGGGAGCCAATAAACAGTGCCGCTCTCAGCAGCCAAACCTACATATGATTGGAATCCAGAAACAGCACAAAGCAAAAGATTTATTGAGTAATCCACAGATTCAGGTTACAGTCTATGCTTAAGAAAGAACATGGATGCCTGATACCAGTTGTAACTTGTGCCTGTGATATATTTCATTAAACCCCCTATAGGTGTGCTGCAACCCTGTTTGGACTGAAAAAAAAAAAATACATTCTTACCTGTGTTGCCTTCTGCTTGAATTATATCTACCAAAGTCATTGCATTGCGGTAGTATACAGTATATATTGCATTGGGGTAGTTTATACAGTATATATATATCGCATTAGGGGTAATGTACTCTATATTCTGTATTAGGGTAGTATACACTATACTGTATATCGCATTGGGGTAATATACTATACTGCATTGGGTCAACACACACTATATATTGCATTGATGTAGCATACATTATATATTGCAAAGGGATATTATATACATTACATAATGCACTTGGCTAGTATACACTATATATATATATTGCACTGGGGTAGTATACACAATATATTGTATTGGGGTAGTGTACACTATATTGTATTGGGGTAGTGTACAGTATATTGTATTGGGTAGTGTACACTATATTGTATTGGGGTAGTATACAGTATATTGTATTGGGTAGTGTACACTATATTGTATTGGGGTAGTGTACACTATATTGTATTGGGTAGTGTACACTATATTGTATTGTGGTAGTATACAGTATATTGTATTGGGGTAGTATACAGTATATTGTATTGGGTAGTGTACACTATATTGTATTGTGGTAGTATACAGTATAATGTATTGGGGTAGTATACAGTATATTGTATTGGGGCAGTATACACTATATTGTATTGGGGTAGTATACAGTATATTGTATTGGGGTAGTATACAGTATATTGTATTGGGGTAGTGTACACTATATTGTATTCGGGTAGTATACAGTATATTGTATTGGGTAGTGTACACTATATTGTATTGTGGTAGTATACAGTATAATGTATTGGGGTAGTATACAGTATATTGTATTGGGGTAGTGTACACTATATTGTATTGGGGTAGTATACAGTATATTGTATTGGGTAGTGTACACTATATTGTATTGGGGTAGTATACAGTATATTGTATTGGGGTAGTGTACACTATATTGTATTGGGGTAGTATACAGTATATTGTATTGGATAGTGTACACTATATTGTATTGGGTAGTGTACACTATATTGTATTGTGGTAGTATACAGTATACCTGTATATACATCACAGTTTATCTACTATTTGGCTGACAATCCAGAAGCACAGCAATGTCATTGGGTGGAATACATTATTGGTATTAGTTCCATTGACGATTTTTAGGCTTTTCTGTTAGTTTTAAATACAATTTTATTTTTTACTTTTCTTGTGTTCTCTTGCAAACCACATAATGTGATACTGAACTTAGGGAAGGGGAACTTGTTCCTTAAAGGCCTTGTTCACACCATGGAAAAGCTGGTGCACACAGAATATGGTGCAGCTCTGCATAGTAACCAATCAGCTTCCAGGTTTTATTGTGAAAGCTTACTTGAACAAGCTGAAGTTATGAGCTGATTGGTTACTATGCACAGCTGCACCAGATTCTATGTGCACCACTTTTAGTAAATCTCTTTTCATGTCTCCTGAGCTAGGTTTTTTTTTTAATAGCATCACAAATGTATCATGAATTTATTTATTTTTTCTATGTGCCCTGTTCCCACCATACATGCGCAGTGTAATGCAGAAAAATGCAGCTCAATGGACATGGGGTAAACAAGCCCTTACTCCTCCTGTCTTTGTTTTTTTACATTTTTAAAAAAAATATAGGAATAAAATGTGTAATGTGTGTAGCTGTGTGAAGAAGTGAAGATCCTGAAAAAGAAGTAAATATATTGGGGTTGGTTTATTAAAAGCAAATAGACTGTGCAGTTGCTCCAGAGCTTAGTAAATTAGCAGAAGTTCTACTGACTTCCATCATCCAATCATGTGCGAGCAGAAAAGTTGTTTTAAAATTTTCCTCTCACGTGATTGGGTATTTTTTGCAAAATTAAACTTTACCTCATTTACTAAGCTCTGGAGCAACTTTGCCAAAGTACACAGTCTATTTGCCTTTAAAAATTAACCTCAATATATTTAATAAATCAACCCCAATATATTTACTTTTTTCAGGATCTTCACTTCTTCACACAGCTACACACATTACACATTTCATTCCTATATTTAACAAAATGTAAAAAAACAAAGACAGGAGGAGTAAGGGCTTGTTTATCCCCATGTCCATTGAGCTATTTGCCTTTAGTAAATCAACCCCACTGTGTATATCTCCCTATATACTGACCTGTGCTCCTCCTGCAGCATTTCCAATTAGGTTGTTATTAGGGTTAGAGATCCAGAATGTGCTGACTGCCCTGTGAAGACAATTCAAGGAACAATAAAACTTACGATTAGGAATATTCACCTAATTATTGTGGGTCAGCAATTCAAACACCCGAGACAAAAGTATTAACACAGATGATGCAGATTTCAATCTAATTATATATGAAGGAAATGTGTTAATTTATGTTAAATATTACTGATAGATATAAATAACAGAGGTGCTTTATATAAATGATGCGTACTCACATGCAGTCAGTGCTGGGAACCGGCACATAATCCCCATACACATGGTCCCGCATTGCTAAGCACATGGCTTCATTGCGGTCTGTAGGCAGGATGGTCCCGGCCTTCGTCACTAGTCCGAGGTTATGATAAAAAGTGTTTCTTTGCTCCACACCGTCTTCCAGGAAAAAACAGTGGCCAAGGGTGTCATAACCAATGGTATCCTTTACCTAAAAGTTCAGGGCAACCAAAAAGCAATAAGTGGACTTACATAAACTCAGCAAACAACTCTATATATAGATCTATATATATTTATATATATCAATATATATATCTATATATCTATATCTATATATAGATATATATCTATATATACACATACATACACATAGATAGATTGATTTATTTATTTGACTTCTGTGCAGCCAATCTTGTGATCTACCGTATATACTCGAGTCACCTTTTTGCGCCTGATCTCCCGGACTTTGGGGACCCGGTACCGGCCAGCCGTAGGTCCCCTGGACCCCAATCTTGGTACACATGTAGCCCCACTCTTCCTCTACAAGTGTTCAAAGCTTGTTGTCCGGGGGACCTATGGCTGGGGAGCACCGATTTTTCAAAGCCGGGCACCCCTTCCATAGACTCCCATGTTAAACGGTAATTTCTTCGGTGATTTTGCGGACCCAGTACCGGCCGGTCGTAGGTCCCTTTTACCCAAAACTTGGTACACATGTACCCCTATTTCTCTTCTATAAGTGTGCAAAGTTTTGTGTATGGAGGACCTACAGCCGGGAGCACCGATTTTTTAAATTTGGGCACCCCTTCCATAGACTCCCATGTTAAAGGTCAGTCTAGTCATGGACACAGTGAGGTATGGGCACAGTGAGGCATGCACATGGACACAGTGAGGCATGCAGATGGACACCCTAGGCTTATACTTGAGTCAATAAGTTTTCCCAGTTTTTTGGGGTAAAATTAGGTGCCTCGGCTTATATTCGGGTTGGCTTATACTCGAGTATATACGGTATGCATTTCCCCTACACACTACATTTTTTTTTTATTTTATTACTTTCTATTGCCGTTTCAAACACAAATACAAAAAGAACAAAAAAAAATATTATATATATATATATATATATATATATATATATATATAAAAAAATATATATATATATATATATATATATATATATATATTTATATATATATAATCAGGCATTTTAGCTCTTACAGAAAGAAAAATAAACAACTCAAACAAACAAATATATTATTTAAATATTAATATCTCTGCCTTTAGAGCTATTTTTTTTTCCCCCATAAATTTTTTTATTCAGAGTAGCAATTTATTTATTTTTTACCAAAAGAAAAGCAAAAACAAAAAGAAGGGGGAGGAATAGGGAAGGAGGGAAAGAGGATACAAAATAAATAAAAAAAACACACTACATACTGCATAGATAGTCAGGGGACACTTTTTTCCCGGTTCAGCAATGCAGCTTATATTAACTGTTCAACTTCAGCCTGCTCGCTGGACAATGAATCGGCGTCATCACCTCTGTACAATGGCATGTTAAACCAGGTAGGAGCAAAGAGATCTTTCTTACTAGCAGGGATAAGTGTATCACAAGAATGGGTGGCCAGAATTACAAAGCTTTGGTAATAATAAGCAAACTTATGGTATATGTATATTTTAATAGTGTATCTAGCTGCTTGCCTGGAATTCTACTTTAAAACCCAGTTTCCAGCAATTAGATAAAATCTACCCCTGCAATAGTCTCCCCGCACGGCAAGGGTTAAGAGTCCATTATATCTTGGGAGTACAGGAACAGGAAATCTTATCCCCATCTTCAGCTGTCTGTGGTGCTGTTCTCTTCTCCCTGAAGCTCCAGGCTGTGGGCAGTCCCTTGGAGTTATCACACCCAATGCAACTCTGGATTGTATGTGGAGGAGGCAGAATTGCAATGGCGGCCAGGAGTGCCTTATAGGGGAGGCTTCGTGGGACCAATCACACTGCTAGAGGGACCTTGCTAGTGCAAGATATAAGGTAAGTATGACACTTTAGTCATGCATCCCTAGAACTAATGAACATTTAAAGGAGAACTACAGCCAAAGCTCATTTGGAGGTTTGTCCTGCACTACTGTGACCCGTTTTCAGCAGACAGTGGGCTGAAGTCACAGAGCTGTCCAGGCTTGGGCAAGATTGCAACAATGGAGTCGGGATCCGCCCACATGCCTGGACCGGCACCCGGCTCAGCTTCTCAGCGAGCGGCTGAGAGCCCAAGCCGGAAGCTTCTGCCTCCTCCATAGCCCAGTCCCCTCCAGTGAGCATGGGGGGGGGGGAGGAGAGAAGAGGGCTGGTGACTGACAGTCAACAGCTCTCTGCTCAGGGAGCCCTGAGAACCGAGGGATTGGCAGTGTTTGTTCTCAGTCTTAGTGCATCCACCTAGACAAGTATGATTATAAAATGAAAAACATCTTCACACTTCTGTTTTAAACCTTGAAAAGCAGGGGAAGGAGGCATTTTTTCCCCCTTGTGCCCAGAGTTGGGCTTTAGATGGAGCTAATTATAAAGGACTTTTTTTTATCTGATTTTATTACATTTTTGATTTTAGAAGTAGTAGGCTCAGAATGATGTGAAAAGACAGACAATGAGGTTTTTGGACAGAAATGGCTGATAGGAGTTAATGATGTATAGGAATTTGGAGGTCTCCTACCAGCAGACCATGAGTTCCATGAATAGCGACACATCTGGAAAAGCAATGATGGATGGCTAGGTTGTCAATGTATGTTGAGGGACTGTAGCCACCTTCTTCATCCACTGCTCCAGTCATATGGAAGTGTACGGGATAACTGCCCAGAAGCTGCTGTCCCATCTTTGTGAGCTCGACCCCCGACAGGTGCACCGAACCAAAGTGCTTCTGGATCTGTTTATAAAGGAAATGCAATAATTTAACCACGGTTTGTTCACATGGGTGACCAGGGGGTAGTAAAAGCAGCCAGTTGAGCTGCATTTATGCGCCCCCCCACTACCCACCTAAAGAAGTAAATGCAGCCACTTAGGGCTGTACACAAACTTCTGTAAAAATGAAGCTGCATGTCTCAATCGGTGGTACCATTTAAGTGTATAGGGCTATGCTGCAAACCTCCCAATGCACACAGTTGCACCACAGTGGTTCAGCCATGATTAAACAGGTGGTGAGGAGGTGACTTATCGCCCTCTCACTGCCTGTGAAACGCTCTCTGAGGATCACCTTTTAGAGGGGCAGCAAGGGCTGCCACATGTGAGAACGAGCTTTAACTGAAAAAAAAAGACAGTGACACAAAAAAAAGAGCATTTATCATGTTGATCACTCATTTGTTCTTTATAAAACAACAAAGTGACAACATGCAACTTATGTGTCAAATAGTTGTACAATGGACAACACATGCATTTCATCCCATAAAGAACAGCTCTGTGTAGAAGAATCATACACTTTTTTTTCTCGTCCTTCTTTCTCTTCCTTGAAGGACACAGCAAGATCTTGGAAAGGTTGTCTCCTCATGCTACACAATTGAGTTCCAGTCCTTCATTTCAGATAGTTTCTTACCCTTCAACTTGTGTCTGTCCTCTCAGACTCTGAATAAGTGCCAAATTTAGACCTTGGGGGGCCCGGGGCATTTCAATTTCAGGGGCCCCTCATAGAAATTAAACTATGGGGATTATTTACGAAAGGCTAATCCACTTTGCACTACAAGTGCAAACTACAAGTGCAAAGTGCACTTGAAATTGCACTTGGAAGTGCAGTCGCTGTAAATCTGAGGGGTAGATCTGAAATGAGAGGAAGCTCTGCTGATTTTATTATCCAATCATGTGCAAGCTAAAATGCTGTTTTTTATTTTCCTTGCATGTCCCCCTCGGATCTACAGCGACTGCACTTCCAAGTGCACTTTGCACTTGTAGTGCAAAGTGGATTTGCCTTTATTATTATTATTTAGGTACTTATATAGCATTGTCAATTTACACAGCGCTTTACATATACATTGTACATTCACATCGGTCCCTACCCTCAAGGAGCTTACAATCTAAGGTCCCTAACTCACATTCATATACTAGGGCTATTTTTTTTTAGACAGAAGCCAATTAACCTACCAGCATGTCTTTGGAGTGTGGGAGGAGACCGGAGTACCCGGAGGAAACCCATGCAGGCACAGGGAGAACATGCAAACTCCAGGCAGGTAGTGTCATGGTTGGGATTCGAACCAGTGACGCTTTTTACTGCTAGGCGAGAGTGCTACCCACTACACCACTGTGCTGCCCACTTTAGTAAATAACCCCCTATATTACCAAAAAGTAAACTGAAAAGAAAGACATACTGCATTTGTTCTAAAAAAAATATACGTTAGGTTCCGAGGAAGACACTTCTCTGATTTTTTTTTCCCCTCAGTTTTATTGACTGTGAAAATACACATTACACAAGTAATTGGAACTGCCAAGTCATACAATCCAGGTATGCATCACACTACAATATTTAGTCTTTCTTCCTGCACTTAGCATCTGCAAAATCTTCTAACTCATCAAACTGTATCATCTTGAGGACCCTGCTCTCAACAGTCAGTAGGCACAGAGCACTTAAACCGGCCATAGATGGTTCAAATTTCACCCGGTTCAGCAAGGACCGGCCAAGTTTTGACCCATGTATTAGCAGGGTGATTGACTTGGGTACAACCAGCATGTTGGATTTCTAGCATGTTATTTTAGTTTAGTTCATTGCCAGAGACTTTAGCTATTAGCAATAATCACTGTGTTCTCCTGGCAAGGGCAGCTCCCCGTGCACCCCCCCCCCCCACTGGGAGAACACAATAGGGAGTGATTCCCAGTGTTGATGGGAAATCGAACGATTTTCTTCCTTGCTACCAGAAGAATTGCATCATCTTTGGCCGGCTTAAAGCCCAGTATATATACGGGCTGAATGTTGGCCAGCATCACCCGGTTTAATAGAAATTGGGGTGGACATTCAGCTGCGTGTATGGTAGCCGGTGTTCTATCGAATAGTGCCCTCCGTCAAAAAGTGCCCACGCATGTGCAGCACGGAAAGGGTATTCCAGCTAATTTCCCGATCAGCTGGTGTGACGTCACCGTGGAGCATGCGCACATCATTGGAGGCATTTTTCGACGGGAGATACCATTTGACGGGCACAATTGAAAGCTATGCAAATAGCATAAGGGGACTGTAGTTGTCAGATTCTGCCTCGCTGTTGCGGGGCAGGTTTACTGTGTGCTCAATGTTGGGTTTTGTCTGTGTTGCAGTGCGGGTTTGGTGTGTTGAACAGCGGGTTTTGCCTGTGTCTAAGGGCGGGTTGCAACACAGACAAAACCTACGCTTCAACACAGCCACAACCCACATTTCAACACAGCCACAACCCGCCCTGCAACAGCGAGGCACAATCTGACAACTACGGTCTCCCTCCGTTGTTTGCATAGCTTTCAATTGTTCCCGTCAAATGGTATCTCCCGTCGAAAAATGCCTCCTACGATGTGCGCATGCGCCATGGTGACGTCACGCCAGCTGATCGGGAAATCAGCTGGAATACCCTTTCCGTACTGCACATGCGTGGGCACTTTTTGACGGAGGGCACTATTCGATAGAACACCAGCTGCCATACAAGCAGCTGAATGTCCACCAATTTCTATTAAACCGGCTGATGCTGGCCAACATTCGGCCCATATATCAGCTGGAGCGTCCTTCCGTACTGCGCACTTTTCAGTGAAGGGTACTATTCGATAGAACACCAGTCCAACAAAAGCTGAGGCTTTAGCCTTTCATGGGTGATCGTGGTTCTCAGATAACTCTTATCAGTGCCCATTTGCTCAATGACCTTTCTCCCAAACAACTAGTGATCATCATGCTCAAATATATTCTAAGAGCTTCATTAACAGCTGGAAAGGTATCAGCAAGACCTTCATCATGTAATGAAACTGCCTGTTAAGATGGAGAGAGACATGACTGGAGCTTGGCAAAGGCTGCAAATTGGACAATTCCCTCAATGAACAAATGAAGTGTTGAGGGAAAATAAGTTGAATCTTTTATAAAGGAAATCTGCGGCCCCCTCTGGCAGGGGGGCCTGGGCCAATTGTCCCTTTTGTACTCTTATAAATCTGGCACTGGTCTGGCCAACCTTCATTCAGTGGTTCGGGGGCTTCTGGATCAAGTTGGAGGGAAGGAAGGAAAGGACTGGAACTCGGTTTAGTAGTTGGAGGAGATAACCTCTCAAAGATCGGGCTGTGTCCTTCAATGAACCTAATAGGATTTTACGATGAGTACAAAAATCCAATTTTTGTATTACAAACTTTACTCTGGTTTTACATATTACGTTCTAAAAATATATTTCCCCTAATTTAAAAAATCTGCTGCAAAGAAAATTAGGAGACAAAAACGGCAATCAGTAAGATCCCATCTAGGAAATAAAATGTACGTTACCTTAATCTGACCACCAAATGTATCATAAGCGAAAAACTGGCAGTGGTTGGGCTCGTAGCAGGAGTCTTCCATTTCCCCTCTAATGAGGATATTCCTGGTCAGAAGTCCGA
The DNA here is from genome assembly GCA_029206835.1 of Rana muscosa. Taxonomy (NCBI): domain Eukaryota; kingdom Metazoa; phylum Chordata; class Amphibia; order Anura; family Ranidae; genus Rana; species Rana muscosa. Next base: position 478,267,929 of record CM055118.1, read on the forward strand.
CCTCGGCTCTCATATCAATCCCATCGATCACCTCGCCTACATGCATATACTGGGGGCTTCCTTGGAGAAAAAGGTCAGGTCAGTGTTATTCAAGGAAATAATTATTCCTTTGTCCTGATTTCTTTACATGATATCAACATATTGAGTTAACATTTGTCTGATAGCAGAGTGATTTTTTTTTCCCATACTTTTGCCAAAACGTCTTTTTGGTGAATTTTAAACCGAATGGAAATATTGTGATAAATCTCTGGTCCTAGGGAGGAAATTGGTCTAAATATGATTGATTTACTATGCAATAAAACTAGTGTAAAACGATGGCTGAGTACCGGCACCTGCTCGAAGCAAAACCCATTAATGCTGGGGGAGGAGAGTGGGTGGGAGAAGAAAAAAGCCAATGAAGAATTGGTAGGGGCAAAAGCGGACATAGCGACCAATGGCAAGAAGGGAAAAGCGGGACCTTGGCAGTATTCATCCACACAGCTTTGGGAGGAGGCATTCCTGCCCACCCTCACATCTGTTTCATCGTGATGTAGACATTTGTCAACCGGATGGGGGAACCTCGCAAGGTGGATTCAGTGCCCTCTCAGGGCTGCAAGTGTGAATGACCTCTGGCTGTGCAACAAAGTTCCATTAGGGCCATTTCACATGGGTGGCAAAAGGGCAGTTGATCAACATTTTTACTGACCCATGACTCCCCAGCTAAATTCTGATATTGCAGCCGGACAGTGAAATACACTTGCCACAAATTAGTTGCTTTGCTTTGTGGCCCCTGCAAATTTAACTCAATTTGTGGAGTTTGATGGAACCACCCCAAAACCCAAGTAGCTTGGTACTACCTCCTCCTGAATGCCAGACAGATGCTGCTCCACCACCCTCTAAAATGTGATTCACTGCAGATCACTTTTCAGAGGGTGGTAGAGACTGCTGTCAGTGTGAAACAGCCCTAACTGCACCAGCGAATGGAGAGGTGGAAACGGTGAACAGCCGACATTGTGGGCACCTTAAAAAGAAGTCACATCTCTATCTCCCGGGGGGCGGCTGAAGATAAGCAGGCTGAGCTGCAGGATGGGGCTCAAGTGGGCCACATATATGTTTTGGGGACTCTGGAGGCATCTGCGGTGGGGCTCCATAGTTTTTTACATATGAAATTGTTCAAAAAAGCCCCCAAATTTCCACCATAAATTCATGGTTCTGCCTTTATAGGGGTTCTAGTTGGGAAAAGAAGAGGAGTGGATCATCCAAATCTTTTTGAAGAAGTCTTTGGTTAGACTTGCCCAGGCTAAAATGGCCAGTAACAAGAGCACACCCAGGCTTTGCCAAGATCAGTACAAATACACATAATGCTAGTGGGTGTAAAGCTGTACTAGTATTATTATTATTTAGAATTTATACAGTATAGTGGCAACAGTTTGCACAGTGCTTTACAAAATAACCACATATTAATACAGATGTCTATAGTAACAGGAATTGTTAAATAGTGTCCAAGTTTATGGAACCAGACATGAAAGAGTTCTTTCTTACCATCAATTTTGACCTGGTTGTTTTTACATTCAGGGCAATGAAGCAGATTGAATTCTTCAGCTTGGTACATTGAGTAATCAGTACTTGCAACGACTATTCTGTTACCAGGCAACCAGGTAGTAACGTCATCCGCTAATGTAAGAATGATGCCCCTGGACACTGCAACTCTGAATCCATTCCTCGGAACGCCTAATGGGTCGGAGCAGAGGTGTTAATGCCCAGCCAGACAAGTAGGTGATGAGACACATCCTTATCATTTGTGCTATGGAAATAAGTCAACAGGAAAATATCTGACTTTTCCGGTCTAAAAAAATTCTATGTGTAGTTAGATATTACAATACATATTTTTTTTTGTTCTATGTAAACTTACCAGCAGCTATGATACCGCGTAGTACCACAAACTGCCTTCATATGAGGTGTACATCAGTAAATACTGAAGCCTTTTAGGTACGTTCTTTTATCACAAAGTACAATTCTATGGGCTTCTTATATTATTAAAAAATCAAATACTATTAGGTATTATGTACTTATTACCTCTGTAGCTTTTATCATTTCATACATTACCTTTATTCCAGCCACTGTAAGCAGTAACAGTGAAATGAAGTCCCCCATATGTCTGAAATTCTCTTGTTGCGATTGCCAGCCCAGTTGTTCCATTGTTCTCGTACTGTTTTTTGTCCTCAGATACCTTTAGTGGTCCTTCTCCGAGCACACCAACCAAAGCCCAAGGTTGCCTGATGGTCATAACATGGAAAATGTAGAGTATTAATGATTTTCTATGACAAAACAATCACATATACCTTTAGGACCCGTTCACACCATAATCCATTGTAGGCATCATGGGCATCTTTGCCTAACCCAGCCTACCACACAAACAAGGCAATTTATCTTATGTGTTCAGTTCACATCACTACATTGCAGTGGTGTGTGGTGAAAAATATAGGACATGCACAACTTTTTTTCACCGCAATGTGTTGCCTGCATAGTACCAGAGCCAATGCCACTTGGAAAAACCAGCATCATGACAACAATTATATTTTTAGCTGTCTTTAAGGGTGACATTCTCACCAAAACTGTGATGCCGCGTACACACGACCGTTTTTAATGTCATTGAAAAAAACAAAGTTTTTCTCGACGTGATTCTTCTCAAGCCTGCCTTGCCTACACACTATCGTGAATAAAAAATGCTCGAGCAAAGCGTGGCGACGTACAACACGTATGACGGCATTATAAAGGGGAAGTTCCATTCGGATGGCGCCACCCTTTGGGCTGCTTTTGCTGATCCTCGTGTTAGTAAAGTTTGGTGAGAGACGATTCACGCTTTTCAGCCTCGTGCTCTTCAGTCCGTTAAAGCGTGACGAATGTGCTATCTCCACTATGAACGCTAGTTTTACCAGAACGAGCGCTCCCGTCTCATGACTTGCTTCTGAGCATGTGCGTTTTTTAAAGCCTACACACGGCCGTTTTTTACAACGAGAAAAACAACGACGTGAAAAACGACGAGAAAAAAAGAGCAGGTTCTAAATTTTTGAATGCCCATTTTTCACGTCGCGAAAAAAATGCTCTGGAGCCTACACACGGTCGTTTTTAATGACCAAATAAAAAAATGGCATTTTTCTCGTCATGAAAAATGGTCGTGTTACGCGGCATAAAGGTTGCATTTCTCCTACTGACTACTAAGGATTGACCATGGAAACTGATGCACGAGCGCAGGCCACTGGCCTAATCCATTGTGGCCTTGGAGTTCCTCACCCCATGGCCACACACTTCCACTTTGCAGGACCAGTGTCATCGGTTTGAATCCCAACCACGGCACTCCCTGCCTGGAGTTTGCATGTTCTCCCTGTGTCTGCATGGGTTTCCTCTGGGTAATCTGGTTTCCTCCCGCACTCCAAAGACATGCTAGTAGGCTAATTGGCTCCTGTCTAAATTGGCCCTAGTATATGAATGTATGAATGTGAGTTAGGGACATTAGTTTGTAAACTCCTTGAGGGCAGGGACTGATATCCATTTACAATAGGCGCTATATAAGTACCTGTCATAAATTAATAAATAACAAAGGAGTGGGGATGCTAATGACCTGCCAATATTTGGTCAATGACATTGACCAAGAACATTAGCTCATCCCTTCTCATCATTAAGCATGAGCTAAGGGAAACTATCACATGACAGCAATCCACCGACCCAATCCATTGTGGCCGTGGAATTCCTCATTCTGTGGCCGAACATAACAAAGGAGCAGCAATGCTGGTGACATGGTCATATTTGGTCAATGATATTAACCAGGAATCTCAACTCATTACTACTGATCACTAAGAATGAACCAAGAGAATCTGGCACATGATGACATGCTGGTGACATGGTCATACTTGATCAATGACATTGACCACAAACCTTAGCCCGTCCCTACTGATCACTAAGGGGGAGATTTACTAAAATTTACTAAGAATCTGTGAGCTGTGCATGGTAACCAATCAGTTTCTAGATTTTATTGTCAAAGCTTAATTGAACAAGCTGAATTTAGAAGCTGATTGGCTGGCATGCACAGATGCACCAGATTTTGCACTTTCCAGTAAATTGGCTATTATACACAGGTGCGCCAGATTCTGTGTGCACCAGCATGAGCTCAGGAACATTGTCATATGATAGAAAGCCACCAGCTCAATCTGCCATACCGGATAAATTGGATTTAGTAAGGGCTCCCTGAGACCTGAAAACTATTTTAGGGGTTCCTCTGGGGGTAAAAATAGTTAAAACGCTGCTTTAGCCCTGGTTCACACTGGTGCGATTTGACATGCGATTTGACATGTCAAATCGCATGTCAAATCGCCGATATTTGCTGCAAATTGCGGTCAATGGCACCGTCCTAATCGGTGCGATGCCGCGTCTGCGGCACTGCACCGATTACAAAAAGTAGTTTCTGTACTACTTTTTGCGATTTCAGCCGCGATTTACATTGACATCTGTGTCAGATGTCTCTGAAATCGAGCTGAAACCGGGACTGACAGGCAGGAGTGAAATCGTGCGAGTTCAGCTGAACTCGTACGGCTCACTCCCGCAGCCCCAGTGTGAACCTGGGCTAAGACTTAGAAAAAAAAATTCTACATTTTAATAGTCCTGTCCTCAGCAATACAGTGGGGATTGATTTACTAAAACTGGAGAGTGCAAAATCTGGTGCAGCTGTGTGTGGCAGCCAATAAGCTTCTGGATTCAGCTTGTTAAATTAAGCTTTGACAAAAAAAAAAAAAACTTGAAAGCTGATTGGTTTGTATGCACAGCTGCACATGATTTTGCTCTCTTCAGTTTTGCTAAATGGACATCAGTTTCAGATCTGTAAAGTAAAACTGGAGCTCCAAAGTAATATATATAGGAGGTAGAAGCGTATAAATATGCACTGTATAAACACAGAAGGTGTTCTTTAACCTTTCGGTGCCAGCCCTCATTTGTCAAAGCAAGACTGGCCTCGGGGCGATCCCTGCCTTGCCAGCCCTGCCCTGATAATATCATATGTGTATAATTCCATTTTATGGCACATTCCACCCCTATGGCAATCAATAGACATTTCTTTCATATACCCACATCACTTTCAATAGCTTACAGATGGATAATTACACAAGAAAAGCCTTATAGGATTAACCTGTCAGAGCCTCAAATTATTCTGAGCATAGCAGAACACAATATAATGGAATTCCCTGCGTGTTTCAGATCCACTCAACCCTGTAATTCATCAAGCACTAAGTAAATATTTATAGCAATATACATTAGAGCCCAATTGTGTGATAAGGGAAAGGGGGTCACCTGTGATAGCAGACTGAATAGGCCCTCCGCAGGTATTTATGGAGTCTAGTCTATGCTCATGGTCCCTTGTTGCATTCCTAACATTCTTCTCATAGTTCTGCTCAGGGGTAACGTCCATGTACCTGGGTGTTCAGCTCTTCTATCTAGTCCTGATATCTTATCAACAGCCCCGGAGCTGTCCATGGTAGACCTGCCTTTGCTCCCACACATCCTGCCTGAGCTCTGCTAGACTCTCAATGGCTCGGCCCACCACTGAGCACTTACACTAAGTATTGAGCTTTAAACTTTTCATCATTAGCCTCAATAACCATATAAGTCTAGACATGTCCATATGTAATGAGCCAAATATACAAGGCCTGTCCAAACTAGCTATGCTAACTAATGAGCAGACCAGTCAACGATCTAGGAGTGTACCTCTCAACATAGTTGTCACAGCTAAATAACGTGGTCTATATAAGGGTGTTTATACATTAGTTGGTAAAATATTAGTGCAGTGGAGAGAAAGCATAAAAGATTAAAAAAAAAACATTAAAGCCTAAGGCAGGCCATAGGTTATTTGATTTTCTTTCCTGCAACCACGGGTTGCAGGAAAGAAAATCGTTTGATTCCCCCATCAACACAGTGGGGGTTATTTACGAAAGGCAAATCCATTTTGCACTACAAGTGCAGACTACAAGTGCAAAGTGCACTTGAAATTGCACTGAAAGTGCACTTGGGAGTGCAGTCGCTGTAAATCTGAGGGGTAGATCTGAAATGAGGGGAAGCTCTGCTGATTTTATTATCCAATCATGTGCGAGCTAAAATGCTGTTTTTTATTTTCCTTGCATGTCCCCCTCGGATCTACAGTGACTGCACTTCCAAGTGCACTTTCAGTGCAATTTCAAGTGCACTTTGAACTTGTAGTTTGCACTTGTAGTGCAAAGTGGATTTGCCTTTCGTAAATAACCCCCTGTGAGTGTTGATGGGGGATTCCTCCTGCGGAGCAATTGTGTTCTCCTGGTGGGCAAAAATTTTGCATGTAAAAATCTGACATGCTGGTCGTACCCAAGTCGATCCAGTGTACACTCAGCCTGCCCATAGATGGTTCGAATCTCAGCTGGTTCAGCAGGGGCGAATCATCTATGGCCGGCTTGATTTCAGTTCATTTTTTTTTTTTTAATCAGCAAAAAGAATGGTACATACATTTAAAGTGGAAGTAAAGCCTAATGCTATTCTTAATAATGTTCCCTTCCCCCTCTTCCTATCTATCCTACCTACCCTTTATAAAAAAAAAAGATCTGTGTACTTCTCTATTTTTAATCCACTCCAGTCACATGACCCTACAGTCCTCTGTGTAAGGGAGCCCTCGACAACACCTGTGAGTTCCCGGAGCGGTGACATCACCCATAGGCTCCCATGGCCAAGCTGTTGTCGGTGCTCCATCCTCTCCCCTGCAGCCGCCACTCACTGACACAAGGGGACCCGGAGCTGCAGGATCACCTGACCAGAGCACAGCAGATTAAAAATAGGTACGTACACAGACTTTGATGACTAAGCCCCTGTAAGTGGGGCGAAACGTTTCAGAGGGCATGGCTTGTGGAGTGCTGTAAGGCTGAGGCCATCACACACATTAGCAACATAGACTGGACTGGGAGAGCGGCAATTTTTCTAAGCATACTACACACTACTGGATGGTGATATTTCATGCCGGCACCCCATTCCTGAGCACCAGCGGGATAATATATACCTTCCTTTTTTGCTTAGAGTGGCACTACAAGTATAAGCAGGTCACCTGGAGTGGTGCTGTCACCCATAGGCTCCTATGACCCAGCTGTTGTTGGTGCTCCGTCCTCTCCCCTGCAGCAGCCGCTCACTGACACAATGGAGCCGGAGCTGCAGGATCACGTGACTGGAATGCAGCAGATTAAAAATAGGTAAGTACACAGATCTTTTTTTATACAGGTTAGGCAGGATAGCTAAAGTCTTTTCTGTCCTAAATAAACCTACAAGTGGCTAGGTTCCTGTGAAGATGTGCCTTGGAGCACTGGGAAGGAGAACTGAATCACTGCACAGCTCTGCATGTCAGACTCAGTACTGAAGGTGCTCCTTACTCTGGAGGTGGGTGATCATTAGATGGAGAGAGGTTTTCCTACAGGTTAGGGCAGCCTTTCTCAACATTTTCAACACAGAGGAACCCTTGAGATAACTTTCTGGTCTCAGTGAACCCCTGCTAAAAAATACTATGTCTACAAGTCATGATACATTAGTGTGATGGTCAGTGGGAAGAATGTTCCTTACACTTGTGGTCATTGGCAAGAAGTACCCCCTTATAGATGGCTAAAAAGATCAATGATGTCAGTGGGAACTTATCTGAGAGGCAAAAATTGTTCATTGCTCAAGGAACCCCTATCAACCTCTGGAAGTATCCTGATTGTGAAACCCTGAGTTAGGGGGAGTGGAAGGTGGTGATGATGTGAGCACATGTGCAGCAGGACAAATGTCACAAGAGTCTATAGGATTTTTTTTGCTAAACCTAACAAATATGTACTGTATATCAATTGCAGTTATTCTAAACCATGGTTCCTCCAGAAGTTGCTAGAGGTTTCTTAAGCTGTGGTTAATTAACCTCCCATCTGATGGTGCCTGCATAGTTCCGGGTCCACCACCATTAGGCAGAGCCTGTAGCATGACACCAGTGATCTTTTTAGCTGATGGTAAGGGGAACATTCTTCCCACTGACCACTAACACAATGGGCATTTTCCTAAGGACCCACAATGGACCATTCTTATTATGGGTTACAGGAGATCTGAAAATGATTTTAAGGGTTCCTCTCAGGTATAAATGTTGAGAGAGGCTGGTCTGTGCGATAATATAGATGAATAAGATAGATAGATAGATAGATAGATAGATAGATAGATAGATAGATAGATAGATAGATATAGAATAGATAGATAGATAGATATAGAATAGATAGATAGATAGATAGATAGATAGATAGATAGATAGATAGATAGATAGATAGATAGATATAGAATAGATAGATAGATAGATAGATATAGAATAGATAGATAGATAGATATAGAATAGATAGATAGATAGATAGACAGATAGATAGATAGATAGATAGATAGATAGATAGATAGATAGATAGAAAGATAGATAGATACCGGATGATATCGGGACATATGAGGACATGCAGTTTCACAACAGTTGGGGAGTGACTGGTTTCCTATATACAATGGACACAATAGGTGTGCTTACACTAGTAAAGACAACAATAAATGACAAGTGAAATGTTCAATGCATTGACGTCACATAAGGTAAGGTGTGGACGCTGGACGTTACCTGTAACCAATATGATAGATGTATTTACTGTTCAAGGTTTCTCTCAAGTATCTTCTGACATCTGGAGTTAGGCTCTTTGCCGCCGAGTCTCCCACTGCTGCAGCCACCACCTTGCCTGGACTCTGCTTGGCCAAGAATTCCTCCAGCCTCTTGCTCTCCTCCAGAAACATGTGCGTGTCAAACCGATCAGCAGCCTGGACTTGCCCGGTCTCTGGGTCAATGATCCTGATATTGATGCCCCGGCTGCCCCAATGCTTCTCCCACTTGTAGGATCCATAGGGCAGTCCTCCAGGATATAGAGTCGCATCTAATAATGTCCAAGATAAGGGTCTTCTTCCATGTAGCTCCAGTATCCCACCTTTGTCCACTCCTATGAACTTCTTTCCAAACTCTTCTACATCGTCCCCCTCAGTAGACTTTCCATAAAGAGAAATGGTGGCGAAGGAGGTATAGGGACATTGTGGGGATCCAATATGAAGTGAGCCACCATTTCTAATAAGGATATATTGAGTCCTTAATGTAATTGGTATTTGGTCATCTGCAAAGACTAAAGTGCCTGAAAGAGAAAGAGAAACTTATATGAACAGTACATGGCATGATATAACATTTCAAGAACCTTAATTAACCTAAAGGTCCCCATACAAGTTATAATCTGAATGTAAAATCTCTGTACAATAATATTTTCATTACCAAAATTATGTAACATGAGTGAACGCCTGAACTCTACGATCATTTAATATCCAGTCAGGCAGGCCCTTGCATTACATAGTTGTCGATCAATCTAAAGGAGCTTGTACCATCAGATTGTAATGTGTATTGTGAGCTTTAAACACAAACAGTTACGTAGTGCAAAAACTTACCAATGCCATTCATAGTACATATGTAAAGCCTTCATACCGGTGTTCTAACAGTATGGGTCCCCTATCAGATAGTGCCCAGGTTGGACTGCGCATGTGCAATCACAGATCACGGAAATCTCCGAGACGAAACATCTGTTACATCAGCTGTTGTTGGAGCATGCGCAGTTAACACGGCGCTCGCTCCCGCCGCTCGTTCTATCAGATGGGGGACCCATCTAGATAGAACAGCGCTGGCCGCGCTCAACACAATACAGCAAGGGGCGGGATGGTTATATAAAAGGGGCGGGTGTATTTGATTGAGCGTGGCCAGCGCTGTGTAGTTTATTGTGAAAAGCATCCTATCAAAAATTACTGCTCAATAATACACCCACCCCTTTTATTTGAGTGAGCCCGGCCAGCGCTGTTCTAGCTATCGAGATGGGTCCCCCATCTAATAGACCGAGCGGCGGGAGAGTGGCTAGCGCTGTTCTATCTATCCAGATGGGTCCCCTATCTGATAGAACGAGCGGCGGGAGCGTGGCCAGCGCTGTTCTATCTATCGAGATGGGTCCCCCATCTGATAGAACGAGCGTCGGGAACGAGCGCCAACAGCTGATTGAACAGGGCAAGCGCCGTGTTAATTGCGCATGCTCTAAAACCAGCTGATTGAACAGATGTTTATTTTCTGAGATTTCCGTGATATGGGACTGCGCATGCGCATTGCAATCCGGGCACTATCTGATAGGGGACCCAGAATGATAGGACACCGGCACAGAATTTTTTTTGACATTTATGTAACTTTGTCCTTTGTCCAGCTTGCTCTGCCCTGGTGACCCTGAATACATTGAGTCCCTTATCTAGTACATGCACTGCATACAGATAAGGACTTTTAACTTTCTCTAACTTTCCCGATCATTTTAGTGACTCAAAGGGGTTGATTTACTAAAACTGGAGAGTGCAAAATCGGGTGCAGCTCTGCATAGAAACCAATCAGCTTCCAGGTTGTTTTTTTAAAAACTTTATTGAACAAGCTGAAGTTAGAAGCTGATTGGCTACCATGCACAATTGCTCCAGATTTTGCACTCTCCAGTTTTAGTAAATCATCCCTATTGCAATAAAGCCGGTTTGGGTCAGCATAATAGCCACACATCTGGCATTTTCAGAAGATGGTCATTAAAGGCAAATATCTGCTGTACACTAAATCTAACATTTCCTTTGCCTTTTAAAGACATTGAAATATAACATGCAACCCATGTTCAGTTTTAGTATTTACAAGCTGTCTACAAGACAGATTAAGCATTGCTAATTTGTGTTCTTGGCAGCACGCGGTTCATGCTTCACCTCCAGCAGATCAGCTGGCCAACTGGTGAAAGTTTGGATTCATCTGAAATCAAGCAGTATGAAAATAGCTCCAGTTACCTGCAGTGCAAATACTACTCTATAGTGCCAGGACATGGAACGCCTGTGATGTGATGAGCAAAGGATGAGAAGAGCTTTATGTGCAGATCAGATAAAGTTTGATTTGGCAGATATATACAGGTCCTTCTCAAAAAATTAGCATATTGTGATAAAGTTCATTATTTTCTGTAATGTACTGATAAACATTAGACTTTCATATATTTTAGATTCATTACACACAACTGAAGTAGTTCAAGCCTTTTCTTGTTTTAATATTGATGATTTTGGCATACATCTCATGAAAACCCAAAAATCCTATCTCAAAAAATTAGCATATTTCATCCGACCAATAAAAGAAAAGTGTTTTTAATACAAAAAAAGTCAACCTTCAAATAATTATGTTCAGTTATGCACTCAATACTTGGTCGGGAATCATTTTGCAGAAATGACTGCTTCAATGCGGCGTGGCATGGAGGCAACCAGCCTGTGGCACTGCTGAGGTGTTATGGAGGCCCAGGATGCTTCGATAGCGGCCTTAAGCTCATCCAGAGTGTTGGGTCTTGCGTCTCTCAACTTTCTCTTCCCAATATCCCACAGATTCTCTATGGGGTTCAGGTCAGGAGAGTTGGCAGGCCAATTGAGCACAGTAATACCATGGTCAGTAAACCATTTACCAGTGGTTTTGGCACTGTGAGCAGGTGCCAGGTCGTGCTGAAAAATGAAATCTTCATCTCCATAAAGCTTTTCAGCAGATGGAAGCATGAAGTGCTCCAAAATCTCCTGATAGCTAGCTGCATTGACCCTGCCCTTGATAGAACACAGTGGACCAACACCAGCAGCTGACATGGCACCCCAGACCATCACTGACTGTGGGTACTTGACACTGGACTTCAGGCATTTTGGCATTTCCCTCTCCCCAGTCTTCCTCCAGACTCTGGCACCTTGATTTCCGAATGACATGCAAAATTTGCTTTCATCCGAAAAAAGTACTTTGGACCACTGAGCAACAGTCCAGTGCTGCTTCTCTGTAGCCCAGGTCAGGCGCTTCTGCCGCTGTTTCTGGTTCAAAAGTGGCTTGACCTGGGGAATGCGGCACCTGTAGCCCATTTCCTGCACACGCCTGTTCACGGTGGCTCTGGATGTTTCTACTCCAGACTCAGTCCACTGCTTCCGCAGGTCCTCCAAGGTCTGGAATCGGTCCTTCTCCACAATCTTCTTCAGGGTCCGGTCACCTCTTCTCGTTGTGCAGCGTTTTCTGTCACACTTTTTCCTTCCCACAGACTTCCCACTGAGGTGCCTTGATACAGCACTCTGGGAACAGCCTATTCGTTCAGAAATTTCTTTCTGTGTCTTACCCTCTTGCTTGAGGGTGTCAATGATGGCCTTCTGGACAGCAGTCAGGTCGGCAGTCTTACCCATGATTGCGGTTTTGAGTAATGAACCAGGCTGGGAGTTTTATAAAGCCTCAGGAATCTTTTGCAGGTGTTTAGAGTTAATTAGTTGATTCAGATGATTAGGTTAATAGCTCGTTTAGAGAACCTTTTCATGATATGCTAATTTTTTGAGATAGGATTTTTGGGTTTTCATGAGCTGTATGCCAAAATCATCAATATTAAAACAAGAAAAGGCTTGAACTACTTCAGTTGTGTGTAATGAATCTAAAATATATGAAAGTCTAATGTTTATCAGTACATTACAGAAAATAATGAACTTTATCACAATATGCTAATTTTTTGAGAAGGACCTGTATGTCTTATGGAAAGACCGTGGTCCCACATATCCTACCATCCCATAACAGAAGGGCCATACCCCAACACCACTCTATAGTGCCAGGACATGGACCATCTGTGATATGATGGCCAGGCAATGTGAATAGCTTATGAACAGAACAGGTAAGTGTTTTCTTAGCAGATCTACCTTTTGAAAAGACCGTGATACCACACATCCTTCCAACCCATAGCAGAGAGTTCATGCCTCAGTACCACTCTATAGTGCCAGGACATGGGCACTGTATGTGATGGGCAGAAGATAAGGAAAACTAATAGCTGCAGATCAAGTAAGATTCTATTTGCCAATATATTTGTCTTATGGAAAGCCAGTAATCCTACCATCTCAATTGGCAGATAGATCATTCCCCAACACCACTCTGTAGTGCCAGGACATGGACCATCTGTGATGTGATGGACAATGGATGGGAATAGGTTAGGTATAGATCAACTAAGATTCTTTTGGCAAATTTTTCGTTTGTAAGCTTATGTATAGCCCGTAGCTTATGTATAGACCATAGGTGTGCACAGCCTATTGCATTACGGTGTGCACCCCAAAGCTCAAACACACCCTACCGATTATTCTGTTCATTCAGAAAGTGAAGGGAACGGTAAATTACATATTTAATGGCCCCTTCCCCAATTCATCCTAAAACATCCCTGCAGCAACAGCCGGCGGGAGAAGAGAGGAGGGAAGCCAGCAGCGCCGCGGGAGGAGGGGGGACCAAGGCAGTAGGGCAAATCTGTGCTGCACAGGGTGATTAGGGTGTGCCTGGGCACACCTGGCACACCCTGTGTGCACGCCTATGGTATAGACACAGTAAAGTTTCTTAAGGTAGATATATTTGTCTTATGGAATCCTACCATCTCAAATGGCAGATAGATCATGCTCCAACACCACTCTGTAGTACCAGGATATGGACCATCTGTGATGGACAATGGATGAGAATAGCTTATGTTCAGGTCAGTTAAGTTTCTTTTGGCAGATATATTTTTCTTCTGGAAATACTATGAGCCTGCATATCCCACAATCCCATAGAATGGAGATCATGCCCCAACAAGCACTCCACTGTATCAGGAGATGAACCATCCACGATGAGCAAAGGATGAGAATAGCATTATGCACAGATCAGGTGGAATTTTATATGAAAGAAATATCTGTCTTATGGAAAGCTAGCAATCCTACATACCCTGCCAGCTATCCTATACAGTCTATCCTCCCATATCATGCCACAACATTACTTTATAGTGCCAGGACATGGACCATCTCTGATAGGCAATGGGTGAGAATAGCTTCATGTGCAGATCAGGTCAAATTTATTGTGGCAGATATACAGTCTGGGGTTGATTCATTAAAACTGGAGAGTGCAAAATCTGGTGCAGGTGTGCATGGTAGCCAATCAGCTTCTAACTTCAACTTCTTCAATTAAGCTTTGACAAAAAAATAAAAATAAAATGGAAGCTAATTGGTTTCTATGCAGGGCTGCAGTAAATTTAGCATTCTACCAGTTTTAGTAAAACAACCTCAATGTGTCTTATCCTACCATCCCATAGAATGGAGATCATACCCCAACAGCACTCTATAGTGCCAGGATATGAACCATACGTGATGGGCAAAGGATGAGAATAGCTTCATTACAGATCAGGTAAAGATTTATTTGTCTTATAAAAAGCTAGCAATCCTTCATACCCTGCAAGCAATCCTATACATCCTACCATCCCATAACTCCGCTCTATACTCTACACTACCGGGGACATGGACCATCTCTGATAGGCAATGGGTGAAAATAGCTTCATGTGCAGATCAGGTAAAGCTTCTTGTGGCAGATATTTGTGTCTTATCTATCCTACCATCTCATAGCAGACAGATCATGCCCTCACATCTGTCTTTGGTAGGAATTTGGGTTTTTGATTATATTTATATCTTTTTAGGTGCTGCTCCTTTGTTTCTCCCTATCAGGGGGGCCTCGTCTTCCTCCCACAACTCCTGGGGTAGACACCTTACAGTGGTTGCCATTTGGAGATGTTATTTTAGATCAATTATCAAGCTGATTTGTAAGTATCGTTTTGTTAAGGACATTATAATGTATGGATATTGCACTCCTTTACTTTTAGGGAGTGCTTGAATATACTTTTTGAAATTGTTCTTTGGTTTGCAGATTTTACATCGGATTACATAACAATCCTGAAGAAGTGAAGCAACATTTACGAAACACGTAGAGTTAAAGTAACTATTGTTATGCTGTAGAAATTTGGTAGTGTGGAACATGTACATTAATTACTATATAATGCAGATTATATGCTGATACATAGCATTGGTAATGAATCAGTTTGCTATTTTACTAACACCTCTATTTATGTATGAGATCTTTATTGATTATGCAATAAAATAGTTTTTCTTGAAAATGTTATGCCTCATTTAAAGTCCCATGGAAAAACGTTTTGTTTGTTTTTATGTATCAAATACAAGGGGATGGAGGCATGGCATCATCAGACACCAGATCACAATTCTATTTTCTATATCATGCCCCCCCACATACCCCTCCCAGGGATCATTACCTCCATCCTGAATGAGCAAAGAGTGGAAAGTGGCTGAAGACTCCAGCCTGAGGGCCACCCCACGTCCAATAACGGCGGACCTCCTTCCATCATGCCCAGGGTGCCAGGGGATGAGATGGGGCTTCTTATCAGGACATCTGTCTGCAATACACAGTCATCTGACACATGAACAGGCACAACTGACAACAGGGGGGGGGGGGAGAGGAGAAAGGGGGGGTCATGCTGGGTCACATAGAGCACCAAGTCATTAGGAAGGAATGCACAGCAAGCTCTGAGCTGAGAAGAAGTATGGAGGACTGAGGAGTATGGAGGGAGAAGCAGATTGTACAGAGTCACCCACTTGTTGTCTTGACTTTCCTTGTCTGCAATGGAGGCAATTCCCCCCCAGGATGCTGAGAGCCTTAATAAAGCGAACATACATGAGAGATGACCATACAATGGAGAATCACAGTCCAGAGCCATGTACAGTGTGAGGGTCCTACACCTGCTTTGTATGAGCACCTGCTGCACCTCAATGTACAGCACGATAAAGCACCACCTTGTACCATCCACAATCACCAATATCATCAATACCATCAATATCATCAATATCACCAATATCATCAATACCATCAATATCATCAATATTACCAATATCATAAATATCACCAATATCACCAATATCATCTCACACAGACACACAAGATTCCTCACCTCCTGCAAGAATAGAGCTTGGGCTCCTCCAATACACCGGAGTCTCACCTGAGTGTCCGCTCCTCTCCGACCTGCGGGACAAGTCGGCGTGCGATCCTCTGTGTGCTCCTCCGATACAATCTCCGCCGCCGGTACAATTCCCGGTGCAGTCTCCGGTACAATCTCCTGTGCTGGGATTCCTCGGGAAGTCTTATATAGGGTCGGAGCTCTCCTCCTCCTCCTCCTCCGTATCTAATGATTCCACCTTTTATCTTCTCCTCCTCCCATTATTATCTCCCCCTCCCCGGTCCTTCTCCCGTACCCCCCACCCCCCCCCCTCCTCCTCCTCCTCCCGGGGCTCCCGGCCGGCTTCACACTTCGCACTGTCCCCGCCCCCCGCTCTGACGTCACCGCCGCCCGCTGTCACTTGTCTCTCTGCAGGTACGGTGGGTCCGATCTCCGGGAACTACAAGTCCCAGCAGAGGGAGGAGGAGAACTACAAGTCCCAGCAGAGAGCGGAGGAGAACTACAAGTCCCAGCAGAGGAGAACTACAAGTCCCAGCAGAGAGAGGAGGAGAACTACAAGTCCCAGCAGAGAGCGGAGGAGAACTACAAGTCCCAGCAGAGGAGAACTACAAGTCCCAGCAGAGGAGAACTACAAGTCCCAGCAGAGAGAGGAGGAGAACTACAAGTCCCAGCAGAGGGAGGAGGAGAACTTCAAGTCCCAGCAGAGGGAGGAGGAGAACTACAAGTCCCAGCAGAGGAGAACTACAAGTCCCAGCAGAGTGCGGAGGAGAACTACAAGTCCCAGCAGAGGGAGGAGGAGAACTACAAGTCCCAGCAGAGTGCGGAGGAGAACTACAAGTCCCAGCAGAGAGCGGAGGAGAACTACAAGTCCCAGCAGAGAGCGGAGGAGAACTACAAGTCCCAGCAGAGAGAGGAGGAGAACTACAAGTCCCAGCAGAGGAGAACTACAAGTCCCAGCAGAGTGCGGAGGAGAACTAAAAGTCCCAGCAGAGGGAGGAGGAGAACTACAAGTCCCAGCAGAGGGAGGAGGAGAACTACAAGTCCCAGCAGAGGAGAACTACAAGTCCCAGCAGAGTGCGGAGGAGAACTACAAGTCCCAGCAGAGGGAGGAGAACTACAAGTCCCAGCAGAGTGCGGAGGAGAACTACAAGTCCCAGCAGAGTGCTGAGGAGAACTACAAGTCCCAGCAGAGGAGAACTACAAGTCCCAGCAGAGAGACAACTACAAGTCCCAGCAGAGAGCAGAGGGGAACTACAAGTCCCAGCAGAGAGAGGAGGAGAACTACAAGTCCCAGCAGAGAGAGGAGGAGAACTACAAGTGACAGCAGAGGGAGGAGGAGAACTACAAGTCCAAGCAGAAGGAGGAGGAGAACTACAAGTCCCAGAAGAGAGAGGAGGAGAACTACAAGTCCCAGAAGAGAGAGAACTACAAGTCCGAGGAGAGAGAGGAGGAGAGCTACAAGTCCCAGCAGAGAGCGGAGGAGAACTACAAGTCCCAGCAGAGAGAGAACTACAAGTCCCAGCAGAGAGAGAACTACAAGTCCCAGCAGAGGAGAACTACAAGTCCCAGCAGAAAGAGGAGGAGAACTACAAGTCCCAGTAGAGAGCTGAGGAGAACTACAAGTCCCAGCAGAGAGAGGATAACTACAAGTCCCAGCAGAGAGAGGAGGAGAACTACAAGTCCAGGCAGAGAGAGGAGGAAAACTACAAGTCCCAGTAGAGAGAGGAGGAGAACTACAAGTCCCAGCAGAAGGCGGAGGAGCAGCACATGTGAGTACTGAGGATGAATTCGGAGGGACTGTGCGATCTCCCTACATTCACCCAAACTTTGTACTGTCAGCTCATCAGTCCATCCGATCCGTGTGAATCGCATAGCTGATGGCAGATTGTACGATCAGAGGATGTAAAGTGTGTGCTCAGATCTCCTACAACTACAAGACAAGGATATGGAGTGTATATACATGTATCATCAGTACCGTGTATATAGATGTGTGATCAGATTCACCACATGCTGTGTATATACAGTAAGTTCATGTTCACATTTACCTTAGAGAGTATATACATTAGATTCACCATAGGGTGTGTATATTGTATGATCAGGTTCACCATACCTTGTATATAGGGTGCATGATCAGATTCACCATGGATAGTATATAGATGTATGATCAGATTCACCATGGATAGTATATAGGGTGTATGATCAGATTCACCATGGATAGTATATAGATGTATGATCAGATTCACCATGGATAGTATATAGGGTGTATGATCAGATTCACCATGGATAGTATATAGATGTATGATCAGATTCACCATGGATAGTATATAGCAGGGATATGCAATTAGCGGGCCTCCAGCTGTTGCCAAACTACAAGTCCCATGAGGCATAGCGAGACTCTGACAGCAGCAAGCATGACACCCAGAGGCAGAGGGATGATGGGACTTGTAGTTTTGCAACAGCTGGAGGTCCGCTAATTGCATATCCCTGGTATATAGGGTGTATGATCAGATTCACCATGGATAGTATATAGGGTGTATGATCAGATTCACCATGGATAGTATATAGGGTGTATGATCAGATTCACCATGGATAGTATATAGATGTATGATCAGATTCACCCTGGATAGTATATAGATGTATGATCAGATTCACCATGGATAGTATATAGGGTCTATGATCAGATTCACCATACCTTGTATATAGGTGTAAGATCAGATTCACCATGGGGTTCATACAAGTGTATGACCAGAATTATCATAGGGGGGCATATAAGACGGTGGTTCTCAACTCCCGTCCTCAGGACTCACTAACAGGCCAGATTTTATGTATTACCTTGGGGAGATGCAGACTAGAATATTGCAATCACTGAGCAGTAAATTATATCCCCTATGATGGATTTCAGTTATCTTGCAAACCTGGCCTGTTAGTAAGTCCTGAGGACAGGAGTTGAGAACCACTGCCCTACAGGGTTTATATAGGTGTATGGTCAGATTCACCATAGGATGTATATAAGTGTATGATCGGATTCACCAAAGAATGCATATAGGCGAATCAATAGGGTGTATACTATATAAGTGAATGATTGAACTCACCATAGCGTGCAGCTCTATAATCAGATTTATCATAAAGGGGGGCATATAAGTGTATGATCAAACTCACATAGGGTGTATAAAGTGTATGATTAGATTCACCATATGGTGTATATAGGTGTATAATCAGATTCACCATAGGGTTTTATATAGGTGTATGATCAGATTCACCATAGGGTGTATATAGGTGTATGATCGGATTCACCATAGGGTGTATATAGGTGTATGATCAGATTCACTATAGGGTGTATATAGGTGTATGATAAAATTCACCATATGGTGTATAATCAGATTCACCATAGGGTGTATATAGTGTATGAACACATTCACCATAGGGTGTATAAAGTGTATGATTAGATTCACCATAGGGTGTATAACTATATAGGTGTATAATCAGATTCACTATAGGGTGTATATATAGTGTATGATCAGATTCACCATAGGGTGTATATAGTGTATGATCAGATTCACCATGGATAGTATATAGGGTGTATGATCAGATTCACCACAGGGTGTATATAGGTGTATGATCAGATTCACCATACCTTGTATATAAATGTATAATCCTAATCACAACCCCACAACTGCAGGTGAAGCCCCTATAGGGTTCTGGTGTCTGTGAGATGTAATTAGAAGAACTTTCTCCCAGTAGGATTGCACTTTCCATCATAGCACAGGAAGTAACCAAATGAAGAAATGCCCAGACAATTCTGATCAATACATAGAGAGAGGTATGTTCTTAGGTTGCATGTCACCGGTTCTGCATCCCTAAATAGTTTCAGCGTCATTGCCCCCCCCCCCCCTCTCCCCTCTTCCCCCCCCCCCCCCCTCTCCCCCTCCTTGTTTACTATTAGATTCATGTGTGATGTTGAGAAATCATTACAAAGTCTACAAGCAGGATGCCCCAATCCCACACATAGGATTCCATTCAATAAACAATGTATCAGAATGTCATCACAACATTGTAAACTAATTAAGACAAAGCAACAGTGCAGACATTCCACTATGTGTCAACCTTCAACAATACTTGCCCATTGCATTGTGTTTTATGTGTGCGGGGCATTCGTCAGATGCCAGCAATGCCTGTCTTCTAATAGGATGCAGATGTCATTTTCCTGACATAAGAATATAGATCTCTCACCATAGATCACATAATGGGGAGTATTGATTAGACTGGACTCCATACTGGAGTGTGGGCCCTATGGAGGGAATTCAGATTGGGAAGAAAAGTGTCACCTAACCTGTCCTTGGATGGCACCTGGGCCAGTAAACAGACTTTTTGTTGTACAAGTTTAGAGACCCCTGCTTTGGACTTTAGATTTGGGTGGATGCCAGCAGACTTCAACACCCATAGACCTCTTCTTTGTCTATGAGACTGCAGCAGCAAGATGTCTGTATTTGAGTCTTTCCACTGATACAGTTTTTGTTTTAGAGGTTAAACTGATAACTTAAAGTGTTACTAAACCGAGGACCCTGCATTCACTATATCTGGTCTCCCACGGTGATTGTGGCCAAATTGCTATTGCTGACATCATCACCCTGCATCCCATTGATGCCGAATCTGCCACCAGACAGCCACCCGCAGCTCCCAGACGGCAACAGATATGTGTGTGACTATCTTGGTTACATGGGGAGCCACAGACCAGTCTAAATAATGTGTCCGGGTTTCAGTCCACCTGAAACCTGGACACGATTCAAAACCCGGACAGGTGGAAACCCTAAATCCCCCCCCCCCCCAGTGGAAATTCCTATCAAAGGCACCTGTCACTGGAACATTTGTCCCTACTGAATGGATTACCTCCTGTTCTTGTTACATCTCCAAAATGTTATATTTATTCTCACTCTCTGTTTGGGTGACAATGAACTCTGAGGGTGCATCTCCCCAGAGAGGACACAGGTGGCAAAAAAGGCAGCAAGTCTACCAATTTCCCACTCAAAGCCTAGCAGTGACAGCCCGTCCATTAGAGGCGCCCCCCCATCCATGCGTCTGACCCCCTAATCTACATTCGGGGCGCTGGAGGCATTGATTCCAATGGGGTTTTTTTATTTACTTTTTTGAAGCACGTGATTAGAGCAAGAGGCTCTAATAAGCTTCTAAAAACGGTGGGCTCGGGGCGCAGAGCACTACACTCTGAGCCCACCTAGTGTGAGAATAAAACTCCAAACCCTTCCAGTTGTGTGCCGCCACCCCCCCCCCCCCCAAACAAATAAACACCAGCCGCCACTGAAGCCTAGTACACATGATACAGTGATGGGGCCATGTCACAGTACAGGGGGGCTGGTTCTACCCCCCTATTGGCAACCCTCATCTGCAGATGACCACAATTATCACAAAGATATTGATTCTCTTCATGCATCTGCTACCAAATGATTACAACAGTATTCTTCTTGACAATAAGGGGCATAGCTCCCAAATGTCCCAGATTTCGAGGGACTGTCCCTCACTTAGAACAAAGTCCCTCTGTCCCTCTTTCCTTCTGATTTGTCCCTCATTTTGGTCTATATAGTTGTATATAAAATGCACTACTTATCTTTCAAAAAGCATTTTACATTTGTAAATTCCAAAAGCCAATATAAAGGAATAGTAGTGGTAAAAAAAAGCAATGGTAGTTTAACCAATCTTTGTTTTGTACAATTCTTCTTTAACCTCACTAGCGGAAATCCCGAGTGTGGCTCGGGGTTAATTTTCAGTACCAAAAGCGGTAACCCCGACTTACCTTGTCCCCAGGTTCCCGCGATGACCCCCCCCCCCCCGCTGTATCCTCTGGCCAATGTATCAGTGTTTCAGGCTCCATTCCCTGCGAGCGTCGCAACGCATAGGGGCGGAGTCCAGCAGCAAATTAAAAAAAGTACAAATAACATAACACACAGAATACATTGTAATCTGTAGATTACATTACTGTATGAAATCATTTCACCTCAGTTGGTCCCTAGTGCTTTGTCCAGTGCCCTGCCTGCATTTTTACCATTCTTTCTGACATTCTTTCTGCCTGGAAACTTGAGATTGTCCATGGCATCCAAAAAACGTCCCCCTACATCAAAAGCGGTTTTAGACCAGCTTGAAAACAGCGATAGTGAATTAGAATCACTTGCAGAATTAAGCGATAGTGATTATTAGTGCGGAAATTCGTCATCAGACACTGAAAGTGACGACAGCGACGATTCTGCGACTGAACTCAGTGATGTGCGAACTTGGTGCTCTATTGACTGTGATACGGATCAGGCAGCACTGAGTTCAGTCGCAGAATCGTCGCTGTCGTCACTTTCAGTGTCTGATGACGAATTTCCGCACTAATCGCTATCGCTCAATTCTGCAAGTGATTCTAATTCACTATCGCTGTTTTCTAGCTGGTCTAAACCCGCTTTTGACGTAGAGGGACGTTTTCCATTGTCCTGATTATGACGTCGGACTTAATGCAGTCCCATGTTTCAAAATTTATCATACCCGGGATGTTTACTAAACCAATACGCAGTGTCTAGTATTACAGTGACTAGTAATATTGCACCCTTGTTTGGACAAATTTCTGTGTTTTTGATTT
The DNA here is from genome assembly GCA_029206835.1 of Rana muscosa. Classification (NCBI taxonomy): domain Eukaryota; kingdom Metazoa; phylum Chordata; class Amphibia; order Anura; family Ranidae; genus Rana; species Rana muscosa. The sequence goes on from CM055118.1 coordinate 478,290,462, forward strand.
GATTACATTATTGAATAAAATGTATTATTATTATATTATTATTTTTTATAATTATTTATAGTTATTTATTATATTGTAATTAATGATTTCGTGTTTCAAACTTTATCATACCCGGGATGTGTACTAGACTCCTGTCTGGACAGATTTAAGTGTGTTATTCCTAATGCCGCGTACACACCATTTTTTAAATTGGTCATTAAAAACAATCGTGTGTGGGCTCCAGAGCATTTTTCACGATGTGAAAAATGGGCATTAAAAATTTTGAACATGCTCTATTTTTTTTTTGAAACGCTAAGCGCAAACGCGGCTAAACGCAGCAAAACGGACGTTTTAAACGTGGGTTACTATCTGTCAAGTTAAATCGTTCTAGAGAGGTTGTAAAAACGTCCCGTGTACATGAAGCCTTACAGGCTTACAATATAAAACGCCAAATTTCCATGCAATACAATGTACCGCTTTGAGATTCAAAAATCAGACATAATCATACCGCCAGGAAGGTTAAGGGGGGTGTGCCAGGGGGTGTGTCCTATGCCTACATACTTTTGCTAATAAGTGTCTCTCATTTCCATCTCAGAAAGTTGGGAGGTATGAAAGGTTGCCATAGACATGGAGCTGGAGGCTTGAAGATCTGGCTGCAGAATCACATGCATATGTGCAGAAGAGTGCATGGGGGCAAAATAAACAGTCAAATTGGGGACATACATTTGGTAAACAGAAAGGTACACCAGATCAGGGCAAATATCCATCATCAGTAGATGTGAAGGAGTAATACTTGCCAAACCCAGGGAAAGAATATCATGTATATGCTGGAGTCACACTTCGGTGTGTTTAGGTGATTTTGCATTTTTTTTTATTTTTTTTTGCTCACATTTCTCGCCATTTTTCAAGCACTTCCTTCTATTGTGGGCAAAAACATGTGATTGTGATCCAATGAAGCTGTACTTTTTTCTGATGGCGCGTGCACACGGCCGTTTTTCTCGTCGAGAAAAACAAAATTTTTCCCATTCGACGAGAAAAACGATAGTCTGTGGGCTTTCTGTCGTTTTTTTCGACGAGAAAAACGGCATTAAAAACGACGAGAAAAATTAGAACATGTTCTAATTTTTCTCGTCGTTTTTTTCGACATGTTTTCCGTGGCAGTGTTTCCCATAGGGCAACACTGCCGCGGAGCCCACAGACGGTCGTTTTTCTCGACAAGAGAAAAAACTACGTGAAAAACGACCGTGTGTGGGGAACAAGCCGTTCCCTCGTTTTTAATGACAATATTCACAGCGGTTTTTTAACCGCCGTGAATAATGATCGTGTGTACGCGGCATAAGCATTTGCACATCTGAACACATAACTCATATGTGAACGGGAGCAATAGAATACCATGGAAATCTGGTGTTGAGCGGTAAAGCAACTCTAGAAGCATGTCTGTTGAGTTACGTTGATCTGCATAACGCAAGGGCACATAGAAAACAACTGTTTTCTACGTCCTCTGCTCACGTCATTATGTTGTGTTGAGGTGCGATGCACATGTCTGCATTTTTACGCAGCACAATGAAGGGCACAGCATGCCACCACAACATTTAGCAACATGCCAAAGTGCATAGAGTTGGATGAAGTGTCAATTTGTGGCACTTCAATAAAAATAAAAAATAAAACAGTAAACAGTGCGACACGCTGTAAGAACGCATCACACTGTCCCTATACAATGCACACCACCGTAAAGGCCCCTTTCACACTGGGGCGGTTTGCAGGCGCTATTGTGCTAAAAATTGCGCCTGCAAACTGTCCCTAAACAGCGGCTGCTGTTTCTCCAGTGTGAAAGCCCGAAGGCTTTCACACTGGAGCGGTGCGCTAGCAGGACGGTAAAAAAAGTCCTGCTAGCCGCATCTTTGCAGCGGTGAAGGAGCGATGTGTTTACCGCTCCTACACCGCTCCTTCCCATTGAAAGCAATGGGAAACCGCGGTAATACCGCCGGCAATGCGCCTCTGCAGAGGCGCATTGCCGGCGGTATTAACCCTTTTTCGGTCGCTAGCGGGGGTTAAAACCGCAACTCTAGCGGCCGAATACCTCTGCAATTCCGACGGTATAGCGCCGCTAAAAATAGCACCCACCGCCCCAGTGTGAAACCAGCCTTAGTAGTTGGAATGAATCCTGTAAAAGAGAGTAGATTTTTATTAGACATGTGCAATTCTTTTCGTTACAAATTCGTTTTCGGACAAAATTCGGCATATTACTTCATTCGGAAGCATCCGAATAAACTAAAGACTCTTTTCACGAATGCATTCAAAAACCAATTGTCAGAAAGAACGAAATCCCAAAAGAACGAAAATCCAGAAATCCAAAAGAACGAAAAACCATTAAACCTACGAGTTTAACAAATCGATTACATTCGATAATTTAGTTTTTCGTATTTTCTATTATAATTACATTATTAACTATTATTATAGTTTTTATTATTATTATTGTTTATTATTATAAACTATTAAATTATAGGTAAAATAGCTGAATTCAGTAATGCTGCCTACACACGACCGTTTTTAATGTCATTGAAAAAAACTATGTTTTTCTCGATGTGATTCTTCTCAAGCCTGCCTTGCCTACACACTATCATGAAAAAAAAATCCTCGAGCAAAGCGCGGTGACGTACGAAATGTACGACGGCACTATAAAGGGGAAGTTCCATTCGGATTGCGCCACCGTTTGGGCTGTTTTTGCTGATCCTCGTGTTAGTAAAGTTTGGTGAGAGACGATTTGCGCTTTTCAGCCTCGTGCTCTTCAGTCCGTTACAGCGTGACGAATGTGCTATCTCCATTATGAACGCTAGTTTTACCAGAACGAGCGCTCCCGCCTCATCACTTGCTTCTGAGCATGCCCGTTTTTTTCACGTCTTTAAAGCCTACACACGTCCGTTTTTCATGACGAGAAAAACGACGACGTGAAAAACGACGAGAAAAATTAGAGCATGTTCCAAATTTTTTATGTCCATTTTTCACGTTGTGAAAAATGCTCTGGAGTCTACACACAATCGTTTTTAATGACCAAATTAAAAAATGGCATTTTTTCTCGTCATGAAAAACGGTCGTGTGTACGCGGCATGATTCTTCCATTCAGGTCTCTGCCCCATAGCAGCTAATTTGCGATAGATTCGATTTACATTTTTATTGGAAATTCCTTTCAAATTTGGCTAAAGTAATTGTTAGTGAATGTAACCAATACGAATGCATCCGAAGTTACGAATTATTCGAAGTAACGAATGCCACATCTAAATGAATGGAACGTAACGAATACGAATGCATCCGACGTTACGAATTATCTGAAGTAACGAATGCCGATCATAATGAATGATCCGATAAACAAAAAAAAAAACGAATGAAACGAAAACTAAACGAAGCAAATTTTTCGTCATTGCACGTCTAATTTTTATTTGTCCCTGTGTTTAGCCTGTGTAGCCAGATACTGCAGAATGCATGGATAGTTGAAGAAGCCCATGATGTGTATGCTATGATTGGAGGAGGAGGATCTGGTACCAGATAAATCCGACTTGCCATTTAGCCACAGGGCATGAGGCTCTGGCATTTAGGTGCGGGTGGAAAGCACAACTATACCTTCCAGTCACACCTGTAAAACTCTATGAGAGGCTGAAAGCTGCTGCAGGTGGACAAGGCTGGACAGTGCACTAACATTTAGGGCAGTATGTACCCAGGGACAAATGCCCAGAATGCAGATCATTGGTATAACTCAGGGGTCTCCAATCTTTCTAAACAAAGGGCTCATTTACCATCCTTCAGGCTTTAAAGGGGCTGAACTGTGACTAGTGGCAGTAGAAAATACTCCAGCATCAGTAGGGTGAAAAAAAAATTACATAGCCCCTTTGGTCAAAAGAATGAGGAATACTCTGTGGCTTGAAGATAAACCTGTGATCTTCCAGTTAATAAGCTGCCGGGTTCCCTAAAGCAGGGGTCTTCAAACTTCATAAACAGAGGGTCAGTTTACTGTCCTTCAGACTTCAGGGGGGCTGGAGTGTGTCCCGTGGGAAGAGAAAGTGTCCTGGCATCAGTGGGAGTAAACAATGCCCCATCATTGGTATTAGGGGGGGTGCCCCATTGCTTGTGTCAGTGGGAGGAATAATGCCCCATCATTGGTATTAGAGGGGGGGGGTGCCCCATTGCTGGTGTCAGTGGGAGGAATAGTACCCCATTGCTGGTGTCTGTGGGAGGAATATTGTCTCATTGCTTGTGTCAGTGGGAGAAATAGTGCCCCATTGTTGGTGTCAGTGGGAGGAATAGTGCCCCATTGTTGGTGTCAGTGGAGGAATAGCTTATCAATGTTGGTATCAGTGGGAGGAATAGTTCACCATTGTTAATGTCAGTAGGAGGAATACTCCCTAATATCAATCAGAGGAATAGTGTCCCAAGGGCCACATAAATGCTAGCAAATTGCCATATCCAGCCCGTGGGATGCAGCTGGGAGACCACTGGTCCAACTGAACCAATTTGTGCCAGAGATTTGTGCCTATAGACATGGGATTGTAATATACTCTGTTGTCTCCTATCTATGGTGCCATCATCAACAACAATAACCAATAAACGCTGTACAGTGGATGTGTAGTTAGAAATTCACTAAATGTCCTGACTCAAAACAATAAGATTTCCTTATTCATATTTAATCTTAAAATCAGTAACTTAGACGTTCTTCAACTTAAGAATAGACATAAAAAGTTAATTCAGCCTCAAACTACCATTCCCACAAACATTGCGACATACAATTTAGGTACAGGAGACCTCCGGCATGTAGAGTTTATGTTAGACCTCACTCAGAAAGGACATCCCAGTGCGAAACCGTTTTTGTGGTATTGTATATTTGGATAATTTGATTGCGCTGACAAAGTGTGACGTAAACAAGCTTGATAAGGTTTAGTACTGGATACCACTAAATACACACATTGCCTAGAATGCAGCTAACCCTATGACTGTTATACATCATGTCAGAGGATGGCCATTCTCCAACACTGACCATGGAGGGGATAAATTGATGGCTGACATGATGGAACATCACTTTTTATCATTTTTAAAGTGTAAATCCAGCCAAACATTCTTTTTAAATAGTGTAAAAAGGAGTTAGAAACCCTGTCATGTGTTTTATGATGCCTATATCATTGGGAAGGACAGTGGCCACCAAGACAGGTGAACTCAGGGGAGGGCTGGGCCAGGGGGCAGGGTGGCAATTGCCTCCCAGAGCACCCCAACTTATGTTCAAAATGGCCGGCAGCCGCTGCCTGCTACCATTTTCTTTTTTATTCTGGTCTAGGAAGTCGGGCGGGGGGCATGGCCATGGCAGCCGACCACTAGCTGTTGCATTCCAGGAGTTGTAGTCCGCACTCAAGCTTCTGGTGGGTGGAAAACACAGCAGCGCAGAGGAAACTACAACTTGGAAGCAGGCAGAGGCAGGGCGTGCCAGGGAGTCGGGATGCAGGGCTGCAGGGCTGGGCGCTGGCTGCAACTTGACCCCAGGATCAGGAGCGTTACCCCCCCAGGAAACCGTGGCGTGCAAAGACCTGCTGAGCTGAGATCGCTGAGATGAGAGACCCTGACACCCCTAGCTGACCCCCCATCTCCCCTCCATACACCCCATGTAACCTGCCCCAGTGATCAGGCTGCATTGATGGGCACTGGAGTTGGCTGCACTGATGGGCACTGGTGAGGCTGCATTGAAAAACCAGGTGGGCCATGGATGGTGAGCTGTTTCGACAGTTCAATGGGCCACTTGACTGGACTTTCCCCCCATGCCTAAGGCCGCCAGCCCTCCCCTGGGTAAACTATCTAATGGAGATTGTTGTCTATCCTCAAATGGGGGCTAATCTCTGTCTATGTCCTGTCCTCAATGGAAGATTTTACCTTCACATCCTCTCCAGGTGACCACCGTCACTGAATGTTAGAAATCAGGAATTGTATCATTCCTTTCAATATACACTTCAGTAAACAGGACTTTGTATACGTCAAGACAAGACCTCTAAAACCACCAAACAACTCATTGCATGCCTACTTAAGGAATACAATGATAAAATAGAGAAAAAAGCTTAAAGGGGAACAATGCTAAAAGAAACATGGGGGCTACCATTACTTACCTCCTTCTGAAAATACGAGTTGCCTGGCTCTATACTTTTTAGAAAACAATGTCAGAACTACAAATCTGCTTAATTATTCCTGGTATGTGACTCAGAGAGTATTAAAGGCACTTTATCAGCGTGGCAGCCAAACAACTAGCATTTTGAGAACAAAAAAGTAACCAGTGTTTCAGAAACCCCCCTCATCGAGAGCCAGCCATTCTCAACCAGGGTTCTGTGGAACCCAAATGTTTCTCCAGAGGTTACTAGGAATTCCTGGAGCTGTGGCTAATTGACCCCGTTTTTAGTTCCAGGGCTGATATCACTTAAAGCGGTAGTAAACTCTGACAATGATACCCCATTTGAGCAATATATCAATCAAGTTACCATATATACTCGAGTATAAGCCAAGTTTTTCAGCACATTTCACACTGGAGTGAATGTAACAGATTTTTAAGGGCGCATTGCAGGTGCTTTTTTTAACGCCATAGCACCTGCAATACGCTTCAGTGTGAAAGGGGTCTTAAAGCGGTAGTAAACTGCTTTTTTTTTTTTTTTTATCTGCAAGGCAATGTCATAATGTGCTAGTATGCATCGCATACTAGCACATTACGTGAAACTTACCTTAAACTGAAGCCCTGCAGCGGCGCTTCCATCTTTACTCAGTCTTCCTTCTGTGTTTGCGGACTCCGACTGTGTGAGTGGCCGGAGCCGCGATGACGTCACTCCCACGCATGCTCGCGGGAGACACCGTTTACGGCACAGGACTGTGACGGAACCGTATAGGTATGCCGTTCCTTCAGAGCGCATGCGCCAGTGACATCATCGGCTGCATCTACAGTAAATATATCCTAAGCGGTGCACGTTTAGTAGATATTTACACCACCTAGAATTAAGCCTTATTATAGGCTTACCTATAAGTAAAAACCATGCATGGGAGTTTTTAACAATGTTTCAGGTGTGATTTCCATGCCACCATGGGCTTCCTCAGGGGATATATTAAAGTAACATGACACAAATCACTAAACATAGAATAAAATATATTTAGGACATGTTGTTTATACTTCAAATTAAAAAAATTGTCACGAGATTGCCTGCTGAGTCCAACCGCACCACCACTCACCCATAAAAGACTCCATGCAGCTCCAGAGGGCAGGCATCTGACTCAAAGAGGTTTACCCCCATGGGGCACACAAAGCAACAGAACAGATTTCTCTGGAGCTGTGGAGTCTCCTAACATTGGTTGTCTGTATGAATGTGACCACATACATTGTTGTTTATTGGAAAACTGCCCTGTTGTATTGGTGATCATTGTAGTTTAGAGATCAATTTAACTACTGCGTACTGTACAGGGGACATCTGGCTTTAGAGGGAGTCTAGGCCTCTGTTGAACCCTGATTGATAAAGGCTGGTCTAGAGGTAAAGAGCCGAACACACGGGGCGAATATCAGGCGGTATCGGCGGGTTCAATAGAAACCGCGTGACATTCGTGCCATGTGTACGGCAGCCGGTCCAACAGAAGCCAGCTGAACGTCCAGCTTTTGGCAAAAGGGTACAACCGAAAAAGGTCTGCCGATCGGCATCCGATCAGCGTTCTCAGGCAATGGGTGGGGGTGTTCCCCTGTCAGAACACAATAGCTCAGCAGGGGAGATTGCTGTTCTAACATCGGATTGTTAGTACAGGATCTCCTCCTGAGCTCTTCAGTTTTTTTTTGTTCAGCCCGCTGGTTTGAAAAAAAAAAAACTTACAGTGTGTACTAGGCATAGGGAATAAGGAGGAATAACCTAATCCTCATTCCTGTAGGCTACTTCCATGCCATACTACCATTCCCATGAAGTCTATTCTCTTATCAGCTTGTAGGCTATCTGATGTACTTTATTACAGGTGCAATTTGCACAGTGCTTTACAAATTTCTTATACATTCACATCAGTCCCTGGCTTCAAGGACCTTACAACCTAAGATCCGCAACTCATATTTATACATATTCTAGGGCCAATTAACTTACCAGCATGTCTTTGGAGTGTGGGAGGAAACCCATGCAAGCACATAGAGAACATGCAAACTCCAGGCAGATAATGCCATTGTTGGGATTTAAACTGACAACCCTAGCACTGGTAGGCAGAAGTGCTGACCACTTAGCCACTCTGCTGCCCTGTATGTGAGTACACGGAGGACCTGCCCATAGATGAGAGCTTAGGAGAGCACCAGCTGCCGGGGCACTGATGAATAAAGTATTTCTTCATATTCCTCTCTATTAAACTAAACAAGCAAGTAAACCTTCCTTTTAATCCCTGTTAACCATACCACGTACCACTTAAGGCTTCTCCCAAACATCAACACTTGGAACACCACCAAAAAAAGTATGTTTGTGGTTCAAAACTGATGTTTCTGCTTGTGTTGCATGCTGGGAGACTGCATCAAGATTTCGGAAAAGGGGCATTCTTTTAAAGTGGTTGTAAACCCACTTGTTGGACTTCTACCTATAGGTAAGCCTAGAATAAGGCTTACCTATAGGTAGTGGACATATCTCCTAAACGTGCGCCGTTTAGGAGATATTTCACTTGTAGTCCGCCGTATGCGCGGGGAAGAAACTTAACTAAGTACCGTTTCTTCCCCAGCCTGTGCCGTAAATCGCGGCTCCCATGCGCATGCGCAGTAGTGACGTCACGCGGCTCCGGCGAATCACAGGGCCGGAGTCCGTGTCCCAGAAGGAAGAGGGGCCAAAAGATGGACGCTGTCTACTCTGGGGACATCGCTGGGTTCTTTTGCAGGTAAGTGGCACATATTGGGCTAGTATGCTATGCATACTAGCCCATTATGTTTTACATTTGCAGGCTTTGCAGCGGCTAAAGAGGAAGTAAAACCTATCAGGATCTGTTAGGGCAGTGAGATGCAGATTTTGGACAGAGAAGACAACACAAAGGGGCATGAAAGAGGCCATCTATGTCAAACTGGGACAACCTTCATTCAATAGGGGTGGTGGCCTTCACCACCATCTGTTCTCCACATATAATTCCTTTAGTCTGACATTTTAACAAATTAACACTCGAAAATCGAAGAATTAACACCTATGAAGCCTTCTAGAACCCAAGGGTGGGATTAGGAAACAAGAACTGGGTGGTTCCACAATTTTAACACCTTGAATTCTGATTTTGGACAATAACATCTGCTTTCCGAGGTGATAGCTCAGAGTGCCGGTGCTACCTTTGTACATATAAATGCTGGGCTTTTTTCTGACGCTCATAAGGCCCCGTGCACACTGTGCATTTAGCCCCAGTACATGGGTGCTCCAGCATTTAACCACAGGTGTGCCGTCCAGCCTCACTGCTTGTAGTCTGACAAACTCTAAGGGCTCTTTCACATGGGCGGATCCCGTGATGATCCGCCCAGTGAACATCCGCTTGCTCAGCGGGGATCGCTTTGTTGATTCCCGCTGAGCCGGCGGATGACTTGTCCGTCTCTGCTCACTGTGCAGAAACGGACCGGTCAGATCGCTGCTTTCCTCTATGGGGGGATCGGATGAAAACGGGCCGTCTGTCCGTTTTCATCCGATCCTATCCGCAGACGGATGGAAAAATAGGATTTTCCTACGTCATGCGAAATGGACCATAGTGGAGACTGATGTCATCGGATGTCAGCGGATGTTCATCCGCTGACATCCGCTATCCCATAGGGATACATGTATGTCCGTTTTTCATCCGAAAACGGATGGATGAAAAACGGACATACGGTCCGCCCGTGTGAAAGGGGCCTAAGACCCCCATACACACTATTACATTTTCTGCAGATTTTTGTCTTCAGATTTACCAAAACCATATAATATGAGGTCAAACCTTAAGAGTTTCAATTTGTATGCAATCAGCATTGCCCTTGCACTACATGTTTTAGTAAATCTAAAGACAAAAATCTGCAGAAAATCTAATAGTGTGTATTGGGCTTTAGGCTCTATTCACACTTGTACGACTTGTCATGCAACTTTGGACAACAAAGTTGCATGACAAGTCATTCCCCGTGTTTTCCAATGATAACCATTCATATGTGCTTGACTTAAAGTTTCAGCAACCTCAAAGTAGTTCATGCACTATTTTGGTCCGACTTTTATGCAACTTGAGTGCCATAAACTTTACCTAAACCTAAATATTATACAATGCAACAGTTGTTTAACAGTTGTCCATTATCACTACTCAAAGCCAAAGTCATATCCAAGCTGCACCCATCCAAAGTCGCATCAAAGTTGCACTCCAAAGTCGGCACAACTTTGGAGTTGTACAAGTGTGAATGGAGCCTAAAAGCGGCTGACAAATGCTGCAGCTGGACAGGACTGGGTGGTGCATCGGCTGTACCTCTGACCAGGGCAGTATGTACCCAGGGAGGAAGAACTCTTCTGTTATGGGCAATTGCTTGACAGGCTGCTGGCAGCAAGACTGAACAATGCACCTTTACCCCCTCGGCCCCCAGCTAAACACTGGAGCCCTATGCACCAGGGCAAAATGTCTAATGTGCACTGGACCTTAGAACAGAAGAAGTGGCTTGGCTAAGCTTAACATTACAGAACAAGTCCAGTTGAATGTGACTAACTACTTAGGCTACTTTCACACTAGGGCATCTTGCAAGCGATATAACGCTAAAAATAGGGCCTGAAAAGCGCCCTGAAAGAGCCGCTCCTTTCACTCCAGTGGGAGAGACAGAGGGCTTTCACACTGGAGCAGTGCGCTGGCAGGACGCTCAAAAAAGTTCTGCTAGCCGCATCTTTGAGGCGCTGTAGGTGTGCTGAATACATCGCTCCTAAAGTGCCCCTGCCCATTGAAATCAATGGGCAGCGCCTACAAACCGCCGGCACCGCTAGTGACCGAAAAGCGCAGCAAAAACGACGGTAAATCGCTGCTAAAAATAGCGGCACTTTACCGCCAACTCCCGCGACGCCCCAATGTGAAAATAGCCTAAGACCACTTTCACACTGAGGCGCTTTTCAGGCGCTTTCACACTAAAAAGAGCGACTGAAAAGCTTACGAAAACGTATTTCCATTAAAATCAATGAATGCTTTCACACTGGGGCAGTGCGCTGAAAAAACGCCCCTCTCCATTGAAATGAATTGAAAGCGCTTCAAAAGCGCCTGAAAAGAGCTTCAAAATCGATCAGTGTTTTACTGGCAGTTTTTCAAGCGCCTCAGCGTGAAAGAGGCCTTATAGATATACCAGACAATCTAGCTAGCACCATAATTCTAAACAAAAAACACTGCATAAATACCAACATAAAACAGTCAGGCTACTTTCACACTGAAGCGCCGGATGCCCTGGTGGTATAGCGGCGCTATTTTTAGCGCCGCTATACTGTCGTTTTTGCCGCGATTTGCGGGCGCTAGCGGGGTGATTTTAACCCCCGCTAGCGGCCGAAAAAGGGTTAAAAACGCCCGCAATAACGCCTCTTTGCAGCGTTTTGCGGGCGTTTTGGAGGCGCTACCCCATTGATTTCAATGGGCAGGGGCGCTATAGGAGCGGTATTTTTACCGCTCCTATCGCGCCTCAAAGATGCGGCTTGCAGGAGCTTTTTTACCCTCCTGCAAGCGCCACGCTCCAGTGTGAAAGCCCTCGGGCTTTCACACTGGATACAATGGAGCTGCTTTTTCGGGGTGCATTGCAGGCGCTATTTTTAGCGCAATAGCGCCTGCAAAGCGCCTCAGTGTGAAAGGGGCCTTAAGGCCCATACACACGATCGGACTTTCCGACAACAACGGTCCGACAGACGTGTTTTAGTGTCTGTATGCTCCATCGGACAATTGTTGTCGGTTTTTCAACGGACAAATGTTCGCTGTGCATGCTCTCAAACTTTCCAACAACAAATGTCCGATGGAGGATCATCCGATCGGGTGTACACAAGTCCATCGGACTAAAGTCCAAAGTACAAACACACATGCTCCACACCAATGCTAAACATCAGACAACAATAGCAGAAGTTGCCCAAAGGGTGGCAGTAAAGAGCTGAAAAACCACGTGATTTGATGAATGTTGAAAAAGTTCTGCCGTGTGCATGCAGAACAAGTTCACGGCCAACGCCCCTTCGGACAAAAATTCACGGAAAAGTCAGATGGAAGTCTGATTGTGTGTATGAGGCTTTAGAATTACAAACTACAAATGGTTTCATGGTAAGGAATAACACAACAACCATTGATTTTTTAATTCTTTTGCATTACTCTACTTGTCTGAATAGCACAAAGTAGAATTTTCATAAGAAACAAACATGTTATAAATGGCCAGATAAGGCTATTTGGGCCGCTAAGGTTTAGGTGCGCTTGCACTTTTGAGATGACTAAACGGCCTATCCTATGGGTTTGTTATCCCGGATGAGAGGTGGTGCTGTGTCATAGACATGCATTTGGCAGAGCATAGCAGTTCTTGTCCCTATAGAGTTAGATGTTTCCTCTATTCTACCCTCCCATTGCTGCATCTGTATCCTTGTGAGTGCACACACCAGGCGGTTATCAGTCTTTCTTCACTTCTGCCCAATCAGTGGGTGTGAGATGGAAAGCTTCCCGCTAGGTACAATGAGTTTGTCATTTCTACAATCGACTAATATAAAACAGACTGTGGGTTTAACCCTTTCAGAACTTCCAGATCCATTGACTTCTTGAATATCCTTTGTTTCTTTTGAGATAATGATAAAAGTACAGCCAAGTTAATATAATCTTCAATGAGAAATCATAACTGCAATGCTAGGAGTTGGACAGTTACTCCTTTAGTAGGAGATTAAAATAAAGAACAATGAAATAAGAGTGGACATGGCCTCTACCCTTCTCTTCCACAGGGGGCAGCATTGCATCTAAGTTGCAATATCTCCATAACCAGTAACTGCTCACAGGCCAGAAAAAAAAGAAACAGAAATGTATACAGCTGAACAGTCTTCTCTCTGGGTCACACAATCAATCGCAGTGTAATTCAAATAAATATAAAATTCATATAAAAGATGCAACTCATTTCAGTCTACACAGTGACAATATTCATAAACAACATATATAATATTAATAATAATAATATTGTTAAAGATCAGGATGTCATTTATTAAATGATAGCAAAAAAGATTCCCCCGTTCATGATTAAATGTTATAAAACACTGCGCTATCCCCCCTCCTCCCCTAATAAAAATTTGTACAAAAAAATTATAACTGTGAATATATGAGTGAATCATTTAAAAAAATTATTTAAAAATAAATAAAAAATTGAACTTAAAAAAGTTTTTCTTGTGTACATGTGTAAGTGTAGTTTGAAGCCACCATTTTATAATTCATATTATAATGTGCCTCATGAAAAAAAAGAAAAAAAATCACACGATGCTAGAAATTTTATATAATGCAACCACAAAAAAAAAGAAAGAAATATATATATATATATATATATATATATATATGTAGCGGGTATGTACTTTCCCGGGTGTAATTTGAACTTGGCAGAGACATTAGTGATGTGTAATTCCCTGCAGCCCAGCAGGTGGCGCTGTCGCCCGGGGCTGGGGTTGAATCATTGCTGTGTGCTGTGCCTCCTTTTTGTCCTTCCTCGGCAGCAGTATGGTGGGGCGGGGAACCCGCCGTGCTTGCTGGGAGAGGGTATAAAGGGGCCGGCCATCTTTGTCACGGGGTCGAGTCCCAGGCACCTTCAGCCTGTGGGCGGTGGTTCGTGTCGGTTCTCTAGGCGGGCCTAGGCCTAGAGGACAGCCGGAGGTCGTGTTCCATCCCGGGCACCTTTAGCCTGGGGTGTGGTACTCGGATGGAGGTCTGGAGCTCAGTCCCCCTAGACAAGAGACAGACGAGCTGAAGAATAAGAGGGGAGTGAGGAGGGTGCTACACGTGGGGGCTCGGGTCCGGTATAGTGTTTGTGTACCACGGAATTGAACGTGTCTGCTGGAAGAGTTACGCGAGTAGGCAAGCCTTCATTGGCCGAAGTGCATCCCTGTGCTCGAAGTCGTGGACATGACCCATTGAAGGGAAAGGCCCGCGCAGAAGAGCGAGGAAAGGGGGAAGCTCAGCCGTGTGAAGTACTACACGTGGGGGTTTCTATTTGCACTGCGCCACCAGGCACACCCCCATCGCTTAGTTCGTGGGAGTGACTCAGAAACAGAAAAGAAGAAAAGCCCGCGAACTGGAGCAAAGGGGAGGAGTCCAATACGTGTGAAGGACTACACGTGGGACGTTGGCGCAAAAACTTTGCAGTGTGCGATAGATCAGCAACAGGTCGCCATGTTCGGACATACATCGTGGATTCCAGTTCACCCTTCCTCCACGACATTGACTGCTGCTGCTCCGGTAACAGATACGGGGATCCGGCTAAAGCCAAGGGGTCGATTCGCCCTGTATTCGTGCATGGACGTTGAGGCCCTAGGTGTGATTTGTCCCGGCTGTTCGGGACTGGTGTGCCAACTGAAGCCATTCGGCGATGTGAGGCCTGTGGGGAGTTCCTGTTCGAAGTGGATCCGGCGGTTGAGAAGCCGAGAACCATTTACCCCGGCCGTGCTACAGGCAACACCACTCACAGAGGAGGAATCACTGCTTTGACAGCCACCCCTACGCACACTGCAGCGACCGCGGAGGAGGTAGTGAAAACTCAACGGGAGAAATCCGAGGATGCTGACTCGGTCACCACTGTCTCGCAGCGTCCACCACCGAAGAGAAAGACCGGTATGGTAGCCCCGACCAGCGGTTGTGGTGGACCATCTCGCCCGCTTACACCCGGCCCTGATGGATCCGTCGACAAGAGTTCTGGACGTCCCGCTTCAAGTAAAGGCCGAGGTAAGCCAGGCGGAGAGATTTGGTGTGTGGGAAGAGGTGAAAACTCAGTCTCCACTACAGGCTACCTGCCCGCGGAGGAGTGTGACACCTCTGACCTGGAGTCGCTCTCGGACATGGGAGACGACGTTGCAATAGATGAACTGTTTGCAGAAAAGGGCTGGGACAAAGTACCTCTCGCTTCATTCCGGAGGACCAGGGATCCACCCATGTCTACAGGGGAAAGTACACCCCGGGTGGAGGCATCAGCGCCTGAGGAGAGGTCCCGTCCCCAGCCTGCCTCTACATCCCCGGTGCCATCTGTACTGAAGACCGGGGAACAGAGACTGTTACTGCGGGCACCAATGCCCAGATCGGATGTGATCAAGGTCCCTCGCCACCCAGACTCAATAGTTTTGCCTGGCGAAGGGGACAAAGCTACCATGCCTCCTTTGGCGAGACTACAACGCCTATTTGGCCAGAAGGTTGCTGCAGATTACGGATGGGATTATCCATACTTGTCGAAGGAACTGCTCTATGAGGTGGAAGTGTGTCGGGAGCGCTGGTACAATGACTTTGTGTGGACCCACCTTCAGGTTCCCCACGCCCGCAGGTAAGTGGCATGCTCTCCAAAAGCCTCTCAACGTTTTAAAGACTGCAAGGCAGAGTGGATGTTGGGACAGCACATCCATGCAGACAAGGTGTTGATCCGGCGCAAGGAAGGAGAAGATGTGGAGTATCATCTGGAGACCATGGATCAACACTTGAAGCCACTTGTTCTGCCGCATCCCCGTTTTTACCTGTAGGAGAGAAAATTCTCCGTTCTTGTTATGTGGCTGAACTTTCTGGGGCCCGTTGCTTTTGTGCCCAGAGGAATGAAGGACTGTTCCTGTTGTTCTTCACCTTTCCTACAAGAGATCATGGACTCTGGGTAGATAGGGCCAAAGAGAAGAGGAAGAGTTCCACGAGTGCAGTTACCGTGGTGCTGTCACCAGGTGGCAGTGTTGCGCAACGTTAAACACTTCTCACGCACTCACTCTTTGGAGAAAAGGGATTTCAGCCATGGGAAGTTTCTTTTCCCTCACACGAATACATGTGTCAGGGTTATGTGTGTTAATCCTTTCTTTTCCCTCTGCAGGAGAGCATCCCATCGAGACCACTGAGTATGGGGTGGGTCTTAGTCAGGATGGGTGGGAAAAGTAAAATGTGAATATGTGATTCCAAGTTATGGTTTAATGCTGTTGTTTTTCTCTTCTGTCTTTATTCCCTTTTTATTACAGGGCTCAGACACAATGTTTCAGTTGGGTAGTTTTTTCTTAAAGTTTATTTTTGTACAATTGTTAGTTGGTCTCTGGATTGGATTATGTCAGCCATTGAGGGCATGATTTACTCCAGACACTGGGGACCAGTGTCAAACCACCAGGGGGAGATTGTAGCGGGTATGTACTTTCCCGGGTGTAATTTGAACTTGGCAGAGACATTAGTGATGTGTAATTCCCTGCAGCCCAGCAGGTGGCGCTGTCGCCCTGGGCTGGGGTTGAATCATTGCTGTGTGCTGTGCCTCCTTTTTGTCCTTCCTCGGCAGCGGTATGGTGGGGCGGGGAACCCGCCGTGCTTGCTGGGAGAGGGTATAAAGAGGCCGGCCATCTTTGTCACGGGGTCGAGTCCCAGGCACGTTCAGCCTGTGGGCGGTGGTTCGTGTAGGTTCTCTAGGCGGGCCTAGGCCTAGAGGACAGCCGGAGGTCGTGTTCCATCCCAGGCACCTTTAGCCTGGGGTGAGGTACTCGGATGGAGGTCTGGAGCTCAGTGCCCAACACTGAGTTCCGCGAGGGAAGGAGATCCTAGGGTATCCAGGGACTGGGTACCCGAATCCGGAAGGCGTAATGGACCGGGGGGAGCTCTTCACTCGAAGACCTGGTGCAGCATATTGCCAGTGACGGGTGAGTCTCTCATCGGAGACCGCCTGGAAGGAAATCCCCCCCCCCCCCCCCGCTCGGAGACTGCAACTCACTTTCAAGGAGGAAAGTGGAGAACACATTGTGTCTGGGCCTATTCGCATCCACACCCCCTTTTCTGTTCTGTTTCTACAAGGGAGTTCAACTGATTGTGTTCATTCGAGAGGAATAAAGGAGTGTTGAACTCAATTCCTGACAGACATTGTTCAAGGTGACTCTCGGTGGAGGCTCCAGGTGCACGGCACTGACCCAAAGGTAAAAGAACTTTGCTTACACCACACTGACACCTGTGGTGAAGGGCAGGCGTAGTGTCCCCGCTCCCTTCCCCTCTGAAGGTACCCCTAGACAAGAGACAGACGAGCTGAAGAATAAGAGGGGAGTGAGGAGGGTGCTACATATATATATAGCGCACCAACCCCAGACTTTACCTGCTTTTCTTAACTTGGCTCCTCCGCAGGAAAGACTGAGGCACACCACACCACAAGCCCGTACCCTCCTGGATGGGGAAGTTGAGCGGTGTTAGTTTTCTCGGGCCTGCCTGCGGCTGGTGTTAGAATCCTCCTGAGCTGATCTCACTCCTGGCTTGGCCAGAAACAAGTCCTTAAAGGAGTAGTAAAGTTACATGTTTTTTCACCTTAATGCATCCTATGCATTAAGGTGAAAAAACATTCGACAATACCGCCCCCCCCCCGAGCCCCCGTTTTTCTTACCTGGCCCCTCGAAAGTCCCATGCTCGTCCCCGTCATCCTCTTCGTTTTTCTGCCTGGCCGCCGATTGGCTACACTGGATAGATTGAAAGCAGCGCAGCCATTGGCTGGCGCTGCTGTCAATCACATCCAATGACGCGGCACGCCGGGGGGCGGGGCCGAGTGATACAGTCGGCGGCTATGGCCGCCGCTGTATCACGGGAGCGCGCCCGCAATCACTCCACACCATGCGAGCTCACTCGCATTAAGGTGTGGAGTCCTTGCGGGGAGGAGCCAAGACAGCCGCCGAGGGACCCCAGAAGACCAGGATCGGGGCCACTGTGTGCAAAACGAGCTGCACAGTGGAGGTAAGTATAACATGTTTGTTATTTTAAAGCAAAAAAAAAAAAAGGTATAGTGCTCCTTTAAAGTGGTTGTAAACCCACTTTTTCAACTTGCACCTACAGGTAAGCCTAGATTAAGGCTTACCTGTAGGTGCAAGAAATATCTCCTAAACCTACACGGTTTAGGAGATATTTACTAAAATGTCAAGCGCCGCTATCTACGGCGCATGCGCGCCGTAGACAACGGCGCATTTATGGGGTTAATCCCAATCACATACTCGGCTACTTCCCAGCAATCGCTGGGCGTAGCCGAGTGGGACGCCTCCCGCGCGCATGCGCAGAGTGACGTCTCCGCCGCTCCGGCCAATCACAGCGCCGGAGCGGCGCTGTGATTGGCTGGTGCGGCGATACCCGGAAGTAACATTCCGTCTATCGCCGCAGTGATGTCTGCGGCTGGACAGAGGGACGAGGACGGCTTCGGGGGCCCCGATCTAAGGTAAGTGGAACATAATGAGCTATTATGCTAGTCATAATAGCTCATTATGCCTTTCTCTTGCAGGTGGGCCAAAAAAAAAAAGTGGGTTTACAACCACTTTAATTCTTCCCAGTAAAGTAACTGTCCACACCAACTGAAAGTCCAACTTCTGTATTTATTTCACATGGATAATAAATAGTCCCTTTAAGAGCAGACAGGTTGAGACGAGACACAGGTCAGATAAGGTGGGAGAGAGGTCCAGGCACAAACTCAAATCTTGGTTCTCTTACTGTTCTGATATGCACAAACAGGTTTGGCGCGCGATCTTTATCACAGACCTAATGAACATGAAAGTCACTGCCACTGAGTTGGTGAGGATGGTCACTGCCACTGACCGGGTGAATAGGGCCTTGCCCTATTTGGTCACTGCCACTGACCTGGTGTGCGTAGAGTCACTGCCACTATGCCCTCCAGAACATGCACTGCCTTCTTGGAGAACTTGGCCCATGCCAAAGAGAAAAACGTCCCTCCGGAGAGTCACCAGAGGCCCTCACTGTCACCACGACTCTGCGCTGGGTCTTCAGAAAGGGTCACCTCCCTGGCCTCCTCGATCCAAGATACGGGTCCCCTCGCAAGGCGGTACCCTGGGAGCTCTGGATCCTTAGCAGACCCCAGCCGAAGGTTGCTGGGCCCCGGGCCTCCTATTTAGTACCTCACCCCAGACTGAAAGTGTCTGGGATAGAACAGCAGCTCCGCCTCCGGGCCTAGGGCACCCAGAGGCGACACATGCACACACCCAGGCCTAAGGTGCCTGAGCGCAGAACGACCAACCGACCAGGCCTCCGGGCCTAGGGCACCCGGAGGCGACACACCCAGGCCTAAGGTGCCTGGGCACGGACCCACAACGACAACGACGAACCCCTCTGGAAGATGGCCGCCCCTTTTTACCCTCTCCCGACAGGCACAGCAGGTTCCCCGCCCCGCCGCACTGCTGTCAAGAGGGGATGAGAAAAGGCACAACCCTGTACTGTGGTTCAACCGAGGCCTATGGCAACAGCGCCACCTATAGGCCCCAGGGAACTGCACACCAATACTATCTCCCAGGGACAGAAATGGTCCACGAACCCCAACAATTTGTGTATCTGAGCATAGTTACCACTCAGATACTTCCCTTAAATATAGCACCCCGCTACATATATACGGGCACTTTTTTCTCCCATACGTAAATGTCCGTAGTTGCGGAAATGTGCCAGTAAAAATAGCCAAGATCGGTTCGGCTTGGAACTGCGCATGCGCAGTTCCAGAGCTTACCGAGCCGAGCATATGCTGTATTCGGCCGGCGGATTTCACAGAGGCTGTGCTGCGCGGCGCTGGTGAGTGATGTATTAGGAGATCCCGCCAGGCGCGCGCGCACCAGAATTTTAAATCTGTAACTAACCAGGAAGAAGGAGGAGCACAGCACTGGAGCAGGAGTCAGGACTCAGAGGCTGAGCAGCACGCGGCGGCAGCGGAATGGAGGAGCCTGCTGCATCCAGGCAATACAAAGTTCACAGGGGAGTTGGGGACGGACAGAGTGACAGACAGCCCAGCCGACAGTGACATCAGGTGATGGTGGCAGAGGGGGATCCGATGGAGGCAGGGGGTGATGGTGGCACCACAGAGGGGGACGATGGAGGCAGGGGGTTAAATGGAGGCAGGGGGTGATGGTGGCACCACAGAGGGGGATGTAGGCAGGGGGCAATATAGGCAGGGGGAGATTGGAGGCACCACAGAGGGGGATGGTGGCACCGCAGAGGGTGGGGGATGGAGACAGGGGTTGTTGGTGGCACCGCAGAGGGGGATGGAGGCAGGGACGATGGAGGCAGGGGGTGATTGGAGGCAGGGGGCCTGGGGGAGATTGGAGGCAGGGGGAGATTGTAGCACCGCAGAGGGGGATGGAGGCAGGGGGTGATGTGACTAAATAATTTGCCCTTATTATATCGAAAATAACAAAAATGTTTTTTTACCTTAATATCTACCTTAAATCACATTGCTATTTGCCTCGCGTACTTGTTTGTAACCTAAATAGTGAAATTTGCACCTAAAAATTTAATTTAGTAACTTTTGTGAAATGGCAGTAAAAACTTGGCTGTGCCAGTAAATTTTGGGTGTTGTGCCAGTAAATTTCAATCTGGTAGGTTGGCAACACTGGTTCCTATGCACAGCTGCACCAGATTTTGCATGCTCCTGTTTTAGTAAATCAACCCCAAAGTGTTAGGCCCCTTTCACACTAGCGGACCGTATGTCCGCTTTTTCATCCATCCGTTTACGGATGAAAAAGGGACATACATTGGTCCCTATGAGATCGCGGGTGTCAGCGGATGAACATCCTCTGACACCCGATCTTCTCCGTGTCCGCAATCCTCCGATTCTGCAGACGGAGGAAAATCCTATTTTTCTATCCGTCTGCAGAGCGGATCGGATGAACACGGACAGACATCGGTTCTTGTCGGAAATTCCGATCGTCTGTATGCAATTCCGACGCACAAAAAACACGCATGCTCAGAATCAAGCAGAAGAGCCGAACTGCCTATTGAACTTCATTGATCTCGGCTCGTCGTACGTGTTGTACGTCACCGCGTTCCTGACGGTCGGAATTTTGTGTGACCGTGTGTATGCAACACAAGTTTGAGCCAACATTCCGTTGGAAAAAAATCCACGATTTTCTTGTCGGAATTTCCGATCGTGTGTACGCGGCATAAGAGGGGGTATCTTTCCAATGACTACAACTGTAAGGAGCATTCTTCCCACTGACCATGACAGAAATGTACAGTGAAGCTGTAGATTTATCAATTATTACATTTATTAGCAAAGGCTGCCTAGGGCTGGAAAGTTATGCCGGCCATAGACGGTTCGAATCTCAGCAGGTTTGGCGATTAGTATAGCCACTAGCCAATAATTACTGTCTTCTCCAAGCAGGAATGACTTCCACCGCCCCTCCATCAGTAGAAGACAACTGCTTGGCAGAAGGTATCCCTGCATCCACACTGTTGATGGGGGAATCAAGCTAATTTCTTTCCTGCAACCCGTGGTTGGCCTGCTTTTTTTCCTCCATGTTAAGAAGTATGAGAAAGTCTGTCCTAATACAACAACTAGCCTACATACCCGCAGTTGCCCAGACACTCCTCTGAGCTGAGATAAGAGGACGTGATTGGGGAGCTAGAGAGCAGGAGGAAGGAGCAAAAAGGATGATTTGGTTGATATTTTGAGACAAAATAAGTGGTATCGCTTGGGGCAAAGTTGTGGATGGCTTTGTATATTGTAGTTAGTATTTTAAGCTTTATTTGTTGGGTGACAGAAGCCAGTGGTGGGAATGGGTGGCGGAGGCTGAGCAGATAAAGTAGATGACTCTGGCACTCTGACAGAAGAATTAATGGGGATAGGTGAGATTACAAGGGAGTGAATGAGTAGCTTGGTAGTTTTATTGGTTAGGAAAGTGCGAATTTTGGAAATATTAACCACCTCGCGCCCGCCGTACGACTGTATACGGCCGCAAGGTGGCTCTACAATGCCGGGAGGCCGTCTTTTTACGGCCTCCGCTCCTCCGGCCACTGGGGGGCGCGCGAGCGCCGCCAGCGGCGGGCACGCATGCCCGGCACGTCACTGTGATGCCGATGCGCGTGCCTGGTGGCCGCGATGTCCGCCAGGTAGCCGCGATCGGCCGGTACACAGACAAGGACATGGATCTGTGTGTGTAAACACAGAGATCCACGTCCTGTCAGGGAGAGGGGACCGATGGTGTGTCCCTTGTACATAGGGACACAGATCGGTCACCTCCCCCAGTCAGTCCCCTCCCCCCACAGTAGTAATCACTCCCAGGGCACACATTTAACCCCTTCCTCGCCCCCTAGTGTTAACCCCTTCCGTGCCAGTCACATTTATACAGTAATCAGTGCATATTTATAGCACTGTTCACTGTATAAATGTGAATGGTCCCAAAATAGTGTCAAAAGTGTCCGATGTATTCGCCATAATGTCGCAGTCATGAAAAAAATCACTGATCGCCGCCATTACTAGTAAAAAAAAAAAAAAATTATAAAAATGCCATAAAACTACCCCCTATTTTGTAAACGCTATAACTTTTGCGCAAACGAATCAATAAATGCCAATTGCGATTTTTTTTACCAAAAATATGTAGAAAAATACGTATCGGCCTAAACTGAGGAAAAAAAAAAGAAAAAGAAAAAAAAATTGGGATATTTATTATAGCAAAAATCCAAAAATATTGTGTTTTGTTTTCAAAATTGTTGCTCTTTCTTTGTTTATAGCGCAAAAAATAAAAACTGCAGAGGTGATCAAATACCACCAAAAGAAAGCTCTATTTGTGGGAGAAAAAGGACGTCAATTTTGTTTGGGAGCCACGTCGCATGACCGTGCAATTGTCATTCAAAGCGTGACAGTGCCGAAAGCTGAAATTTCACCTGGGCAGGAAGGGGGTATATGTGCCCAGTAAGCAAGTGGTTAAGGAAGTGAAGGCAGTATGTTTTGGACAGCCATTAGAGTTGGCGAACTACGAACTACACCATGTCCGGCCCCTCCCCCCCCCGCTATCTTCTGAGAGACACACAGGTCCCAGAAAACAGCAGGGACCATTCAGAACGCGCAGCGCGACTCGCGCATGCGCAGTAGGGAACCAGGCTGTGAAGCGTCAAGGCTTCACTTCCTGATTCCCTTACTGAAGATGCCGGCACCTCCACCCAGGAGCCGAGGGATCGGTCGGCTTCAGGTGAGGACATCGTTGGCTCCCTGGACAGGCAAGTGTCCTTATTTTAAAAGTCAGACAGTATTTGTAGATGCTGACT
The DNA here is from genome assembly GCA_029206835.1 of Rana muscosa. Taxonomy (NCBI): domain Eukaryota; kingdom Metazoa; phylum Chordata; class Amphibia; order Anura; family Ranidae; genus Rana; species Rana muscosa. The sequence continues at coordinate 478,313,613 of CM055118.1, forward strand.
TTTATTTGATTTTTTTTAGGCGGAACTCCGCTTTAATGCATTTCCTGTTTAGATCGACCTGTGACTTGGTTTTTAGTTAACTACAGGGGAAATCATTCAACATGGGCATCTTCTTCCTGGGAATGTATAGAATTTGCATTGCAGATTAATAATGGATGCTGTTCTTATATCATCAATTACTAGAAGAGGCCGTTAGAAGCCGAGTACTGTAATAGATAAAAGTGATATCAACAGAAATTGTTTAACAAAGATATTCTGGGAGGTTTTATTTCATCTGGTTTAAAAGAAAATTCGGATGGACTCTTTTTTTTAAAACCCAAGTCAACTTTCAGTTTATAAGTCAGCTCAAAAACATTCCAGATGCATTAAAACAAAAAGGTTTTGAGAGTATTACAGCTCCTATTTTTAAATAGCCACAGCCTGTGTAGTAAAGCCTGTCATAAGCAAACATGATGCATGAAGCAGTGGTCCCTCTGCAAAGGTCTGACCTAAAGCGGTAGTAAAGTTCTTAAACATAAAATCCACTGACAGGCAGGGTTTTTATAACAGAAGAGACCCTAGTGGGCAGATCAGATCACATTTAAGGCCCGCTCTCTGTGCCGCTGCGAAGTGACTCCTGCATGCATGCGCGGGGATGACGTCACATCAGGCCAGCCATTCAAGCGGTCAAAGATACGAAACCTGGAAGGAACACCAGGTGAAGATGGAAGAGTCGAGGGAGCACTGTGCTGGAGAGCTCCGTTTGCAGGTAAGTCTGTCATAATGTGCTGGTATGCTGTACATGTTAGTACATTATGACTTAAACCTGCAGGCGGACCGGATTTTTTGATCTAAGAGATTACTTTACTACCGCTTTAAAGCTCTAGATTTAGCAAAGCTAATGCTCCCTACTTATTGGATAGCTCTAACTCAATAGGGGGTGTGTTGGACCTCTGTTGAGAGACCCCTGTTTCCACACAGATAGCAAAGGTCCTTCTCTGCAGCATGCTGGCAGGGTACAGGCCACTCAGTTTTTTCCTTACAGGCTACTCAGGCTGTGGCTGCTCTTCAATGAAAGCCAACTGTTAAGCCTCATACACACGACCGGGTTATCCAACGGGAATTGTGTGATGGCAGGCTGTTGTCGGAAAATCCAACCGTTTGTACGCTCCATCGGACAAAACTAACTCTATCTGCACATTATGACTGATCTGTTATGTATTTTCTCCTATAGACAATTTTTTAGTCCTGGGAGCAACAGTCTGCAGGGGTTGATGCAAAGGAGGAGCAACAGTCTGCAGGAGTTTATGCAGGGGAAGTGACTGTGATTATTAGAGTCTATCAGTTCTTCAAAAGCTCAATTCTTTAAACCGATTCATCAAATATGATGGCAAAGTGATCTGTTCTATGGGCATCCCATATCCCCTTTCCCCAACCAAGTTATATCCCCCAAATAAACAAAAACAAAGGAAAACAAATGAGAGCCGGTTCACACTGGGGCAACACGACTTCCAGCGCAACTTTACAAGGCAAATTCGAGGCAACTTCAAGTTGCCTCCAGGACAGGCGACTTTGCCAGTGGCCAATCAAACAATAATCAGCTCTGTGGGAGGGAGGGGGGAGGGAGGGGTTTTCCTGAGAAAACTATTTTCTCTTCCTGGAAAGTTGCTTCAGTTAAGACAGTGATCCGACTTTGGAGGCGACTTCCATTGAAATCAATGGGTACAAGTCGCCTAGAAGTAGTACAGGAACCTTTTCTGAAGTCAGAGCGACTTCAGTAGTGTACATTAAGACGGCTCTCATTCACTTGAATGTGATTTGTCATGTCGCGCGACTTGGGGCAACAAAAGTCGGATCCCAAGTCGCGGTAGTGTGTCTCTGAGAGTGATAGATGGAGGTCTGGCAGCAGGGTGATATGGTGGATGTTAGTAACTAGTAGCAACCATCCGCTACATACACTTACTATTTGGAGCCCAACAGGGAGCAGCTGGGTGAGGTACAGTGGCGGCCCGTCCATAGGGAGCGCCCGGGCGCCGCCCCCCCTCCTGTGGTCACCAAAAAAAACCGGGCCCTTTAAGAGTTTTTTTTTTTTAAATGTCCTTTTCTTCACACAATGAGTGGTGGTGCATCCATAGTGGGCGCAGAAGCGCCGCCGCCGCTCGCTTCTGCGCCCGGCCGTCACTCACAACAATACATAGGTTCATGCATTGCATGAACCTATGTATTGCTGCCGCCCACTATTCAGATGGCCGGCCCCTTGAGCGCCGGCCATCTGAATAACAGTGTCTGATTGGCCTTTAGAAGTGCCTATCAGAGCCAGCGGCTCTGATAGGCTTCCCGACTACAGCCTGAGGGCTGTAATCGGCTTCTAAATATCTAATGAGAGGACACACGGGGGTGTGTTCCCTGGCCAATCAGGTTCACCGGGTCTGGTTACCGGTAACCTGATTGGCTGAAGCGACATCGAGGGCGGGAGAAGACATCGAGGATGGAAGGAGGACGGCGCTGACTCGAGGAAGGTAAGTGCAGGGCTGGGGGGGACAAACTGGCTGTATTATGAGGACAAACTGGTTGTATTTGGGGAACAAACTTGCTGCATATTGGGGACAAACTGGCTGTATATTGGGGGGGAAACTGGCTGCATACGGGGGGCAACTGGCTGTATATTGGGGGGCAACTGGCTGTATATTGGGGGACAAACTGGCTGTATATTGGGGGGACAAACTGGCTGTATTATGGGGGACAAACTGGCTGCATACGGGGGACAAACTGGCTGCATATTGGGGGACAAACTGGCTGTATATTGGGGGGCAACTGGCTGTATATTGGGGGACAAACTGGCTGCATATTGGGGACAAACTGGCTGCATATTGGGGACAAACTGGCTGCATATGGGGGACAAACTGGCTGCATATGGGGGACAAACTGGCTGCATATGGGGGACAAACTGGCTGCATATGGGGGACAAACTGGCTGCATATGGGGGGACAAACTGGCTGCATATGGGGGGACAAACTGGCTGTATATTGGGGGGAAACTGGCTGCATATGGGGGACAAACTGGCTGCATATGGGGGACAAACTGGCTGTGTATGGGGGACAAACTGGCTGTATATTGGGGGGAAACTGGCTGTATTATGGGGGCAACTGGCTGTATATGGGGGACAAACTGGCTGTATATGGGGGACAAACTGGCTGTATATAGGGGACAAACTGGCTGTATATAGGGGACAAACTGGCTGTATATGCGGGACAAACTGGCTGTATATGGGGGGGGGGGAAACTGGCTATATAATGGGGGGACAAACTGGCTGTATTATTGGGGGGACAAACTGGCTGTATTATTGGGGGGACAAACTGGCTGTATATGGGGGACAAACTGGCTGTATATGGGGGACAAACTGGCTGTATATGGGGGACAAACTGGCTGTATTATTTGGGGGGACAAACTGGCTGTATTATTTGGGGGGACAAACTGGCTGTATTATTTGGGGGGACAAACTGGCTGTATATGGGGGACAAACTGGCTGTATATGGGGGACAAACTGGCTGTATTATTGGGGGGGCAAACTGGCTGTATTTTGGGGACAAACTGGCTGTATTTTAGGGACAAACTGGCTGTATTGTGGGGACAAACTGGCTGTATATGGGGGGAAACTAGTGGCGTTTGGGCACAGTGGCTGCGTTTAATGGGCACAGTGGCGGCAATTGATGTTTTTTTTTTTTTCAGTTTGTTTGCGCCCCCCCCAAAAAATTTGAGCACCAGCCGCCACTGGTGAGGTAGCACTTCACAATTATTTAATAAACTGCCACCAATCAGAACATTCAAGGATGCAAAACGCCAAGTGGGTCATTGAAGACTGAGCCCCATAAACAGTATATATCCTCCTTATGTTGAGAAAGGTTAATGAAAAAGGTTGTGTAGTTTTTAGGAAAGTGTGAAATCAAGAGGCCTTCTAGCCTTTTGCAGTAGTACATGATTTGTTTGTTGATTTGTTTGGCCTCTTACCAAGGCAAATTAGTTATTGGGCGCTAATGACTAATTCATTCTGTTTGGATTTAGAAGGACTCAGAAGTAATAAAGAATTTAGGATTACATGTAATTGCAAGTATTCTCCCTGTCCAGGAAAGAAAGGGGAAATTCAATTTTCTCAGGATATCTGGAAGTTGTATCTAAAAAAGGAGTTATGGTTTTACATCCCTTTTACTAACTGATCTGCAGCTGCCACCCCTCTCCGCCAACCCCACCACTGGCTTCCAATGACCCAAAGTATAAAATCCAAAATGCTAACAACATGCAAATCCACACACAACTCTGCTCCAAGCTACATCACCAACCTCGTCTTATAATATCACCCAAACTGTCCTCTCCGCTCTTCCAAAGACCTCCTTCCCTCTGGGTCCCTCATCCCCTCTTCCAATGTTCAGGACTCCTCAGGACTTCTTCAGAGCCTCTCGCAACCTTTGGAACTCCCTAACCCAATCTGTCTATCTTCTACTCTGTCCACCTTTAGGTGATCCCTGAAAACTCACCTCTTCAATGAAGGCTCCACGAAACAAACAAAACTTTTATTTTTTCAATCTCCATTTTGTAGCAAAGTCAAATGATGCTCTTGCTATAGGTGTATGCAATTTATGTACCTCCCAAAGCCTGGCTGAGATAACTCCCAGGGATGACATCATCCCATCCTGTTGCTAGGATTTTGCTGAGACTCTTCCAGCAGATTCAGATCACCCCACATGTACTCTCTCTCCCCTGTCACAGTAGCTCTGAACTCAGCAATGCTGCAATGGAGGAGATAGTGGACTACATGTGTAGGCATTTGCAGGGCTGCTGTTAGAAATCATGGGAATCCATACAGCCTACCTGACAGGGTCCCCCACTGGCTGGAAGGACATAGATGTATCAGTCCTTTTCTTTGCAGCCTCAGTTGCAAAGATGAATGAATTGGAAGCGCTCTGAAGCTTCTTGCTCATTCACAAGCTGAAGCATAGTAAAAGCCGTTTACTATGCCTCAGTGATGAATGGACACAGGACTAATTTGTACTGATCTCTCACTGTGTTAATTCAGGAAAGTAAGGGGCCAATACATTCCTGTGTGCCTGCAGCAGCTTCCAGCAGGAGAGGAGAAGAGGAGGGAAGCCCGTAGTGCTGTGGGGGAAAGGGACACACAGAGGGGCCCGGACAGCAGATGGAAGGGGAGCATGTGCTTAAACCACTGCCCTGCAGTGCAGCCAGACGGAGAAGCTCGCAGCGTTGCAGGGGAAGGCAGAGGAGGATTGGTGCCCGCAATAAGACAGTACAGCCAGCCCTCCTGCTTAGCAGGTGCCTGGATGCCCCTTTTGAATTGATGGGGCTCGTGCCCAGTACAGGAGGACTGGCTGTACTGCCTTATCAGCGGCCCTGGGCATTTGAGAGCTCTCTCCCATGATGGTCAGATTAGCAGTGACAGTTGGAAGTGTCTTAGGAACGTTCTAGGAACAAGGCAAGATGGTATGATGCCATCTGTAGGAGTATCTGGCAGGCTTTGGGAGGTACGTATATGGTCAACAACTATAGCATACCTCCCAACTTTTTGGGTTGGAAACGAGGGACACCTATTAGCAAAAGTATGTAGGTATAGGACACACCCCCTTAGAGGAGAATTATGCAAAAAAAGATTAGGTAAACCCTCAAGGTTTTTTTACCACTACTATTCCTTTGTATTGGCTTTTGAAATTTACAAATTCAGCAATTTAGAAATTGGATGAAAGGTTTAGCACTAGGAAACACTTTTTGAAAGATAAGTCATGCAATGTGTATACAACTACATAGATCAGACCAAATTGAGGGACAAATGAGGAGAACAGAGGGACACTGTTCCAAATCATGGATAGTCCCTTGAAATCAGGGACAGTTGGGAGCTCTGCTATAGTAAAGGCATTATCCGACTTCAGGCAAAGCTGCACAATTTGTTTTTATCTACAGGTGCCCTTTACCTGCATAGGCAGTTTTTTTTTAGTAAAGGTGAATTAATCATTTAATACCCAGAATCAAGAGACGTAGTGTAAGCATCTAAGGAGTAAAATGGAAACAAGTTTTGTCATTGTGGTGGTCACATTGGAAATGATCACAGGCCGACCAATAGAAATCATTCGGATCCCCCAGCAACGCTAAACATTGTGTATGGAAGACTCTCCCCTGCCCTCTGTTGTCTTCAGACAGCTGCAACAATCTAACCCCATCTCTAATCCCAATCTAAAACCTCAACTATACATGTGGGCGGGGCTTAACACTCCCAGTTGGGAAACCCAGAGCAAGCTCTCATTAGTGCTCCCAGTGGTGAGATGAGGCTGCAGGCACATAAAATTAGCATTAAGGCCCCTTTCACACTTATACGACTTGTCCCACGATTTGTGATGGCAAAGTAGCCATGACAAGTCGTTTCTCATGATTTCCAATGACATCCATTCATATAAGTACGACTTCAAGTCGTTCCGACTTCAAAGTAGTCCCTGCACCACTTTGGTCCGATTTTGATGCCACTTACACAGGCATTCCCTGAAATCGCGGCCGCGAATCACGGCAAAATCGCGGCAGAGTCGCGGCCGCGAAATTGCAGTAAAATCGCGTGACTTTGATGTCGCAGTAGTGTGAAAGGGTACTAAGGCAGCGATCTAACTTAAAAGTGAGACTCCTCAGTGAGAGTACTGTTAACTCTTTATAATCTGTGGCATAACTACTGTATGGTTCTACATTTGTTCTTTCTGGAGATAAATCCTTATAAGACTTCACCTCCCCCCCCTGTCTCTTCCTCTAGGTGTGCAGTATTTCTGAGCTGATACCGCTGAGCTTGTACCAGTCTACACCAAACCAGCGGTCCTGTCACCTCACCCCATGTGACATTGATCCATATGTTGCTATTGGATACAGGAAGCTCACTTCTTAACCCATGCTTGTTCTTCTCCTGAGGCCCCACTTCATTACTCCTGACTTGCAGGTTAGATCCCTAGGGTTCCCCATTCCGTGAGGTTGGCCCCAGTATGTAGGAAACCGGTCACTAGAGAAGAAGCAAAGCATCAAACCCCTTCATTACCAGAGTTTCCATCACCGTTGCCATGTCACCCACTTCCTGACTGGTTGGTTGCTTTAGCACACAACACAAGTACCGTAGTCATTAGGCATTATAGTCTCCTATAGCCAGCTTTTCTGCTTGTTAAACCTTTGTACTGTATCTTCTATAACTTCTCTTGCACACCTGATAAGCCCTGTTCTTTGAATACCCTATTCATGCACCCCTTTAGTGATTTCAGACCAGGGAGATTGAATCACAACAAAGTTCTCTACTAAAGTAATTAAAAAATACAGATACAAAATTCAACCAGTTGGCTTCCACATATTTTCTGTACAAGTTCTCTAAAGTGCCCTTTTGTTGTGTCCCTGGAGCTCCCTCTTACCCCATGAGATAGTCATACCTTATTAGATGTCAAAGCCTATTAAGCCCATTGGAATCCTTTGGAAAGGCAATAGTCCATCATTGGTAGCATAAGTCCATACCCCTTAGAACCCCAACTGGGCTTCCACAAGGGGTGGTAAATCGGCAGAATGGCAGCTACATTCTTGACAGCAACGGCCCTCTAGGGACCTAGTGACCCCCTTTTTATATGCTTTGATTTGCAGGGGGCAGTACTCTCCTGAAGTGCGTGGGGAAACCCGACTAGCAGTGTTAACCCTTGCTTCTCAGAGTTAACCAGCTCAGCAGGACAACAACAATTAACGGTATAATAAACTCACATTAGAATATACGTTTTTCTCACAGGCATGCAGACTTAGTAAACAAAACTCATAAGAAGAATAAAACATTAAAAAAACATTTGCCACAGAAAACATTCTAGAAGCACCTGCTTACGTACATTTAGTGCCGGTTCACACTGGGGCAACACGACTTCCAGCGCGACTTTACAAGGGAACTTACAGACGACTTGAGCGCAACTTCAGTGCTACTTGGAGCGACTTACAACGTGACTTCAAGTCGCCTCCAGGACAGGCGACTTTGCCAGTGGCCAATCACATAATAATCTGCTCTGTGGGAGGTAGGGGTTTTCCTTAGAAAACTATTTTTACTTCCTGGAAAGTTGCTTTAGTTAAGACAGGGGATCCGACTTAGAGGCGACTTCCATTGAAATCAATGGGTACAAGTCGCCTAGAAGTCGCCTTGAAGTAGTACAGGAACTTTTTCTGAAGTCGGAGCGACTTCAGTAGTGTGCATTAAGATGGCTCTCATTCACTTTAATGTAATTTGTCATGTCGCGCGACTTGGGGCGACACAAGTCGGATCCCAAGTCGCGGTAGTGTGAACCGGCACTTAAAGTGGAACGCCATGCAATAATACATCAACACTTTATTTGAACTAGATGGTGGAAAATATTCTAGTTCCTGTCAGTCTATTATTGCTCTCCTTGTCCCCACTGGGTAGAAATCCACCAATAGGAGGATGCAAGAGGAAATCTCTCCAACAGAGGCACAGATTGCAAAACTAACCATGTACTGACAAGGAACATGAGATATAATAATACAGGTGAGAGATTACCCTATTAGCCTTCTGCTGATCCTTCTTTGTCCAATCATAGGATGGGGGCAGGCTGTATTGCTCAAAGGCCACACAAGGGAATTGCCAAATTTTGATCCAGGATTCATTGATCAACTTGGGTACAACCAGACTGTTCGATTTCTCTTCATGTGGTTATTGCCAGCGGCTATAGCCGCTAGCAGTAATCACTGAATTCTGCTGGCTGGGAAGGCTCCATGTTCCCCCCCCCCCCCCCCCGCTGACTGTGTTGATGGGGGAATCGAGCGGGTGGAAGAAAAGAAAATCGATTAATTTATGGCTTGTCTTACAGTACAGAAATCTAAGGCCAACCTAGGTGTGTAACTGTGTAAGTCATAGAACTGGCTGGACAAAATTACGAATCCCTGTATAGGTAATAAGGCTCCAATGTAGAGATGTAAAATTTCCGGAAATTTTTAAACCATGGGTAAAAAAAAAAAAATCTCCTTCTTTATTTCTGGAAAAACTGAAGATTTTGGAATTCATTTTTAAAAATTCAGTGTGGAGTAGTCATACAAATTGAAAGTCATTTTGTTACACTGAGAAGGTGAAATACAGTGTATATAATTGTATTATGCTTGAAATAAAAGTACAGCCTGTTCAGTTAATAAACTAATTTTGCTTTTTAAATTTTTATTTTTTATTACAAATGGAATAACAAGGACTGTATATGATAAGAACATTTCACCTATACATGAAAACAGATGACCTTTCCCTCATAATAATTGAATAACTTCCTGTCAATGTGCATTTTCCATTTGGGACCATGCTGATCCAAAAGCATATATTGCTCTTGCAAGAGCTTGATGAATGTTCTCCTTTTCAGGTGTAATTTTCTCTATAAATCAAGGGATTGTGTTTTTTTTGGTCGGCCGTGGTAAGTAACACTTTCTTACTTGAAGATGCTGCTGGTAAAGAAACACTTTGTGATGATCCAGAAGCAGCAGAAAGCGTGTTTCTGGAATAAGAACTCAGGAGGGAAGAGCTCCTCACACTTTCACATACCTCCCAACTTTCTGAGATGGGAATGAGGGACACATATTAGCAAAAGTTTGTAGGCATAGGACACACCCCCTGCCACGGCCCCCTTAAAGGAGAATTGTACAAAAAAAAAACGATTCGTTAAACCCACAAGTGCTTTTTTTTTTTTAGCTTTTATTGGCTCTTGGAATTTAGAAATGCCCCAATTTAGAAACTGGATGAAAGGTTTAGCACTATAAAACAATTTTTGAAAGATAAATAGTGCTTTTTATGTACAACTATATAGATCAGACCAAAATGAGGGACAAATGAAGAGAAAAGAGGGACAGGGAGAAATCAGGGACAGTCCCTAAAATCAGGGACAGTTGGGAGCTATGCTTTCATTCTGGTCCTCATCATTTCATTTATTCATTCCATCATTCCGTCATTTCATTCCATAAAGTATTTTTAGGGCACCTCTGGCATGCCAGGATGTGTTTTGTCATCCTTGTAGCATTGGGAAAAGAATATTTCTTCTCAAAATATTTCCAAACTGCAGCTTTGCTCTCAAGCCTCGTACACACGACTGGTTTTCTCCGCAAGAAACGACAAGAAAACAGCTGGGAGAGCTTTCTTGCCGAGAAAACCGTTCGTGTGTATGGTTTCTTGTCGAGAAAACTGCCGGGAATCTCGACGAGAAAAATAGAGAACCTGCTCTCTATTTTCTCGTCAGGATTCTCGTTTTTTTCTTTGGGATTCTCGTTGGCCTGTTTCCCGACGAGAAAACCGGTCGTGTGTATGCTTTTCCGAGTCTTAAAAAACCGCGCATGCTCAGAATCAAGTATGAGACGAGAGCGCTCCTTCTGGTTAAAACTAGTGTTCGTAATGGAGATAGCACATTCGTCACGCTGTAACGAACTGAAAGCACGAAGACTGAAAAGCGCGAATCGTCTCTCCCCAAACTTTTACTAACACGCGGTAACACGAGATCAGCAAAAGCAGCCCAAGGGGTGGCGCCATTGGAATCCAACTTCCCCTTTATACTGCCGTCGTACCTGTTGTACGTCACCGCGCTTTACAACGACAAGATTTTTAATTGACAATGTGTATGCAAGGAAAGCTTGACAAAAATCCTGTCAAGCTTGACAAGAATCTCATCGAGAAAACCAACGGTTTTTTTTACGACGGGATCCTCGGCCGTGTGTACGAGGCTTTAGAAGAAATTACACTGTAGAAATGTTTCCAAACTCTGGATGATGGTCTCACCATTTTACTGAGAGGAGGAACACAAGAAACAATTTACTGACCAGACTATAGGGAAACATTATGCTGGGATGGTGGAGAACATTAATAGGAATCTTTAAGGTTATAAGTAGACATGTGCAATTCGTTTCGTTCCGAATTCGTTTTTTAACGAATTTCGACAAATTAGTTAATTCGGAAATATCCGAATTAACGAAAACTCATTTAACGAATTTTAATGAATATTCGTAAATTCGAATATCCGAAAGATTCATAGATTCGTACATTCGGAAATTCGTACATTCGGAAATTTGTACATTTGTACATTCGTAAATTCGTACATTCGTAAATTCCGAAATCTGAAATAATAATTAACTAATAATAACTTAACTATTACTAACTATTAAATTATAGGTATTGTAATTTCCTTTCAAATTTGGCTGTTAGTGAACTTAACGAAGTTACGAATTGTTTTCCGAAATAATGAATGCCGTATCTAAACGAATGGAACGTAATAAATTAATAATAATAAATAACAATAATAATAATAATAATAAAAACGTTTTATTATTATTATTATTAATTATTAATTTGTTCCGTTCCATTTGTTTAGATGTGGCATTTGTTATTTCAGGTTATGCGTAACTTCGGATAAATTTGTATTCGTTACGTTCGCTAACAGCCAAATTTGAAAGGAAATTACAATACCTATAATTTAATAGTTATTTTTTCAGACTTTCGAATTTTCGGGTTTTCGGACTTTCGAATTTCCAAATTTTCGAATGTACGAATTTACAAATTTACGAATGTACAAATTTACGAATGTATATATTTACGAATGTACGAATCTACAAATGTATAAATTTACGAATATACGAATTTACGAATGTATATATTTACGAATGTATAAATTTACGAATGTACGAATTTACGAATTGCGATCATAACGAATGACCCGAAAAAAAAAAAAATTAAAACGAATAAAACGAAAACGAACACATTTTTTGGCAGTGCACATGTCTAGTTATAAGGATGAACGAATTTGTCAGACAAATGTACCCTCTTGCCTATCAATTAAGGCCTGAGAGGAAAGAAACTATCATCTACTGTATCCCAGCAATCATCCAGCTGTAGGAGGTACAAGATGGAGCCCTCAAGCAATCTAAACTGGAGCCTTTCCCCTGCAGTGCCCCCTAGTGGCAGAACTTCATATTTTCCTTGTTTGAACTGCATTGAGAAATACAGTGTTACTTGAACTGTATTCCAGGATTGGCTTGTCTTCAGCTGAGAGAACTTGCAATAATTTAAGACTTTACATAAAGTCTCATAAATCTTTCATTAAGGTCTTCATGTTATATACAGTAGTTGGAATACAATGTCATAGAAATGTTATTCATTATTGTTAAATAACATATTCCAAAACATTTTTTTCCCCCAATGTTTGCATTTTTGCTCCAGGCCTTCATATCTCTACTCCCATGTATGAATTTCAGCTGAATATTTAGCTGTCTGCTCTCCAGTTCAGTTTTAAGCATCCACAATTTTTGAAGCCAAAAGAAATATCACTTTTATTTGGAAAATGTCTTGCGACAAAACAAACCATAATTTGTCAACTGTAAGGAAGACGTCAGCAACAAAAATTTTGGTGCCAATATACAATTTACCAGGAAATTGGCTCTAGAAGCACTGTCCTAAATCGTCTATGCTAAATACAGCTGGTGTATTAGCCTTAAAGGTTATCTCTGGGGAAAATAGGATGCAATGGGTTGTCCCAGCGCAAGAGGTAAATGTTAATTTAGGTCTAGGGCACCAGAAAAAGCCGTTTTATTTACCTGATCCTCCATTCCCCTGGCAGCCAGCACTTTCCTCTTCTCCCCTACACTCCAGCGGTGGACTGCCCCTCAGCGTCCTCACACCCAGTGCAAGGCTACAGGTTCTGCATTGTACTTGATGACATCAGAGGACCTGCAATCACTGTAGTTTAGCAGAGAAGAGGTTGTGAGGATCAGTCTAATAGCCTGGAGGGAGGTTGTGGGAGCAGAGAATTTGATAAGTAAATCTGCTTTTTCCAGTGCCCTAGACGTAAATGAGTATTTAACCCGGGCAGCCCTACTTTAGGGTTTTTTTTTTTCTTGAAATAGAAAATTTGCTTAGGCTTGTTATAAGACTTTCTGGCATCCTCAAATGACTCCAGACACACTGGGGGAATTAACATAACTTCTCGCACAATTATAAAGGCATGTGGTACATGTCATATTAACAAAGTAGGCAATCCTGTGTAATGGCCCTCTGCCCCCCCGCCCCCACCAGTTTCAGAGTGAAAAAGAAACTGACCTGAGTTCCATGCCTAATTACCAAAGGAATTGCCACCAGACTAGACCTGGGCCTATGGGATATGCCGGTCCTGGTAGGCAGCTCACAAGTCTCTCTCTGCCCGAGCAGTGAATGTACTACACGGGCTGAGCCTGTATATAGGGAAGGAAAGCTCATTTATTTGCCTATATACCCAGCTGTCAAACAAAAATATCAATAGAGCTGTTTTTTAAACCTGCCCCCTACCACTCACCTTAAGCCAACATAGCAGCTGGAGTAGGATGGTGCACAGCATCATGGTCATGGCAATTTTTTTTACCCCAGTACTGTTGCCAAATGTGAATTATCCAACTAAATGAGGCTAAATGCAACCGCCCTGCAACCATGTGTAATGTACAAGGCTGCAGCATGGTGCCGCGGACATTCAAGGGTAAAAAACTGGCATCCCGAAGGCCACATACCTCCTCCCAGCCACTTGTCAAAAGCCCTCTGAAAAGCAATCCACCAAATATCAACTGTCAGAGGACAACACAAGTGTAAATGAGCCCTTAAACCTGGAACACACTAAACGTTTTTTTTTTTCAACCCAGCTGGGTGAATTAATAAAAACAGAAGAGCTCAGGAGAAGCCGCTGTACTAACTATCCGATGTCAGTACAGTGATCTCCCCGTGAGCTATTGTGTTTAGACAGGGGGAATAACCCCCCGAACACTCCGGACAGGGTCAGCTGAAAGCGCTGATAGGGAGTCGGTCGGCAGACATTTTTTGGTCATGAGGCTTCAACAGAAGCCGGCCGAACAACCAACATTTGGCCCATGTGTACTAGGCTATAAGCCGGCCATAGATGATGGGCCAGAACACACCAGCCAGTGCTCTCAGCCGAACGTCTGGCTTCTGTCGGACTGGCTGCCGCACACACAGGCCTGATATTCGGGCCATATGTACGACCCTTTGGAGTAAGCGTACATGGAAGGGCTTTGCACAGAGCAAACAAAACGACAAATGATACTGTCTAGGCAGTACAAAGCCAGCTGGCACTGTGACTGTTTGCATGTAACAGCACAAAACAATGACAGGCTGACAGGTGCCATTGCTATCGGCATGCAAATTTACATCCAAGGTGTTGTATGCAATTAGGGGCCGATGATTGACCCTGTAGGCCAGTGGTTCTCAACCTGGGGTCGGGACCCCCTCAGGGGTCGAATGACGATTTGCCAGGGGTCACCAAATCCTGGGCTGTTCCTGAATCCTGCATTGCTCTCCTAGCCTTTTCGCGGCCATCCAGCAGAGCTATCCCTGGAGCCTGTAGTTACTCAGCCTCTTCGCAGCCGCCCATTCAGTTCATGGCATGGCTGGGGGGGCAGAGACTAGAGGTCAGCTGACTGGTGAGGAATGGGAAGTGGGAGGGGCTGGAGGAGACCCTATCTCCTGATTTTGGCATAGGTGTCACTGCTGCGAGACAACACAAAGTCGGAGACACAGTGAAGCCAGAGAAACAGTGAGTAACACTACCTGTGATTATAGTTGCCATTAAAAGTTCCCACTACAGTTCTCAGATGGGCAGCTCACCTTGATCAAGAGCACCTAAGTTGGCTGATCAGAACTCCCCCGAGCACTGCCACTGATTCCACCCACCACCAACACTGCCACTCATCCCAACTCCCCCCCCCCCCCCCCCACCAAGGAGTAAGATAAGGAATAAATATATAGAATACATGGAAGGGAGAGGAAAATAGGGGGAGGAATAAAGAAAAAGGGAGAGAAAGAATAAGAGAAGGAAAAAGAAAGACGGCTAGAGAGAGGGATGGGGGGGGGGGGGGAACAAGAAATTAGGAACGAGAGAGATAAAAGGGAAAGAAAGGAGAACAAAGAGCGTGTGGTACATCCTACAATGTACCATAAGGGGTTTAATACTGTAAGAGTGGAAGGGACTCAGGGGAGCGCTAAATATTCGTGGGTAAGGGGCGCAAATTACTTGTCTTGCCCCGGGTGCTGACATCCCACGCTACTAAAATAATTTTACTGTTAGGGGTCCCCACAACTTTGAAAATTTTATCAAGGGGTCACTGCATTAGTAAGGTTGAGAACCACTGCTGTAGGCGGATGTTCTGCATCCAAGGCCGCTTATCTGTTCTTTGCATGCAACACCTTGGATGTCTGTCTACATGTGAACAGCGGTGGTGCCTGTCAGCCTCTCACTGACTTGTACAGGCTGATTGCAAATACCTGTGGAACTCTGTGAAGATTTACGTTCATTCTTGTTGGAGTATGGCCCAACATGGCTGTGTGAATGAGGCTTATGCTGTGTCTGGCAGCAGACACAGCATAGAAAACGGATCAGACTGCTTCTCTTTAACAAAGGGACGTGCATCCTTTGCACCATTTTCTCAGTAGAAGAGTAGCGCAGGCTTTAATACCTGTACCACTCTTTGTTAATCCCCCCAACTTGATTTTAGGCCACCACCTTTGACAGAATCTTCTTTACTTACAAACCATATATAAATAGTATTAATGGCGGTCATATGTTTATTATACTTTGATGGAATCAGAAGGGCAGACTGCAATATAACCACAATTAGATCTATATTTAGCATGGTCAGCATTCCTAGCAGAATGAACATGTATAAAACTTGCTGTCCCCACCGACAGTAATTATATACACCCCAGACATGAAGCAGATGCAGTCACAGTGTTGTCGCCAATGTGCTGCGTCATAACCATATTGCTTAAGTGTGAATTTCAGACAAATATCAAAAAATAACAAAATTATTAAAGTTATGTATTTGTTCATGTAAAACACTCTCAGCTGAAATCTTAAATTAACTCTACATCTAAATGTAGCACCAGGGAAAATACAGACAGGAAGGAGGAACAGAGTGAGCAGAGTGATGACTCATCAGTGTGCTGCTGCTCCTTTATTGTCCAATCAGAAGGCTGGTGTGTGTGCTCTTGACCAAACTCTCCTTTTTCTGAGGACGTGGCTATGCTGTCCAGCACTAGAGCATAGACCATAAGGCCCCTTTCACACTGAGGCGTTTTTACCGCGCTTTCGCGGTAAAAATAGCGCTGTAATAACGCCTGAAATAATCCTGCCCCAGCATTCTCAATGTGAAATCTCTGAGGGCTTTCACATTGAGGCGTTTTGCTGACTGGGCGTTGAAAAAAATCCTGCAAACAGCTTTTTTAGAGCAACTTTAGGGCGCATAAAATAGCGCTGTAAAAACGCCTATCCCCATTGAAATGAATGGGATTCGCGGTAAAAACGCATAGGCATAAGCGTTATGTTAAAAAATAGCGCCAACGCCTATGCGTTTTTACCGCGTTTTTACCGCGTTCGCACTAATTTTAGCGCGAACGCGGTAAAAACGCATACGCGTTAGCGCTATTTTTACCGCGATCGCGGTAAAAACGCGGTAAAATCGCGGTAAAGTAGAGGTACAAAATCCCATAATTTTTGAGCATTTTTTCAACGCCTCAGTGTGAAAGGGGCCTAAGACTAACTTCAGAGAATAGCACACTGACTCTGTGCAGAGTTTGTTTAATAGCGCCTTACAATATAAGGGTTACCAAAAGTGGAGCGCTGCATGAAAACCAATCAGCTTCCAGATTTTATTGTCGAAAGCTTAATTGATCAATATGAACTTAGAAGCTGATTGGCTACCATGCACAGCTGCACCAGAGTCTGAGTGCTCAACTTTTAGTAAATTCCCCCACTGAGCCACTGTCATTTGCTGCACCTACTTATGCAGATGTATGCATACCATGTACAGGCAACTAGTGCTCTAAATGAAGCATCAGCAGCAAAAATTGTTTCTGTAAGGACAGGGAAGTTATAGTATACAGTATAGCCTGGTACACGCGGCCGGTTTTCTCTGCAAGAAAGCTGCTCGGAGAGCTTTTTGCCGAGAAAACCGGCCGTGTGTATGGTTTCTCGGCGAGAAAACTGCCGGGAATCCCGACGAGAAAAATAGAGAACCTGCTCTCTATTTTCTCGTCGGGATTCTCGGCAGAGTGTTTCCTGCCGAGAAAACCGTGAGTGTGTATGCTTACCTGTCCCAGGTAAGCCCACGCATGCTCGATGAGACTTCGATGCATGCGCGGTAGCTTACAAGGGTAGTGTAGGGTGTAGCAAGATGGCGGCGACAGCATCGAATGTGACGAGCGCAGGCTCGTTGTAGTCAATGACGTCAAGCGTTCTTGCCATTCAAAAGAACGGCCGTTCTTTTGAATGGCCGAGTGTACACTCAGCGAGCAAGGAAAGGTTGCCAGGAATCCCGACGGGAAAACCGACGTTTTTTTCCTGACGGGATTCCCGGCCGCCTGTACGAGGCTTATGTGTATGGAGTAAAAAACGCTGTGCAATTAAACGGTCATATTCACAGACAGTGATGGGAAATTCACTGACGGTTTCTCTCTCACACTTCCACCCTCCACTCTTTCCCATCCCTCTCTTTCTCTCGCCACCTCCCTCTCTCACCCCCTCTCTCTCTCTCTTACACACCTCTCTCTCTCACCCCCTCTTTCTCTCACCCGCTCTCAACCCCCTCTCTCACTCACACCCCTTTCTCTCACACCCCCTCTCTCTCTTTCACACCCCCTGTCTCACCCCCTCTCTCTCCCTCTCACACCCCTTTCTCTCTCACCCCATCTCTCTCTCTTTCACACCCCTCTCTCTCACCCCCTCTCTTTCTCTCACCCCATCTCTCCCCATTTCACCTCTCTCTCTCGCCCCCCTCTCTCTCTCACTAATCCCTCTCTCTCTCACCCTCCCCCTCTCTCTCTCACACCCCTTTCTCTCTCATCCCCTCTCTCTCTTTCACCCCCTCTCTCTCACCCCCTCACTCTCTCTCTCACCCCCTCTCTCTCTCTTACCCTCCCCCTCTCTCTCTCACACCCTCTCTCTCTTTCACACGCCTCTCTCTCTCTCACCCCTCTCTCTCTCACACACACCCTTTTCTCTCTCATCCCCTCTCTCTCTTTCACACCCCCTCTCTCTCTTTCTTTCTCACCCTCTCTCTCTCTCACACACACACACACCCTCTCTCTCACCCCATCTCTCTCTCATCCTCTCTCTCTCACCCCCTCTCTCCCCATTTCACCTCTCTCTCACCCCCTCTCTCTCTCAAACCCCTCTCTCTATATCTCACTCCCTCTCTTTCTCTTACCCCCCTCTCTCCCAATTCACCTCTCTTTCTCACCCCCCTCTCTCTCTCTCTCTCTCATCCCCTCTCTCTTACCCCCTCTCTCTCTCACCCCCCACTCTCTCCCTCTGACCGTCTTTGCCATAAGATGTAAAAAGGTTTAAAAAATATTATAAAATGTTTTAAACATTTCAAAATGTTCTAAACATTTATTTAAAATAGTGTGTGTGTGTGTGTGTATATATATATATATATATATATATATATAAATATATATACACACACTCACATTTTTGTAAATATTTTCTTATCTTTTCATGTGACAACACTGAAGAAATGACACTTTGCTACAATGTAAAGTAGTGAGTGTACAGCTTGTATAAGGGCTCTTTCACACGGAGGTCCATTCAGGTCCGCCTGTCAGTTTTTTAGGCGGACCTGAAACGGATCCTCCATGCACCCCTATGGAAGCACGGATGTCAGCGGAGACATGTCCGCTGACATCCGCTCCGCCAAAGTGTGACGGAGGAAAACCCTATTTTTCCTTCCGTCGGCGGAGCGGATCGGATGACGACGGACTCTACGGTCCGTCGTCATCCGATTCCCCATAGGGGAGAGCGGCGCTCTGACAGGGCGGTCCCTGCACAGTGTGCGGGGACCGCCCAGTCATCCGTCGGCTCAGCGGGGATCAACGGAGCGATCCCCGCTGAGCAAGCGGAGCTTCACGGGGCGGATCTGCACGGATCCGCCCCGTGTGAAAGGGGCCTTACAGTGTAAATTTGCTGTCCCCTCAAAATAACTCAACACACAGCCATTAATGTCTAAACCGCTGGCAACAAAAGTGAGTACACCCCTAAGTGAAAATGTCCAAATTGGGTTCAATTAGCCATTTTCCCCTCACCCGGTGTCATGTGACCCGTTAGTGTTACAAGGTCTCGGGTGTGAATGGGGAGCAATTGTGTTTAATTTGGTGTTATCACTCTCACTCTCTCATACTGGTCACTGGAAGTTCAACATGGCACCTCATGGCAAAGAACTCTCTGAGGATCTGAAAAAACAAAATGTTGCTCTACATAAAGACCTAGGCTATAAGAAGATTGGCAAGAACCTGAAACTGAGCTGCAGCACGGTGGCCAAGACCATACAATGGTTTAACAGGACAGTTTCCACTCAGAACAGGCCATGCCATGGTCGACCAAAGTGCAGGTGCTCAGCGTCATATCCAGAAGTTGTCTTTGGGAAATAGATGTATGAGTATCTCACACACTTTTGTGAGATACTGTATATGTGGATATATTACATACTGTATATAGATGTTGATTAATAGTTTTTCATGTATTATTTAATTATATTTTAACTTTGTGGGATGTATAATATTCAGTAAAGATTTTCCAGCATGCAGAATAATTGTTTGCTGTGGCTGCGCTGCACTGATTGTTTAATGCAATACAGGATTTATACAGCACCGATAGTATGCGCAACACTTTGCAAAATAAGCGAGACAGTACAGTTACAATTCAATTCAATGCAAGGCCCACCCTGAATAATACTTCATCAGGATGGGGGCATATGCTGCTCTAAAACCTGGATATATTCAGATTCCCTGTGCACTAATGCACCCCATACCATCATACCATCAGAGAGGCAGACTTTTGAATTGAATGTTGATAACAAGCCGGAAGGTCACTCTCAAATCAGGGGGGCGCTCGCTCAATCAGGGCACAGTTAATAACTGGTTGTTAAGGAACAGGGCCGGGAAGCCGGCCACTGTATCCTTAACAATGAATGAGTCATCAGCTGTCAACGGGCTTCCCCGCTGACAGCTGAATGAAAAAAAAAGTGAAATAGAAAAACAGCATGAGGGCCCCCCAATCCATACCAGACTGGAAAAGGGGGCTTCCAGATTCCAATAAGCCCCCTGCCTGCAGACCCCCACAACCACTCACCAGGGTTGTGAGGAAGAGGCCCTTGTCCCCCCACCCCAAAGCACCCACCCATGTTGAGGGCATATGGCCTGATAAAGTTCAGGAGGGGGGGGGGGGCGCTTGGTCGTCCTCCCCCTTTCCTGACCTGCCAGGCTGCATGCTCGGATAGGGGTCCGGTATGGATTTTGTGGGGGACCCCACGCCATTTTTTTTTTACATGGTACAGATGCTCCACAGGCAGACTAAAGGGACCCCCCAGGCACTATATTTAAAGGAATTTTTACGATTTTATTGTTTCACCTGAAGCATCATTAAAATCACTGCACCTGTAAAAATGATCTTTTTTTATAAAAAAAAATTAGCATTGATACATGTCCCCCAGGGCAGTACCCAGGCCCCCATACCCTTTTAATGGCCAATAACTTGCATATAAGCATTCAAAATGGGAACTTTTTCAAATTCAGGTCACATAGACTTCAATGGGGTTCGGGCTCCATGCAGTCCAGTCATGCATCCCGTATTGCATTTCAGCCTTGTCCCCGTGCACAGAGATATCTCCAGATTTTTGAAATCTTTTTATGATATTATTTACCGTGGATGATGATACATTTAAAGTCTTTGCAATTTTACGTTGAGGAACATTATTCTGAAATTGTTGGACAATTTTTTAGATGCAGCTTTACGCAGATTGATGAACTTCAGCCCATCTAACTTCTGAGACATTCTGACTCTCTAAGTTGCCTTTTTTTTATACCCAATCATGTTATTGACTTGTTGCCAATTAACCTAATTAGTTGAAAAATGTTCTTTCAGAATTTCCTTGTTAGTACAACTTAAGACGGTTCGAATCTCGGCTTGTTCAGCAGGGACCACTGAGATGCGTACCATGTATGGGCAGGCTTAATGTACATAAGTTAATCAACTTGGGTACAACCAGCCTATGGGATTTCCCATGCGATTATTGCCAGTGGCCAGGGGCGTCGGGAGGCCCCGAATGTGACCCCGAAAAGCCCAGAGTCTCGGCCATTTATTTTAAAATGATTAGCCCCGAGTCCCCCTTAAAAGTGCGGCGCCACACTGGGCATGAGCGGCAATGAGCATCTGGCCGGTCACGTGGGCGGAGTGTGCAACCATCGTCACGTGACACACGGTCCCGCCCGCCGCACGCGATCCCAGGAGTGACGCCGCCATTGCGCGCTGTCATGATGGACATCCCCTGGGCTGGGCAAGTGGGCAGTAGCATTATCGCGGCCGGGACGTTTGACGTCATTATCGGCACGCACCGTGATGACGCGTCACGCACGGCCGGCCCCTAACTTCAAAAAGCGGTGGCCGGCGGGAGACAAAGCGTGCACTAACATCGTCATCACAGGCAGCGACCACACAGCGGCAGCCAGCCTCAGGGTCGAGGAGGTCCCGGAGACGGAGTGAGTGACCACGGCGGCGTCTAGTCAGCCAGATGGCCACGCACTTGATCTGGACCAGCCGCTGCGGCCGGACTTAGGAGGACCAGCGTGCGATCGGCCAGGGCAGGCCAAGGTGATTAGACCGTGACTGACACAGACTGAGCTGAGGTGAGGCGAGGGCCGCGAGTTGAAGCACGCACTAGTAGTACAACTGCCGCTGTCGGGTGGAAAAGCCAGGCCCAGTGGCAGCACCCGGCGTCACGCCATTCCACGTGGCACTGACTGCTGCGTCACTGACTGCGGCTTTGTTGTATCGGGTTGGGAAAAGCCAGCACTGGTCTGCAAGTTGCAGTGGCTATAGCCGCTAGCAATAATCACTGTGTGTTCTCCCAGCCGGGACGGCTCCCCCACTGGGAGAACACAATAGCTCCGTGGGAGGGATTCCCCCATCAACACTGACTGTGTTGATGGGGGGAATTGAACATTGCTCCATCTATGGCAGGCTTTACTTTGTCAGCTTTTTGTTGCCCTGTCCCAACTTTTTTGAGATGTGTCGCTGCCATCAATTTCAAAATGACCTTATGTTTTTATTAAACTGGTACATTTTCTCAGTTTAAACATTTGATATGTTTTCTATTTCCTATTGTGAATAAAATATGGTTTTATGAGATTTGCAAATCATTGCAATATTTTTTATGTAGATTTACACAGCGCCTCAAATTTTTCTGGAATTGGGGTTGTATATTAATGAGCAGATGGGGAAACATACCTAGACACTATTCAAACCAGAAAATAATAAGTAACAAAGACCTTTACACCTTTATGTTCATTCAATGATACTGCAAATAGAAAGATATATCTGGCTGTACAGTGTAATTTGTCTCAATGTCATTTTCGTAAATACATGACTTCAGGAAGCGTGCAGAATATGCCAAGAGCGAAGTGCTCCCTTTTACCATTATCTGTACAAATTCCACATATAACCATTACCATTGCAAACTTGATAAATAGCCTTGAAACAACAGATGTCCACTCTTAGCAGAGAATTATGTGACCAAGGGGGGATGCCAAAAGAGAGTTCAAAAGAGCAATGTTTGTAGTCAAGGCAGGAAACGCAACATGCAAGGCTGCAGAGAACAGGCAAGGACAACCAGAAAGCAGGCATGCATTGACCAATCGCATCACCTACCTGTTGACTGTATGTTAGGATTCTTCACAGGTGTTCCAGTCTTGTATATTTTCTTCTTCAGCAAAGAGAAAGCTTTGTTTTGTTGGGACTCAACCAGAAATCCCAGGTCTCCCAGGAATCTCAGGACTCTGTGGAGCAGCAGTGGTTTCACATTGATTTGCAATAGTTTCAGGGGGCTAATAAGGGTCTCTGTGGGCTTTAGATCCTGATCACAACTGTCATAAGGAAAGATAGTCCAAGCCAGGTTGGGCCCTAAAGCCGATACTAAAACATGTCGAGACAGTTTGAGGAGGACAGCACATGGCCAGGTCTTTCCCTTCCATTGCATATTCAAATGGTGGTCTCCATTAGTCTTTATATCATCTCCTAGGGCCTGAAGGCCACCAGTAGCCTCCCGTGTGGACCTTCTCCCCACATTGTAATCCAAGAGTCCTAATGAGGAGGAGTCGTCAAAACTGCCGTTTGACCAGACTAAACAGAAATAAAACAGAGTTTGCGATTTTTATTCAAAAATGTATTTCGTATGCAGATTGTCTAATATAAAGCAACATGACCATGTAAATTTAGGCAGGAAAGGACCATGGACGTCATTGTGATGCATATTGTAGACTGGTTAAAGTATGCCATTTATACCTCAAGGGTAAATTTTCACTTTTAAAATGTTACAATAAAACAAGAGCATACAGTATGCAATTATGCACCTCAAATTTGGCACACCAAAAGAGTGCATGTCTTTTTCAAAGAGACCCTGTCACCAGACCATTCATTTCAGCAGCAATTTTCTCTATTTTAGGCATGTTATTTACCTGTAAAGGCTTCCATTGTGTAGACCTCCAAACAACGCTGTATCCTGGCCTAGGCCAACACTTTGCAGGGGGGCAGCACGGAAAGAGTCCCTGCTGGCTTGCGCTACACTGTTAAGCCTCGTACACACGGCCGAGATTCTCGTCGAAAAAAACATGTCGTTTTTTTCGACGAGATTCTTGGACAAGAAACTTGTCCCGGCCGAGTGTACACACGCTCCTTTCAAAGAACCCGCGGTTCTTTGAATGGAGCGAACGCGGTGACGTCATCGAATACAACGAGCATGCGCTCGTCACATTCGATGCCGTCGCCGCCATCTTGGTTCACCCTACCTATGCCTAGGAAGCTACCGCGCATGCGTCAAAGTCATTTTGAGCATGCGCGGGCTTCCCGGCGAAAAGGTAAGTGTACACACACACAATTTTCTCATCGAGAAACAGGCTGACGAGAATCTCAACGGGAAAATAGAGAGCAGGTTCTCTATTTTCTCGTCGAGATTCTTGTCGCTTTTCTTGACGAGAAACCATACACATGAACGAATTTCTCGGCAAAAAATCTCTGCCAGCAAGTTTCTTGCTGGTTTTTGCCGAGAAACTCGTTCGTGTGTACGAGGCTTTAGTGTAGCACCAGTCTTATGGGGCACACTGGGCTGAGAGGCAAATTAATCTAGCGCCCCCATAAAGCGGCCGCACTGCTTCTGGTATGCGGGCGGCCGGCAATTCGCAACTGTGGGGGGGGGCTCTACTTCTAATTTTGACTGTCCCATCATCCTGGACCACAAACCTTCCTCACTGTGCTATATGTTTTTTGCTGCACCATTGGCATGGTTATATCTTCTTAGTCCTCTCCATAAAATTATCAGAAATTTTTGCTTAAAGTAAAACTATAGGCAACACTTTTTTTTCATTTTGGATACAGTAAGCGAGGGTTATAGCCCCTGTCAGTTTATTTTTTACCATCCCTGTTCCATTGCAGAGATTTCCCTTCACTTCCTGCCCCATAGCCAAACAGGAAGTGAGAGGAAATCTATGCAAATTAAGGGAATCCATTGCCCCGACCCAGGCCCTCAGAACTAGTGTCCCCACTCCAAAATTTCAGGGCTGGTCTTAAACAGCAAGGGGTGTGGCCTTGACAGGAAGGGGTGGGTCATATTTAAATTAGGGGGTGCACAAGTTTAGTCAGGCCTAGGGCAGCACAAAACCTAAATACACTACTGCCTCCAAAAGCCCTAATGCCCCGTACACACGATCGTTTTTAATGTCATTTTTTTAACTGACGTTTTTCTCGTCGTTTTTTTTCATGTTTCCTCTCAAGCCTGCCTTGCGTACACACCATCATTAAAAAAAACGATCAAGCAAAGCGCAGTGACGTTCAACACGTACGACGGCACTATAAAGGGGAATTTCCGTTCGAATGGCGCCACCCTTCATGTTAGTAAAGTTTGTTGAGCGACGATTCGCTCTTTTCAGTCTCGTGCTTTTCAGTCCGTGACTGCGTGACGAATGTGCTATCTCCATTACGAATGCTAGTTTTACCAGAACGAGCGCTCCTGTCTCATACTTGATTCTGAGCATGCCCGTTTTTTTTCACGTCGTTAAAGCATACACACTATCGTTTTTCACGTCGTTAAAAAAAACGACATGAAAAACGACGTGAAAAAAGAGAGCATGTTCGAAATTTTTAATGGCCGTTTTTCACGTCGTTAAAAATGCTCTGGAGCCTACACACGATCATTTTTAATGGCCATTTTTTTTAATGGCATTTTTAACGGCATGAAAAACGATCGTGTGTATGGGGCATAAGAGTGCTGCTGGGCACCACCATCTTGGATGTGATGTCAGCAAACTCACTCAAGTGACACTCAAGTCTATAGTATTCCCATTTGAGGCTCCCAGAAGCTTCATAAAAGGTTATGTAGGGAGGTGATGGGAGAGGCTGAGCAGCTTGGCCAGCACAGACAGTAATTAAAGATAGGGCTATGACATGGCAGGAGGAATGGGGCTGCACTGACTCTTCCTGAAGTAGTCAAATTTGCTAGCAAGCTCAGAGGAACATTGCAAGTCAATAAAAAATTGTTTATGGAAATACAAACACTGCAAGTGAACATTTAGGCTTCATGCATACTAGGAGCTGAAAAAAATGCTGCAAAAACACTGTATAAAAAAAAACGTTCAATATGAGCGTTTTTCCAGCGTTTTTCCCTTTTTTGTGCTGACGTTTTGCTGGGGTTAAGTCGTTTAGCTGATTGTTAAGGAGTGTGTCACAAGCCGGCCGCCGCGTCCTTAATAACCGATGACTCATCAGCTGTCAGAAGGGTTCCCTTCTGACAGCCGAATGTAAACAAAAGAATTGACGGCAATTGAAATATGAGAAAAAAATCTGTGTGGGGTCCCCCCCATACCATACCAGGCCCTTCGGGTTTGGTATGGATTTTTAGGGGAATCCTATGCCAAACTTATTTTTAAAAAGGCATGCCCCCCCCCCCCCCCCCTGAACACCGTGCCAGACCATTACCTGAGCATGCGGTCTAGCAGGCCAGTAAGGAAGGAGACGAGTGGGCACCCCCGCCTCCTGAACCATACCAGGCCACATGTAAATGAGGACAAGGGCCTCTGCCCCACAACCCTGGCCGGGTTGTTGTGGAGGTGCGGGGGGAACTTATAAGAATCTGGAAGCCCCCTTTAACAAGGGGGATCCCAGATCCCAGCTCCCCCATGTGATTGAGTAGGGGGGCTGTAAAAGTGAGAAAAAACATAGCAGTTTTTGACAAGTCCTTTATACGGTATAATAAAAATAAAAGTTGGCCCCTGGTGTATATCCCTGTCGATGACGAATTCTGATCCAGACTCCGATAAGCCCCCCCCACCCACAGACCCCCACAGCCACTGCCCAGGGTTGTGGAGAAGGGGCCCTTGTCCTCATCAACATGTTCTTAACAAACAGCTATACACTGCTTGTTAAGGATGCGGTGGGCCGCCCACTAAGAAAAAAATGCTGGAAACCAGTGGTTAGCAGCGTTTAGGAGCATTTAGAAGCTGCTAGGAGTGTGTTTTTTTAAGCTAGTGTGCATGGAGCCTTATAATACTTGATTTCTTTGTGCTTTTACTGGCATTCTTAAATGGCGACCTGATCTTTATTTTACAATTAAAATAGGGTTCACCCATGACAGGGAAAGGGAGGGGGTGGGTAAATCATTGCTTGGATCATTTAAAGTCCACCTCCAAGCAACTAAAAAAAATTATCCAATGCAGTGGGACTATGCCTGCACTGCAAGGGTTAATTGCTTGCTTAGGTCTAGAAGAACAAAAAAAAAAAAGATTTACTTACCTGATCCTTCGCTCCTTACTGCTAGACTGGTCCCTGTAGCATCTTCTCCCCCATGTTCTAGAGGTCTAGGATCATGACGTCATCAAGACCAAAGCAAAGTCCTGTAAACAAACATGTTGACGCCGAGGGACAGTCCACCGCTGGAATGTGGGGGAGCACCATTTGTCAGGGAGCAGAGAAATAGTTTAAGAAAAAGTGTTTCTTTTCTCCTTTTAGACAAAATGAGCAATTAACCCTTGCAGTGCAGACAAAGCCCCTATTGCCAGGGACAATTTAGAATTTTCCTGGATTTGGGCTTTAATTGTAAGTGTAAATTTAAGCTTGAACTTATTATGCCACATGTTTTTTTTTCTTCAGAATAGCAGCTGAGGTTAGCCTGATTAACAAGTAAAAATATGACTAGAGGGTCACCTCCTGGCTGGAAATTTAAATATGAAATTCTTAAGCCCCGTACACACGATCGGTTTGACTGATGAAAACTGTCCGATAGATGGTTTTCATCAGACCAACCGATCGTGTATGGTACCCATCGGTCTTTTTTCCATCGGTTGTAAAAAATAGAACTTGTTTAAAAATTTTCCGATGGATCAAAAACCGATGGGAATTTCCGATCGTCTATGGGCAAGTCCATCGGTTAAAAAACCCACACATGCTCAGAATCAAGTCGACGCATGCTCAGAAGCATTAAACTTAATTTTTCTCGGCTCATCGGAGTGTTTTACGTCACCGCGTTTGGAACGGTCGGTTTTTTGACTGATGGTGTGTGGCCAAGACTGATGAAAAACAGTTTCATCGGATTTCCGATGGACAAATCCATCGGACGAAAATCCATAGGTTATCCGATCGTGTGTACGGGGCTTTAATATTTACCTTTCTAAAAGGTAATTACCATTCATTCCTGAATATAATAAAGAAATTATATATATTCATTCCCTTTAGATTATTTCCTTTTAGAGCAGGAACCCTGTACGTTCTCTGCATCTGTCTATCAGAAACAATAGGTCTGACACATTTTCTGCTGGTCCCTATATTCAGCCATTGTCTTATGTCACTGATAACTTGGAGCCATAGTTACAAGACAAGGCGTGACTGTACAACATACAGTATTGCATAGGCGTGCGCACAGGGTGTGCCAGGTGTGCCCAGGCACACCCTAATCACCCTGTGCAGCAAAGACTCCCCCTACTGCCCTGGCTACCCCCTCCTTCCCCCCCCCCGCAGCACTGCCGGCTTCCCTACTCTCCTCTCCCTCCGGATGCTGCTGCAGGGATGTTTTAGGATGAGTGGAGGAAGGGGTCGGTAAATATGTAACTTACCGGCCCCTTCCCTTTTTTCGTGAGTGATTGATAGTATGTGTTTGAGCTTTGGGGTGCACACCCTAATGCAATAGGCTGCGCACACCTATGCAGTATTGTATGAGTGTTGGTTGGGAAGGGATCCTTCAAAGGTTATTTAGTTACAAACAACTGAAACTGCCTGTGTATGGTCACACTGGTCCAGGTTGCTCAACCGGTGTATACTTGGACACAGTAGGTGGGTTCAGATTCATTGACATTAGCCAAAATAGGAGCATAAATGTTCTCCAAGCAATTTCTTTAATAATCATCAAAATATAATGGAAAAATAAACACATTTGCTATTTTCTAACACGGCACAGGTTTAAAATATCTGATCTAACCTGCTGGATTAAAGCGGAGGTCCACCCTGAAAAAAAATTTACATTAAAAATCCTAAAATAAAAAGAAAAAAAATTTATAGAAAAATAAAAGAAAAATTATACTCACCCTAAATGCCTGTTGCTATGCGGAAGTTCCCTAATCTGCCTCTACTGTGCCTCTTCCTTGTCCTCGGATTGAGAACTTCCGCTTCCTCTTCTTGTGAATGGGGCGCGCTGCCTTCTGGGAACTGTGTGTATCCCAGAAGGCAAGCTGCCCATTCACAAAGCGCTGTGCGAGTGGCGCATGCTCAGTAGGAAACGGGCAGTGAAGCCTTACGGCTTCACTGCCTGTTTGCCTTAGTCAGGATGGAGGAGCCCAGGACCTGCCAGCAGCGATCGTTCGCTGTGGCGGGACCGACATCGCGGGCGAGTAGGACAGGTAAGTGTCCTTATTAAAAGTCAGCAGCTACACTGTTAGCAGCTGCTGACTTTTTTTTTTTTTAAATGGCTGCACCTCCGCTTTAAGTCTCCATGTACACTGAAGCCGATAAACTGCAGTTTATTGGCGTTTTGGCGTTTTTTTAAAAAGCCCATTAACTGCACTCTATGTTAGCCTATGTGTTCATGTACACATAGCGTTTTTTAGCGTTAATGAGCAGTGGAGTTAATGGGCTTTTTTCTGAACGCAAGAAATTTGCGTTCAAAGTGCCGTTTTTCAGCGGGAAAAAATGCAAAAAAACGCAAAACGCTGAAAAACGCTGAAAAACGCAGGTCGCCAGCGTTTTTTTTGCGTTTTTTGATCCATTGAAAAAAAAAAAAAGCTAAAAAACGCTAACACTGAAAAACGCTAGTAAAGAACGCTGATAAAAGCTATATTTTAAAGCAGCTTTTTCTGCCAGAAATCTGGCGTTCAAAACGACCGTTTTTGAGCTTCTCCGTACATGGAGCCTTATTCTGACATCCAAGCTGCTAACCTAAAACTGGCAGCAAGAACATCTGATTCCTTTTAGGAGGAATAATTTGCTGATGGTGACAGCTTTATCCACTATACACTCTATACAGTATATGATGTCCCTGGAGGTCTGAGCTGGCCATACATGACATGGAAGGGGAAGGGCTAAGCTAAAGCGGAAATTAGAGCCGCTTGCTGCTGAGAGATTTAACCACTTGCTGCCAGTTACCTTGGTTAGCCAAGGCAGTGAATCAGCAATCGGTTATACTAGTCACCTCATTAGATTGGGTCTACACAGGAGACTTTTAGAAGCTCAGTTGTGTTACTGAACCTTATGCCGCGTACACACGGCCGTTTTTAATGTCATGGAAAAAAACAAAGTTTTTCTCGACGGGATTCTTCTCAAGCCTGCCTTGCATACACACTATCGTGAAAGAAAATGCTTGAGCAAAGCGCGGTGACGTACAACGCGTACGACGGCACTATAAAAGGGAAGTTCCATTCGGATGGTGCCACCCTTTGGGCTGCTTTTGCTGATTTCGTGTTACCGCGTGTTAGTAAAAGTTTGGTGTTAGCTGATTCGCGCTTTTCAGTCTCTGTGCTTTTCAGTCCGTTACAGCGTGACAAATGTGCTAGCTCCATTACGAATGCTAGTTTTACCAGAACGAGCGCTCCCGTCTCATAACTTGCTTCTGAGCATGCGTGTTTTTTTCCCGTCGTTAAAGCCTACACATGACCGTTTTTCACAACGAGAAAAACGACAACGTGAAAAACGACGAGAAAAATAAAGCAGGTTCTAAATTTATAATGGCCATTTTTCTCGTAAAAAAAAATGCTCTGGAGCCTACACACGACCGTTTTTCACGACCAATTAAAAAAATGCCATGTTTCTCGTCATGAAAAACGGTCGTGTGTACGTGGCATTAAAATAGAACTATAGGCAAAAAATGTTCTTTCATTTTGGATAAAGCAAGTGAGGGTAGTAATCCCTGCCAGATTTTTTTTTTTGCCATCTCTGTCCCATTGTGGAGATTCCCCTTCACTTCCTGTCCTATAGCCAAACAGGAAGTGAGAGGAAATCCCTACAAATTAAGGGAATTCTTTGGGGACCCCCAGGTCACCAGAACTAGTGTCCCCATTAGAAAATGTCCCCTCTTTTACTTTTTTTGGAGACAACCCAATATTTTGGGATTTTATTTTACTTTCACTTTCAATGATAATGGTAACCAGCACAATTAGAGAGGGTGAATCTCTTTTATGGGGGGGGACAGACAGCAATAAAAATTGACAGGTGTCCTAATCTATCGTTACTCTATCCAAAACAAAAAAAAAAATTTTGCCTTTAGAGTGTTTTTACACTGAAAGCGCCCGGGCGTCGGCGGTAAAAAGCCGCTATTTTTAGCGGCACTTTACCAATGTTTTTGCAGCGCTTTTTGGCCGCTAGCCGGGTGCTTTTAACCCCCGCTAGCGGCCGAAAAAGGGTTAAAAAAGCCCACAAAGCGCCGCTGCAGCAGTGCTTTGCCGGCGATTCGGCAACACTGCCCATTGATTTCATCGATGCTAAAACACGCCCCTGCCCATTGATTTCACGGCTCCTAAAGCACCCCTGCCCATTGATTTCAATGGGCAGGGGCGCTTTAGGAGCGGTGTTTTTTTGACGTCCTGCCAGCGCAGCGCCCCAGTGTGAAAGCACTCAGGCTTTCACACTGGGATTGCAGCTGAGGCTTTATTCAGGCACTTTACAGGCGCTATTTTTAGTGCTAAAGCGCCTGAAAAACGCTTCCAGTGTGAAAGGGGTCTTAGTTATACTAAGCATCGTACACACAATTTTCTTTCCATGTTAAATGAAAAAAAACTGACAGCTCAGGTTGGAGTCACTGTACTAACAATCAAATGTTAGTATGTTAGTACAGCGGTCTCCCCTGCTGTGCTATTGTGTTCTGACTGGTAGAACCACCCTCCCCCCCCCCCCACTAGAACACTCCAGTCAGCGCTCTCAGCCATTGGCTGGGAGCGTGGATCGGGAGCCAGTTGGAAGACCTTTTTTGGTCATGAGCCTTTGCCAGAAGCTAGGAGGACCGGTCGGCTTCTGTCTGACCAGCTGCCATACACATGGGCCGAATTTTGTCCGGTTTCTATTGCACTGGACGATGTCAGCCAACATGTGGCCCGTGAGTGTAAGGAGCTTTAGGCTGGTCATACACTGATTGAGTTGGCTGGCTCCTGATGCGTCCTCCCACACGATATCCCTCGATTTAAAAATTGAAGTAGCTGGACCTAAAGAAATTGTTGGCTGAACAGCGGCTACATCCAAGCAGATGCTGTTTGGGCAGTTTGACAGCTGCCTGGGCTGGCTGTCAAAATACTAGCCACAGTGGGAGATTCGTCCATCTGGCTGTATCACGTGGATGGAGAGATTTGTTCGATTTTTATTGTTCAGCCAGCAGGATGAACAAAACAAATTCTATGTGCATATGGGCAGCTTTACCAATTAACTGCTTAGTAAGCAGACACAACCAATAGCTCCCTATGCAGCAAACTACATTAGTATGCAGTAGCCTCTTGTAGCCATTAGGATTGCACTGTGCCATTGAGAATGATATGCCACTAATCATAAGTGGCCTGGGCATTCTCATAATTATGAGGCTGGGGGCAGGAAATGCCTTGGCCGCTTATGATTGCCGGTCCACAGTGACAGCCAGGGCCGCCATCAGGGGGTACAGGCAGTACACCTGTAAGGGGCCCGGATGGCCCCCTTTTTTTTGTAAGGGGCCCAGAGGTCCCCAGGGGCCCGAATGTCAACCCCCCTTTTTTTAAAAAAAATTATAATTTTTTTTTATTATTATTTTTTTTATTTAATTTGTTTTTTTATTTATTTAATTTGTTTATTTATTTATTTTTTTTGAAAGGGGCCCAGAGGTCCCCAGAGGCCCGGAGGTCCTCAGGGCCCCGGATAGAAACCTCCCTTTTTTTTATTTATTTTTTATAAAAAAAAACTATTATACATTTTTTTATTAAATTTCCTGGCAAGCTTGTTCTTGCCAAGCCCTATGTACAGACGGCCATTCAAAAGAACCGCCGTTCTTTTGAATGGCAAGAACGCGGTGAGGTCATCGACTACGACGAGCCGGCGCTCGTTACATTCGATGCCGTCGCCGCCATCTTGCTACACCCTACACTACCCTTGCATGCTACCGCGCATGCGTTGAAGTCTCATGGAGCATGCGCGGGCTTACCTGGGACAGGTAAGCATACTCACGAACGTTTTTTTGGGCAGGAAACACTCTACCGAGAATCCCAACAAGAAAAATAGAGAGCAGGTTCTCTATTTTTTCTCGTAGAGATTCCCGGCAGTTTTCCTGCTGAGAAACCATACACACAGTGCCGATTCTGACCTCCCTGGGGCCCTAAGCAAAATTCTGCAAAGGGGCCCTCTACCTGACCCGTGAATATTGGGCATTGTTTAAGGCGTTGTTTAAGCGCAATATTGAACGTGGCTTAAAGGGGCGTGACTCAAAGGGGTGTGGTTAGAGGATGAGAGAGAGAGAGAGAGAGGGACAGCAGGCCCAGATCCTACACCGCAATAGAAATATGAGTATTCCAGAAAGTTTAACAATCAGCAGATCAAAATTCTCCAAACACCTGGTGTTAGCAATTTAATTATCCCGGCACCATGGTTGTTATGGTGTCAGGGTGATTAAAGCACATTATTTCTATTATTACTTTGTAATATAAAATGAAATCATTCAACTCATCATAATGCAGAATCAGTGGGAGCCCTGATGTCACTGTCCCCAGCCAGCGGAGTGCCTCCTTACATTTCAGGTGTCCCCAGCCAGTGGAGTGCCTCCTTACATCTCAGCAGTCCCCAGCGGAGTGCCTCCTTACCTTTCAGGTGTCCCCAGCGGAGTCCCTCCTTACATCTCAGGTGTCCCCAGCGGAGTGCCTCCTTACATCTCAGGTGTCCCCAGCCAGCGGAGTGCCTCCTTACATCTCAGGTGTCCCCAGTGGAGTGCCTCCTTACATCTCAGGTGTCCCCAGCGGAGTGCCTCCTTACATCTCAGGTGTCCCCAGCGGAGTGCCTCCTTACATCTCAGGTGTCCCCAACGGAGTGCCTCTTTACATCTCAGGTGTCCCCAACGGAGTGCCTCCTTACATTTCAGGTGTCCCCAGCGGAGTGCCTCCTTACATTTCAGGTGTCCCCAGCGGAGTGCCTCCTTAGATCTCAGGTGTCCCCAGCCAGCGGAGTGCCTCCTTACATTTCAGGTGTTTTAAATGCTGCCCCCCCCCCAAAAAAAAAAATTACGCCCACCAAAAGGATATCATTTTATATCATGGTAACTTAAGAGGATCTGTCATGGCTCTATACATGCATGTAGCTGTATAAAGAGGACTTGTCATGGCCCTATTCATGTATAGGAGTTGTGACAGCAGGAAGGTAAAGTCACCTGGTTGCATCCAGGGGGGTAGATATATTTCGCCCAGATTCAGGCTTTACGCCGACTTATACAACTAGGTGGAGAGTTGTATAAGGCTAGTGGGCTCATGGATGACTCATACCTCTAGGGAGAGGGCTGGGCGTCGTGCAGACAGGGAGTTGATGAGACCAGCTGAAGCTTGTCAGCTCATTTAGGCCTCTATAAGAACTCCCAGCTTCATTAGATGTTAGCTGATGCCTGGAACCAGACCTGTGTGGACTGTCTAGGGAGAGTGAACCCCTGTGCGGTGAGACAAAGCCTGTGTGGCTATTTGCTTGGACATTTAAAAACCAGGGACTTAGGGACTAGGACAGCACTAGGCTGATCCCAGTTGTTAGTTAGGAAACCTGTATGTTTAGTCAGAGGTCAACTTGACCAGGATTTATTTTGGTTATGTTTCTTTTGCTTTGCTGTGTTTTGTCACTGTAAATAGAAAATAAACCGCACCTTTTTGATTTTGAAAACCACAACCTCCGTTTGCTGGGCCTGTTTTGTGTGGGGAGCCCATCCCAGGGGTCACACACACCCGCTGCCGAGCTAACCCCCTCACAGTTGGTGGAGAACCAGTGGCAGTTTTTTTTTAAGCCAGCATGGAGGAGATACTGAAGCAGCTGGCTCTAGCAAATGCCAATCAACAGCAGACAAACGCAACTTTGCAACAGAGTCTGGAGGCTCAGCAACGAGCCCAGCAGCAATCTGAGGCCCGCTTCATAGACCTGTTGCAGAAGCAAGAGCAGAGACTACAACAACAGATGGAAGCAGTAATGCAGCAACGTCCGCAGACCAGTGAGGAAAGCCATCCCACTAATACCGCGTCCTTTGGGGTGAGTCGTTTATTGACAAAAATGACTGGAGAGGATGATCCAGAGGTATTTTTGACCACATTTGAAAGGACCGCTGAAAGAGAAAAGTGGCCTGAGGAGCAGTGGGCTGGACTGGTGGCTCCTCTGTTAACTGGTGAATCGCAGAAAGCTTACTATGACCTAGAGCCTAACCAAGCAAAAGACTATGTGATGCTAAAAGCTGAAATATTGGCAAGGCTGGGTGTCACCCAGGCTGTCCGGGCTCAGCGTGTGCATAACTGGACTTTCCAGCTTGGAAAACCCCCCAGGTCTCAAATGTATGATCTCATTCACCTGAGCAGAAAGTGGCTACAGCCAGAGACTTTGTCCGCACCAAAGATTGTGGAACGTGTTGTAATGGATCGGTTTTTGAGAGCTCTTCCTACTGCCATCCAAAAGTGGGTAAGCCATGGAGACCCAGAGACGGCCGATGGTCTTGTGGATCGTGTGGAGAAATACTTGGCTACAGAGAACCTGACGGCCTCTTCCAGAGACACTCGGACTTTCCACCCTAAGACCAGACCATCCCCAGGGGCGGATAAGAGGATTCCAAGGGGTGAGGGTGGAGAGAGTGAGAGGGTGGGAGCTCTACCCCAAGTTTGGCGAGAACAGCCTGGGAAATCAGCGGCTCAAGAGGCGGCAAGAAGGATCGTTTGCTACCGCTGCCGGCAAGCGGGACATATTGCAGCCAATTGCCCGGTTGTGGAGGAACCCATGCAGTGTGACTTTCTGACGGGCAGACGTCAGTCGCTGTGTGCGACAGTCGCATGCACTGCCATTCGAGGAACTGAGAAACATTTATGCAAAATGTGTGTTAATGGTAGAAATGTTGTGGTATTGCTGGATTCAGGTAGCCTTGTGACCCTGATAAAGGCGGAGTTAGTTAAAACAGAGGTCTCTGGGAATAGCAAGGTAGCTGTTATTTGTGTGCATGGGGACACCCGAGAGTATCCAGTGACTACAGTGTGTTTCGAGACCCCCAAAGGTACCCTCTCTCATCCAGTGGGCTTAGTATCTCAGTTACCGCATGACGCCATTGTGGGAAGGGATTTTCCGAAGTTCTGGGAACTTTGGGATGATCCTGAGCCCCTCACTGGTGCCCCTATGTACCAGGAATGTGATAGCCAGAACTCCCCTGAGAGTGGTGAGGACTCTCCGGAATTTCCCTTATCAGTATTGGCAGGGGAGACTCAAGAAACTGGAGAGGAGCCCACCTCCTCAGACGAAAACCTACCGTCTGTGGAGTTTTCTGATCTTGAGGTTCACAGGGAAAACTTTGCCACAGAACAGTTGAAAGACCCCGCCCTAATAAAGGCACGGGAAAACGTAGTGAAAATAGATGGCGAGTTAGTGAACCCAGATAATACCTGCACTTACCCATACTTCAGCGTAGAGAAGGACCTACTGTATCGGGTGGCAAAAAGGGCAGAAGAAACCGTTGAGCAGCTTGTGGTGCCCAAACCTTACAGGAAGTTGGTGTTGGAGTTGGCCCATGGGCACATTCTTGGAGGTCATCTGGGGACAGAGAAAACCCGAGAGAGGGTATTACAGAGATTCTATTGGCCGGGGGTGATGAAGGACGTAGAAAATTATTGTTCCTCCTGCCCTGTGTGTCAGAGGTTGGCCCCGATGCCACATTTCCGTAGCCCGCTGGTCCCTCTACCCATCATTGAGGTCCCGTTTGAGAGGATCGCCATGGATTTGGTAGGTCCTATAATCAAGTCCGCTAGGGGGCACCAGTACATATTAGTTATAATGGACTATGCCACCCGTTATCCAGAAGCGATCCCTCTCCGAAATACCTCGGCCAAAACCATAGCCAAAGAGCTATCTCTTGTTTTTAGCCGGGTGGGTATTTGTAAAGAACTGCTTACGGACCAAGGTACACCCTTTATGTCCCGGGTTATGAAAGAGCTGTGTAAATTGTTCAAAGTGACGCAATTGCGTACGTCTGTGTATCACCCCCAAACCGATGGGCTGGTTGAAAGATTCAACAAAACCCTAAAACAAATGTTGAAGAAAGTGGTGGATAGAGATGGAAAGGATTGGGACTGTTTACTTCCTTATTTGATGTTTGCTATTAGGGAGGTGCCCCAATCCTCTACGGGATTCTCCCCCTTTGAGTTACTGTATGGGAGACACCCAAGAGGGCTGTTGGATATTGCCAAGGAAACTTGGGAAAGTGAGAGTTCTCCCCACAGGAGTGTGATTGAGCATGTCGCCCTGATGCAAGATCGAATTGCACAGGTAATGCCCATCGTGAAGGAACATTTGGCCCAAGCGCAGTTGGCACAGCAGAGAGTGTACAACCGTGGAGCCAAGACCCGTACCTTTTCCCCGGGGGATAGGATATTGGTACTTGTCCCTACGGTTGAAAGTAAATTCCTTGCCAAATGGCAAGGCCCCTACGAGATAATGGAAAAAGTGAGCGAAGTGAATTACAAGGTCAGACAACCAGGAAGGCGAAAGCCCGAACAGATCTATCACGTTAATCTGTTGAAAGCCTGGAGGGATAGAGAGTCCCTAGTCGCAGACACTTGGTCACCAGCTCAAACTGGTTGCGTGATTCCTGAGGTTGGAATAGCAGCCACCTTGTCACAACCCCAACAACAGGAGGTTAAGGAGTTTGTGCTTCGCAACAAGGAGGTATTCTCTGAGCTGCCGGGACAAACATCTGGGGTAGAGCATGACATCATTACCCCGCCCGGTGAAAGGGTGAAGTTAAAACCCTATCGGATCCCAGAGGCTCGACGGGAGGCAATACGGGAGGAAGTACAGAAAATGCTGAACTTAGGGGTGATAGAGGAGTCCCAAAGTGATTGGTCTAGTCCCATCGTGTTGGTGCCTAAACCGGATGGGAGCTGGCGATTTTGTAACGATTTTCGTCAGTTGAACAAAGTTACAAAATTTGACACCTACCCCATGCCACGTATAGATGAGTTGATCGACCGGCTGGGAACAGCCCGATACATGACGACTCTTGACCTCACAAAAGGGTATTGGCAAATCCCCCTGGCCAAGTCGGCCAAAGAGAAAACCGCATTTGTAACCCCAGACGGGGCGTTCCAATATAAAAGAATGCCGTTCGGGTTACAGAATGCGCCGGCCACATTCCAGCGGAAAATGGACCAGATGCTGAGGCCCCATCGGAAGTATGCTGCGGCTTACCTGGATGACGTAATTGTCCATAG
Organism: Rana muscosa; assembly: GCA_029206835.1. NCBI lineage: Eukaryota > Metazoa > Chordata > Amphibia > Anura > Ranidae > Rana > Rana muscosa. The sequence goes on from CM055118.1 coordinate 478,351,606, forward strand.
CACAGATTGGGCCTCACATCTGCCAAAAGTGCAAGCAGTCCTGGACTCTGTTCGGGAAGCGGGGTTTACGGCTAACCCCAAGAAGTGTACCATTGGGCAGGAGGAGGCCAAATATCTTGGGTACACCATTGGGAGGGGAGTAATAAAACCCCAACTCAACAAAGTCGAGGCCATCCAGAGTTGGCCACGTCCCAACAGCAAGAAGCAGGTACGAGCCTTTCTGGGAATCGCTGGGTATTATCGGCGATTCATTCCCCACTTTGCTTCTAAGGCTGTGCCCCTAACCAACCTGACGAAGGGGAAAGGGTCGGTCATGATTAAATGGACCCCCGAGGCTGAGGCAGCATTCCAATTCTTGAAACAAGCCTTATGTAGCCAGCCAGTGTTGTACTCACCCGACTTCTCTAAAGACTTTGTCGTACAAAGTGATGCGTCAGATGTGGGGTTAGGAGCAGTATTGTCCCAGGTCTGGAACGGGGAAGAGCACCCAGTCATTTACCTCAGCAGGAAGTTGAAGTCCCATGAGGTAAATTACGCCACCGTTGAAAAGGAGTGTTTAGCGGTGAAGTGGGCTCTAGATTCCCTTCGGTACTACCTGCTAGGTAGGCACTTTGACATGGTTACGGATCACGCTCCGTTAAAGTGGATGGCTCAAAACAAGGAAACAAATAGAAGAGTGAATAGGTGGTTCCTGGCCCTCCAGGAATTCAACTTCACAGTAAAGCATCGCCCTGGCGTTCAAATGGGGAATGTGGATGCTTTGTCTCGAGTACATGAATGCCTGATTGCTGGTGTTCCAACCCCGAGGTTAAAACAAGAGGGGGGGGTATGTGACAGCAGGAAGGTAAAGTCACCTGGTTGCATCCAGGGGGGTAGATATATTTCGCCCAGATTCAGGCTTTACGCCGACTTATACAACTAGGTGGAGAGTTGTATAAGGCTAGTGGGCTCATGGATGACTCATACCTCTAGGGAGAGGGCTGGGCGTCGTGCAGACAGGGAGTTGATGAGACCAGCTGAAGCTTGTCAGCTCATTTAGGCCTCTATAAGAACTCCCAGCTTCATTAGATGTTAGCTGATGCCTGGAACCAGACCTGTGTGGACTGTCTAGGGAGAGTGAACCCCTGTGCGGTGAGACAAAGCCTGTGTGGCTATTTGCTTGGACATTTAAAAACCAGGGACTTAGGGACTAGGACAGCACTAGGCTGATCCCAGTTGTTAGTTAGGAAACCTGTATGTTTAGTCAGAGGTCAACTTGACCAGGATTTATTTTGGTTATGTTTCTTTTGCTTTGCTGTGTTTTGTCACTGTAAATAGAAAATAAACCGCACCTTTTTGATTTTGAAAACCACAACCTCCGTTTGCTGGGCCTGTTTTGTGTGGGGAGCCCATCCCAGGGGTCACACACACCCGCTGCCGAGCTAACCCCCTCACAGAGTATAAAGAGGACTTGTCATGGCTCTATTCATGTATAGGAGTATAAAGAGGACCTGTCATGGCTCTATACATGTATGTAGGAAAATAAAGAGGACCTGTCATGGCTCTATTCATGTATAGGAGTATAAAGAGGACCTGTCATGGCTCTATATATTTATGTAGGAAAGTAAAGAGGACCTGTCATGGCTTTATTCATGTATAGGAGTATAGCGGTCATGGCACTATACGTGTATGTAGAAGTATAAAGAGGACCTGTCATGGCTCTATTCATGTATAGGAGTATAAAGAGGACCTGACATGGCTCTATTCATGTATAGGAGTATAAAGAGGACCTGACATGGCTCTATTCATGTATAGGAGTATAAAGAGGACCTGTCATGGCTCTATTCATGTATAGGAGTATAAAGAGGACCTGTCATGGCTCTATACATTTATGTAGAAAATAAAGAGGACCTGTCATGGCTTTATTCATGTATAGGAGTATAGCGGTCATGGCACTATACATGTATGTAGAAGTATAAAGAGGACCTGTCATGGCTCCATACATGTATATAGGAATATAAAAGGACCTGTGTGTGGCCGCGATGTCAGCCGGCCACCCGCGATCGCTCCACAGAGAGCCAGAACGGGGATCTGTCAATGTAAACAGACAGATCCCCATTCTGACAGGGGAGGAGAGACAGATCTGCTGTTCCTAGTGATTAGGAACAGAGATCTCTCTCCTCCTTCAGTCAGTCCCATCCCCCCAGTTAGAAACACCTCCCAGGGAACACATTTAACCCTTTTCCTGCCAGTGACATTTACACAGTAATCAGTGCATTTTTATAGCACAAATCACTGTATAAATGTCACTGGTCCCAAAAATGTGTCAAAAGTGTTCGATCTGTTCACCGCAATGTCACAGTCTCACTGAAAATCGCAGATCGCCGCCATTACTAGTAAAAAAAAAATATTAATAAAAATGCCATAAGTCTATCCCCTATTTTGTAGACGCTATAACCTTTGTGCAAACTAATCAATATACACTTATTGCGTTTTTTTTTTTTTACCAAACATATGTAGAAGAATACATATTGGCCTAAACTGATATAGAAATACCACCAAAAGAAAGCTCTATTTGTGGGAAAAAAAGGACGTAAATTTTGTTTGGGTACAGCGTCGCACGACCGCACAATTGTCAGTTAAGTCGACGCAGTGCCGTATCGCAAAACAAAATTAGTGAAGTGCATCATTTCTATTATTACATTGTTATATAATATATAAAATAGTTCAACTCACCATAATGCAGAATCAGTGGGAGCATGAGCGTGATACTTGCCACGTCACCTGCCTTCAGATGCAGATTGTCACTTGCCACGACGCCACCTGCCACACATTGCGGGTTGTCACTTGCCACACGTTGCGGATTGTCACTTGCCACTTCACCTGCCACATGTAGTGGATTGTCACTTGCTACGACGTCACACATTGCGTTTTGTCACTTGCCACAACGTCACTTGCCAGTTGCCACACATTGCGGATTGTCACTTGCCACTTCACCTGCCACATGTAGCAGATTGCCATTTGCTGTGTCCCAGAGTGAAGGCAGGCAGGAGAGAGATGACAGAGAAGAGGGGGGGGTCTGCTGACAGAGAAGAGGGGGGGTCTGCTGACAGAGAAGAGGGGGGCGGCTGACATTGAGGAGGGGGGGCGGCTGACATTGAGGAGGGGGGGCGGCTGACATTGAGGAGGGGGGGGCGGCTGACATTGAGGAGGGGGGGGGCGGCTGACATTGAGGAGGGGGGGGCGGCTGACATTGAGGAGGGGGGGGGCGGCTGACATTGAGGAGGGGGGGGCGGCTGACATTGAGGAGGGGGGGCGGCTGACATTGAGGAGGGGGGGCGGCTGACAGAGAGGATGAGGGAGACAGATCTCAGGAGATAGTAACACTCAGCGAGTTAGGAGCACGCTCCCCCTCCCCCTTTGAGCCCTTCTATAGCTCAGCAGCGGCGAGGGGGAACAAATTAGAGGCGGAGGCGGAGCCGGCTGGCTACAGTGAGCTGCGGCACCACCCACCCCTTTCCCCCCACAGGTCACAGTCTCAGATGACAGACAGACCGGGGGCGGGGGTGGGCGGCGCCGCAGCGCTATTTCGGCAGGATCCCTCCCTTCTTCTCATCCTGGTCTTCGGGAAAATGGCGGCCGGCGGAGACATTATCTCCGCCGGCCGCGGACCTCTAGCGGCGGCGGCGGGGCCCCGAGTATTACTCGGGGCCCTACGCAGCTTGCGTAGTCCGCGTATAGGGCGGATCGGCCCTACATACACACGAATGGTTTTCTCGGCAAAAAGCTCTCCCAGCAGTTTTCTTGTCGAGAAAAACGGTCGCGTGTACGACGCTTCAGCCTATAAACACCTCACTTTGCCAGATCATGGTCATGGTTAGTTTTACATAATCTAGGATAGATAGATATTTTTCATACTTTTTTACTGTTTTCTATTTTTTGCCTCAGTATGAACAGTTACAAGTAGCTTTTGGAAGGCTTCCCTGAAATAACATTACTGTACGAAACAGCTGTTACCAACCTGGGAACCTAAATATTTCAGTATGAGGCTTGTAAAGCGATCACAAACAGAAGGCAAAGTACACATTTTAGAAGAGACCAAAGCCTCCCAGGAGTATGTGTCTCACTACAGCTACTTACTAAGAAGTCTGAAAGCACACCGTGTCCAATATGACCCACTCCATAATTACAAAGAGGTCTATTCCTGAACTTCTATCCATCTAATTACAAACACCTGGGCTTATGCCGCGTACACACGATCATTTTTCCCGTCGGGAAAAATTTCATTTTTTCCTTTGGACGAGAAAAACGATCGTCTGTGGGCTTTTTGCCGTTTTTCCCGACAGGAAAAACGTCATTAATCACGACGAGAAAAATTAGAACATGCTCTCATTTTTTCTCGTCGTGATTCCTGTCATTTTTTTCCGCTGCAGTTTTGCCATAGGGAAACACTGCCGCGGACCCTACACGGTCGTTTTTCTCGCCAAGAGAAAAAATGACAGGAAAAACGGTCGTGTGTGGGGGAACAAGCCGTTCCCTCATTTTTCCTGTCGTGATTCACGTCGGTGTTTTCACCGCCGTGAATCACGATCGTGTGTTTTGCCATAGGGAAACACTGCCGCGGACCCTACACGGTCGTTTTTCTCGCCAAGAGAAAAAATGACAGGAAAAACGGTCGTGTGTGGGGGAACAAGCCGTTCCCTCATTTTTCCTGTCGTGATTCACGTCGGTGTTTTCACCGCCGTGAATCACGATCGTGTGTACGCGGCATTACGCCATGGTTTACTACTTTATATGTTGTAAACGGCTTTATTAAAAGTACTCCTGTCATTGTTGGCCTCCTGAAAATGTTAATTGCCTTTCTTTGTCTTTGATACACTTTCATCATTGGTCCAGAACAAGCAGGCAGCAAATAAAAGTCAGAATTCCTTATCTCTGTACCTGCATTGAGTTAAGCCTTGTACACACGATAAGAAAACGGACGAAAAATTCAGTTTTCGACGCGATAGTACAATAATCTGATCATTAGCACACAGCTGCCGTCTGAAATTTTCAGAAGGGACAAACAGGAAAATTTTCCTCGTAGGATACCAGATCGTACGTTTTTCATTTTATCAGTACAGTTTTGGTCCGAAAATACAATAAAAAATACATTACAGCACTTCTAAAAAAAAAAATCTGTCGTATGAGAATTTTTGGACTTTAGTAGCCTATTCGCATTTGTATTGGAGACTAGCATGCAAAAAAACAAAAACGGACGATCATTCGTCTGATAATCTCATCATGTGTACTAGGCTTTAAGACGGCCATAGATGAATCTTGGTTTGGTCAGGAGGGACCGGTCGAGATTCAATCCCTCTATGGGCAGGCTGATTGTACTATTGATCGACTTGGGTACAACCAACATGTTGGATTTTTAGCATGCGATAATTGCCAGCAGCTATAGCCGCTAGCAGTAATCATTGTGTTCTCCCCAGCCCCCTGTGTTCGCCCCTCCCCTGCTAGGAGAACACCACCGGAGTCAGCGTTGATGGGGGAATTGAGAGGTTTTTTTTTTCCTGCAACCACAAAATCTATGACCTGCCTTAGTGACCTAAATAATCAAAGAATCAGCATGATAGCCAAGTATAGCTCCCTCTTACCTATGAGAGGATGAGGGGAATCCCCAGGCAGCTCAATGGGTCAATATTTCAATGCTTAGGGCCGAATCCTTGGCTTGTTTTGGGGTAAAGAAAATTGGGCTCTAGTCACTTTAGAAAGGTTGAATGATTGACTTCACTCAGCAAACTCAGAAGAGACGGTTAGGGCACAGGATTACCAAAACAGGCAAAAATTTGGCTTCAGAAGAGGAGCAAGAGGAGCCAACTAGTACAGGTACCTTATTGGATAAGCAGTGGGAACTTCTTACAATGTCCACCAGCAGCAGCTTGTACCCGGTTCACCGGGACACTCTTCAACACAGTCTCTTCTTAAAGCAAAACTTCACCCAAAAGGGTACGTTCCACTTTTCTGCCTCCTACCCACCTCCCCACCTCCTCTAACACATTTGGACACTTTTTTTCTTGGGGGGGGGGGCAGGTACCTGATTTTAACAGGTACCCCCTTCCACTTCCACTTCCACTTCCACTCGGATTCCCGTAGGGCAGTGGTTCTCAACTCCTGTCCTCAGGACCAACGAACAGGCCAGGTTTGCAAGATAACTGAAATGCATCACAGGTGATATCATTTGCTGCTCAGTGATTGCAGTATTCTAGTCTGCATCTCCCCAAGGTAATACTTAAAATCTGGCCTGTTAGTTGGTCCTGGGGACAGGTGTTGAGAACCACTGCCCTAGGGGATCCGAGCAAAATTACACACCCCCCCCTCGCCAGCAGCTTCAGGGACACGTCACAGGTCCCAGAAAGCTGCGGCTTCCATTAGTCAGCTTCTATTAGTAAACATTGTTCTGTCTCAACTACAAAGCGATAAAGTTCATCTCCAGGTTGAAGTAGGCCTTACTCAAGCTGGTTTGCTATTATCTCTTGCATCGATACAGGCAGTTTAACTCAATGAATAAACTCACAGTTAGGACGACAGACGATGAATCCTTTCGAATGTTCCGTTTAATGATGGATATTCATAGGTAGAAAAACGTTGCAGTTGTAAGCCACATGTAAGATGTTTATATGACCAGAATCAGGAAGTGGAGTAATGACCAGAATCAGGAAGTGGAGGAGATATATAAAGAACTACGGTGAGAGAGAGAGTTCAGCTAGAAAGAAGGGGACAGATCTTAAAGACACAGAGCAAGAATAATCACATAGTGTAACACAACACTCCCCGTCTGAAATCTTTAGATTTCATAACCTTAAACTAATATATATATTTTCAAAAAGTCCAATACTGACGAATGTCCTGGAACCTGTAATGAAAAAACATGCAACAAGCAAATAATAAACGTAAGTTCAACAGGATGAAGAACATAAAGTCACAGTATGATGTCTTCAAAGAATTCCAAAGTTCTGAGTAGAACCTGTAGATGGCAGCAATGTACTCCCCGCCGTGCCATCAGCATGGCTAGTCCTTGCACAAGTCACTCACCTGGCAAAAGGAGTACTAACTCTGTAATTGGTTGACTAAAGGTTCGTGTTGATCCTCCCTTGGTTACCTTGACTTCTACCTTCCGGACTTTGTTATCGTCGCTGGGCATAACTTTAGTAATAAGACCCACAGGCCACTCATTACGACAAACTTCCTTGTCTTTTAGAAGGATGAGGTCTCCAATCTTAAGATTCGGCTTAGATGCTTGCCATTTGTTACGACCTTGAAGGTGATGAAGATACTTTTTCTTCCAGCGATGCCAGAACACATTGGCTAGATGCTGCACCTGCTTCCATTGATGCCTGTAATGGTGTGACCGCAGCTTCTGTTTTGTACTTACAGAAGTGTGGAGTGAGGTGTTCACAGTTCTTATTTTCTTATCATCTTCAGGGTTTACTAGCCCATAGGTGGTGTCAATAGGGAGTAAGTAAGAGTCCTCACGCAGAAACCTTGGAGGTGACAGCCATAAGCTGTCCTGAAGAGCGGCAGGTGACATGGCTCTGGTCCCACAGTCAGCTGGGTTGAGTTCAGTGAGAACGTGATGCCATTGACTTGGTAGAGAGAATCTCTTGATACGTTCATCCCTGTTGCTGACGTACACATAAAATTGTTTTGTTTGGTTGTTTATGTAACCAAGTACTACCTTACTGTCTGTATAGAAGGTGAAAGAATCAATTCTAGTGTCCATTTCACTTTGTATGACCTCGGCAATTTCTACTGCTAGCACGGCTGCACAAAGTTCAAGTCTTGGTATGGTATGTGCAGGCTTGGGTGTGTGTTTTGCCTTGCCTAGGACAAAACTACAGTGTGATTCTCCATTCAGTTCAGAGGTCTTCAAATAGGCTACTGCAGCAATAGCTTCAACTGATGCATCAGAGAAAATATGAATCTCTCTCCGGTTAGCAGTTGAAATGGATCCTGGAACATAGCAACGGGGAATCTGAAGTTTTTCTAGTGACTTCAAAGAATATCTCCACCTTTCCCACTTTTGTTGATTCTCACTAGGCAAGGGAGTATCCCAGTCTATGTTCTCAGTAGACAACTGTCTTAGTAAAATCTTACCTTGGATGGTAACTGGAGCAAGGAAACCCAGTGGGTCATAGATGCTATTCACCACGGACAGGACTCCTCTCTTAGTGAAGGGTTTGTCACAAGTTGACACTTGGAAGGTGAATTTGTCTTGCTTGATGTTCCACAACAAACCCAGACTTCGCTGTACAGGAGGCACATCTGTACCTAAGTCAAGGTTTTTTAGACTAGTGGCATAGTCCTCAGAGTGAAAGGCATTCATAAGTTCCTGGCTGTTGGATATAATCTTGTGCAGTCTAAGGTTTGCTACAGACAGCATCTCCTTTGTTCTGGTGAGAAGATCAATTGCTTCTTTAGCAGTTGGAAAGGACTTAAGTGCGTCGTCAACGTAGAAGTTTCTTTCAACAAATTGACGGGCATCAGATCCATATTCAACTTCTCCAGTCTGAGCTGTTTTCCTTAGCCCATAAGTTGCCACTGCTGGGGAAGGACTGTTACCGAAGACATGTACCTTCATGCGATAATCTATAACTTCCTTGTTGAGGTCATTGTCCTTGTGCCATAGAAACCTGAGGTAGTTTCTGTTGTCTTCTCTGACAATGAAGCAGTGAAACATCTGTTGAATGTCGGCCATTACTGCTACAGGCTCTTGTCTGAAACAAATCAAGACTCCTATTAGACTGTTGTTCAAGTTGGGTCCCGTAAGGAGCATGTTGTTAAGAGAAACACCTTCGTGCTGAGCACTGGAATCAAAGACAACTTTGATTTGGTCTGGTTTGCGTGGGTGATACACGCCAAAGGATGGAAGGTACCAGCATTCTTCTCCCTCCTTTAGTGGGGGAGCAGGCTCTGCATGATCTCTGTCAAATACATTTTGCATAAAGTCCACAAAGTGCTTTTGCATCTCTGGTTTCCTGCTTAAGTTTCGCTTTAAGGAGGAGAATCTACTGATGGCCTGCTGTAAGTTGTTGGGCAATCTCTCTCTTGGGAGACGAAAGGGTAGGGGTGCTACCCAGTTATTGGAGTCATCTTGAAAGAACTCATTGTCCATTACCTTGATGAATTCTTTGTCTTCCATTGAAGGAGCCAGTATGTCATCTTCACTGGTTGCATTAAACACTGTAGAGCCAAAGTCGCCATCATGGCAGGAGAAAGGGCTTGTGTCACCTGAGATACCATGTTGCCATTCGTGGCTGGTTATCTTCTCTTTCACCCAGTAGTGATGTGGGCATGGCTCAAAGTAAGTGTTTCGGCCATTTGGCAGAACATTTGTCTTGAATGACAAAATGTTGGTAGGTCTTTTCATTTTGCCTATGCAGACATTGCCTATGATGACCCACCCTAGATCTGTGCGCTGGGCAAATGGGGCATCTGGGGGTCCACTGACTTGTCTGTGTACCTTGTGAACTCTTAGAATGTCTCTTCCTAACAGAAGAAGGATCTGAGCATCTTTGTCAAGCGGCGGTATCTCATTTGCTATTACCTTGAGGTGAGGGTGATGGAAAGCAGCAGCTGGAGTAGGGATTTCTTCCCTGTTAGCAGGTATCTGATTGCACTCAACAAGTGTAGGTAAGGGTAATTGCAAGTTACCTTTGAGAGAAGATACCATGAGTCCATGAGCCCTTCTTCCAGAAACCTCTATAGTTCCACTACAGGTACCCAAGGTGTAAGGATGAGCTTCGCCTTTTATTTCAAATAGATTGAACAATTCCGATTTTGCAAGTGATCGATTGCTCTGATCGTCTAAGATAGCATATGCCTTTAGAGACTTTTCTGGTTGATCCTTGTGGTATATGTTCACCAAGCATATCTTAGCACAGGACTTACCACAGCGGTCTTCTCCACAAACTTCAGTGCAGGATGAAGAAATGATGGTAGAATTAGGCACTTGGTCTGTATTCTCCCCGCCATGCGTTAACCTGGGAGGAGTGTTGGCAGGTTGTGCAGAGCTGGGCTCAAGAGGATGGAGGGCTTGCACATGTTCTTCAGAGCCACACTCTATGCACTTGATGGACACATTACAGTCCCTTGCAAAATGTTCTGTAGAAGCACAGCACCTGAAACATACCCTAAATGTCTTTAAAAGCTCCTTGCGCTCTTCCAGAGGCTTTTTCCTAAAGCCGATACATTTATTGAGGGGGTGTGGCTTCTTGTGTATGGTACACTCTCTGTTAGGGTTTTCAATCTTCCTACTCTGTTTGTTCGTGGCCAGAACTGTGGTAGGGGTGGGAAGGATGTCAGTCTTTTTCACGGACATTGGGCCTCTATGGTTTCTGTAGTTGCCCTGAAGACTGGTACTCTTAGGAAAGGGTGAGAAGAGACTGTACTCACCGTAGGAAAAACTTGGATCGTTCTTGGTCTCTGCAATTTCCCTGATGAATTCACAGAAGAAAGAGAATGGAGGGAAGGAAACCTTGTTCTCTCTTTTGTATGATGACCCTAGTGCAGTCCATTTCTCTTGCAAACCATACGGGAGCTTGGAGACAATTGGGTTTACCCCTCTTGGAGTGTCAAGGTAACTGAGTCCAGGTAGTTTTGGGTCTGTCTTGGCTAGCTGAAGCTCAAGGAGAAGGTCACTCAGTCTCTGGAACTCCTTGTTGTCCTTACCGGATATCTTTGGGAAAGTTTCCAGACGCATGAACAAAGCATTTTCTATAGCTTCTGGACTGCCATAACTTTGCTCTAGTCGCTCCCATGCAGCTGTGAGGCCTGCAGTAGGATTGTCCATGAAAACCGATCTTAATGGCTTAACACGTGCAGCAGATAGAGGACCAAGCCATTTGATCAGCAGATTCAATTCTTGATCAGCTGTAATGCCAATATTGCTGATTGTAGTTCTGAAGGCACATTTCCAACTTCTGTAGTTCTCAGGTTGGTCATCAAAACTTGTAAGACCAGTCTTTGTGAGCTCTCTGCGAAGCATGTACCTCACAAACTCTTCTGTCTCAGTTGTCTCCGCCTTTATGTGAGATGCTGTTGGCTGTATGGTGCTGATTGCGTTATCTTTGACATTGTTGTTAAAGGACACAGGGAAATATGGTGCAGCAGATGCATCCAGGTGAGTTGCTTGCTTGAAGTCAGTTGTTCCAATGGTACGTTGATTCAAGGCTGTACCGATGACTGGAGATTGATGACTTGCTTGAAGCTTGCGCTGATGCTCTGTGACGTATGAAGGCAGGCAAGGTAGGCAGGTAGGAAATGCAGTGGAGTGATTTTGAGTGCAGGAAGTTGCTGGAACCTCTTTAACTTGAAGCTGTGAAGGAGTCTCTATGTAGCCGGGAGCATTGGAGACAATGGAGTGTGCACTGCAGTGGCTTAGGACATAGTCTTTAGTGCGTTTGAGGGGGTCTTCCATATCTGCTATGTTTAGGTTAATGCTGTCTTTCTCACTTGCACCTTCGTCTGCACTGATAGCTTGCTGTAGGACCGTTAGCTTTGCCATAGCTGCGTCATGTTTACACTGTTCATTTAAGGTTTCCATTGTTGCTCTTTGTCGTGCTGACTGCGCTTCCAACTCTGCCCTTTGAGCTTCCAACTCTGCTCTTTTTTCTGCATATGCCACCTGCACTTTGCTGGCTTCCACTTCAGCGCGGGCATTAATAAGTCGCTCACTGAGTGTTGAGTATCTTGAACTATGGGATCTTGACGAGTTTTTAGAACGTCTGGTGGAAACAGATCTGTGAGATGCAGTGTCCTGTAACAGCTTTATTTTTGCTTCTGCCTTTAATCTGGTTTGCTGGATAAAACTGTCTCTTTCAATATTGAGAGCATTGACGCGCTTTAATTGTGTCATCGCACTTTCTGTATTCATGTTTTGCAAGACATTAGTGAATTTGCTGCTGGTAAGCTGATAAAGCTCATATGAGGCAGAAAGTTGTTTAATGGCGCCCTCTAGTGTCAGTGGTTCACGTTCAACAGACACTGTATTGGCTTCAGCAAGGATTTTCTCCCAGACTAATTCCAAGCTATTTGACAATTCAGTCCTTGAAGCTTCATAATTCTCCATTACTTTCCAAGTGGGTTTAACTGAGCGTTTGGGTAACTCAGATTCTTCAGGAACTTGTGAGGAAGGAGATGTGAGTTCACATGCAGAAGCTTGGTCACTCATGATAGCAGACTGACTGTGAAAGCAGGCAGGATCTGTGTGCTGTAATATGACACCGTGCAGATTGTCTCAGGCTATAAGGCTGCCATGTGCTGCTCTGTCCCTTTTGTCTTGCTATGAGGGCAGTAAATCTTGTCTGTTTCAGTACTGACATGCAGAAATCTTGTAATTAGGCTGTGAAACTCCGTTTTTCTACTGTTCTGTCTCAACTACAAAGCGATAAAGTTCATCTCCAGGTTTAAGTAGGCCTTACTCAAGCTGGTTTGATATTCATCCCTTGCATCGATACAGGCAGTTTAACTCAATGAATAAACTCACAGTTAGGACGACAGACGATGAATCCTTTCGAATGTTCCGTTTAATGATGGATATTCATAGGTAGAAAAACGTTGCAGTTGTAAGCCACATGTAAGATGTTTAGCATGGAAGATATACAGGAGTAATGACCAGAATCAGGAAGTGGAGGAGATATATAAAGAACTACGGTGAGAGAGAGAGTTCAGCTAGAAAGAAGGGGACAGATCTTAAAGACACAGAGCAAGAATAATCACATAGTGTAACACAACAAACATGCTGGTGCCGAAGACACGAAGACCAGGGAAGAATTGGTTTTTGTGGGGATGGCGCTGGATCCCTGGACAGGTAAGTGTCCTTATTTCTTTTTCGTACATCACGGGACACAGAGCGACTTAGTCATTACTAATGGGTTATATAGTTTACCTTCAGGTGCTGGCACTGGCAACTTGCAAACCGGAAGTACCCTCCCCTATATAAGCCCCTCCCATCCGGGAGCACCTCAGTTTTTTGCCAGTGTCTAAGGTGTTGGCCAAAGAGTAACATGTGTTTTCCTGGGCTTGCGTACAGGTTCTTTTACGGGCCTTAGTAAGCTGTTCCGGATCCCACCAAAAAAGCTTCAGAGCTAAACGGTCGGTACCCGGGCCTTGCAACAGAAGAGCAAGGTTTTGCCTGTAATGCCTCTCTTAGGAGGGCTGGACCCTGGGATCCAGAGCTCTGGTCATACCCACGACCAAGATGTTTTCTGTGCAGGGTGCTATACAGGTCCAGGGGAGTGGAATCCTTGGGAACCCGGTCCCTGAAGGTTTAATTACAATGCCTGCCGTGATAGGTGAAGTTTGGGCTTCTGTGGACCAAACAGAGTCCTGCGGCGGGGAACAGGTAAGTGGGGGCCCCCAGGAACTTGGTTCTATTGGGGGACCCCCAAGCCTAATTTGTCTTTCTGTCTGTTACCTAACGGTATTCCCGCTAATATCTGTGTATGCCTGTAACTACTAAAAAATTTTAAATTTTAATAGTAGTCAAGAAAAAAAAAAAAAAAAGAGGACCGCGGTACCTGTGTTAAACCACTAGAGGCCGCTGTGGTCCATTTTTTCTTGTCATGTGGATCTTTGGTTTTCTCAAGTCAAAAGATCCAGGCAGTTGGTAAGTTCTCTGTGGGAATCCACTTCCTCTGCCCTGTTGCTGCGCTCATCCACCGCACAGGCCCTCCGGCAAAAAGGGCCCTGGCTCCTAGTCCCTGTTTGGTTTTCGAAAAGGGCGCCAATGGCGCACGGGCGCGCGCGCGGGCGCTTGCACGCGCCTCCTATGAAAAAAAAGGGGCGGGGCGGGTGGATGACGCTCGATGCGCGCCGCGGCGCTTCTGCGCATGTGCAGGCGTCCCAGCTTGTATAAAAGACACAGTACAAGTGTCAGCTGGATGCAAACAGAGCTAGCAACAAACAGTGGCACACAGAGGCGGTTGATGCAGGCATCCCCATAGAAAGGCACTTTAGTGGACACCAGCTGGTATATAGCAGCAACTGTGTTAGACTATTACCAGCAAAATTGGTGTATGACGACGGGAATACCTCAGCTTTGTGCTTAAAGGATATGTCGTCCAGACGCTCCGGAAATAAGTCTTCCAGGAAGCCAAAGGGGTCTCCATCGGGCTCTGAGGATATTGGGCATGCTTGTACTGCACCAATCTCCCCTGAGAATTCAGAGGTCAGTAGCCGTAGGAACCCCGCAGGAGTGCCTGGTGCTGCGGCTGTCCCCAGTCCACCTGCTCCTGTATATATAACAGGAGGTTTTATCCTCAACTCTGGGAGGATTGGAAGAGAGATTAACAGCATTGATCGCTGCTTCCCTGTCACAGGGAAAGCGTGTCCGATCTCCGTCTCCTCCTTCAGAGTGCCTGTTAGTGGAGGAACAGCCCCACACAGAGATCGACCTACCTGAAGGGGATCAGGATGAGGTTGATTCAGTTATGGAGGAATCAACAGTGGAAGAACCTTTCTCAGCATCTCAGGCTGAAAGATTATGGGTTCAGTCTCTGACTAACATGGTCCAATCAGCATTTAAAATGCCTCTGGCGGAACCATCAACCACTACGGTTTCCTCGCTGGGGTCGCTAAAAGCTCCCCAGGCTGTCTGTTCCTTCCCAATCCACCCTTTATTAGAAGGGCTTATTTACCAGGATTGGGAGCATCCTGATAAAATATTTGCTCCCCCCAAGAGATTTCCGGTGATCTATCCCATGGAGGATAAGTTCATAAAAAAATGGAGGGTCCCTACAGTGGACGCAGCCATCTCTTCTGTGAACAAATCACTGACATGTCCAGTAGATAATGTTCCAATGTTCAAAGACCCAATAGATAAAAAATTGGAGTCTTTACTAAAATCTGCTTTCTCTACAGCAAGCATGGTGACACAACCTGCGGTAGCAGCGATTGGAGTCTGCCAAGCGGTGAAAGATCAGTTGAAACAAGTCTTAAGGGACTTACCAGATCAGCAGGCTCTTGCCCTAGCTGACCTGCCTAGAGCCTTGTGTTTTGCGGTGGACGCCATAAAGGATACAATCCAACAGGCCTCCCGCTTTACGCTGTCTGTAGTAGGCTTCTATGGCTCAAAAACTGGTCTGCTGAAGCTCCCTGTAAGAAATTGCTGGTTAGCTTCCCATTTCATGGAGAACGCTTATTTGGAGAAGATCTGGACAAATATATCCAGAAAATTTCTGCCGGTAAAAGTTCACTCTTACCGGTTAAGAACAAAAGTAGAAGTCCTTCTTTTAAGAGGCCTACTTCTCCAGTCCCTGGCACATCGGCTGTGAAACAGTTCCGACGGCCTCCGCGGTCAAATTCAGGGGGCAGAAATCAGGGACAATCACAGGGTAACAAGAAACCCTGGATCAAGTGAGGTACAAAACCTCCCCCCAAGTCATGAAGCGTTGCCCCCACTCAATCGGGTGGGGGGAAGACTTCAGTTGTTCACAGAGACCTGGCGGGACACCATCAGAGACAGATGGGTGCTCTCCGCAGTAAGTCTGGGATACAAGCTGGAGTTAAAAGACACTCCTCCTGCCCAATTTATGAGGTCAAACGTGCCAAGAGATCCCCAGAAGAGAGGATCCCTCCTTCTGGCACTAGAACAACTATTGCTCCAAGGTGTAATCATGAAGGTTCCCCTGGAAGAAAGCGGATTCGGGTTTTACTCGAACCTTTTCACAGTCCCCAAACCAAATGGGGACGTGAGGCCCATATTAAATCTAAAAGGGCTAAACAAGTTCCTAAATATCAGAAATTTTCGGATGGAGTCGATCCGATCGGTGGCCACCGCCCTACAAGGGCAGGAATGGTTAGCCTCGATCGACATAAGGGATGCTTATCTGCATATTCCCATCTTTCCGGCCCACCAGAAATTTCTACGCTTTGCAGTAGAAGGGCGCCATTTTCAGTTCAGAGCCTTACCTTTCGGTCTGGCCACAGCACCACGAGTGTTCACAAAAATTCTGGCCCCACTATTGGCCAATCTAAGAACACAAGGTGTAACGATAATGGCATATCTAGACGACCTGCTACTAATAGACCACTCAGTGGAAAAGCTGGAAGTAGCTATTCACAAGACAATCAAGTATCTGGAATATCACGGTTGGATTATCAACCGGGACAAGTCAGCTCTAAGACCAGTCAAAAGTCTGGAATACTTAGGGCTAAGGCTGGATTCAAATCAGAGAAAGATTTTCTTACCTCCAGAGAAGGTGTCGTCTTTAAAAGATTTGACCCACTTAGTGGGTACAAAAAGAAAACCATCCATACGCCTGTGCATGAGGCTGCTGGGAAAAATGGTGGCTTCATTCGAAGCAGTACCCTACGGTCAATTCCATTCAAGGAATTTGCAAAGGGCCATACTGTCAGCCTGGAACAAAAAAGTTCAGGCTTTAGACTTACCAATGTCCCTGTCCCCTTCCGTTCGCAAGAGCCTCCATTGGTGGTTGGTGCCCCAGAATCTGGAAATAGGGAAACCCTTCAGTCCGGTTTCTTGGAAGGTGGTCACTACAGATGCCAGCCTCATAGGCTGGGGGGCAGTACTGGAGCAATGGTCTCTCCAGGGCAAGTGGTCAGAAGCAGAGAAGGCCCTGCCCATCAATCTCTTAGAGATACGAGCAGCCCGGTATGCCCTAGTAGCATGGACATCCAAACTCCAAGGGTCCCCTGTCAGAATTCAATCAGACAATGCCACAGCAGTGGCATATATCAATCACCAGGGCGGCACCAGGAGTCGTGCAGCCCAGAGGGAAGCGAATTGCATCCTGGAATGGGCAGAAAGATATGTCCCAGCCATATCTGCGGTTTTCATCCCAGGAGTGGAAAATTGGAAAGCGGACTTTTTAAGTCGCCAGCAATTATGCCCGGGGGAATGGTCTCTTCACCCCGAGGTTTTCCAGGCAATATGCCAGCGGTGGGGAACACCGGATGTAGATCTGCTAGCATCCAGATTCAACGCAAAGGTGGACAGATTTGTGTCTCGCACAAGGGATCCCCTAGCTTGCGGCTCGGATGCCCTAGTGTTCCCTTGGGATCAGTTCAAGCTGATATATGCATTCCCACCGCCACAATTGTTACCGCGATTAATCCGCAGAATCAGGGTAGAAAAGAAACCAGTGATTCTGGTGGCTCCAGCGTGGCCCCGAAGGGCATGGTACGCGGAGATTGTAAAAATGTCAGTGAGGAGTCCTTGGACCCTCCCACATCGTCCGGACCTGCTGTCGCAAGGACCGATATACCACCCTTCCTTACCAGCCCTAGGTTTGACGGCCTGGCTATTGAAGCCCACATTCTGAAAAAGAGAGGGCTCTCTAATCCTGTGGTATCTACCATGATCAATGCCAGGAAGCCGGTATCCAGGCAGATCTATTATAGGATCTGGAAGGCGTACATTACATGGTGTGAGGCCAAGAAATGGCATCCACGTAAGTACGTAATAGGTAGGATTTTGGACTTCCTACAGTGGGCGGTAGATAGGAAGCTGGCCTTGAGTACTATCAAGGGTCAGATTTCGGCCTTGTCAATATTTTTTCAAAGGCCCTTGGCTTCGCATTCACTAGTCAAAGCTTTCATACAAGGAGTGATGCGTATTAGCCCTCCGGTTAGTATTCCCATATGTCCATGGGACTTAAACCTGGTTCTGTCGGTTCCACAGAAACAACCATTTGAACCATTGCAACACATTTCCTTGGTTATTCTCACCAGGAAATTGATTTTCTTAGTAGCCATTTGTTCGGCTAAAAGAGTATCGGAATTAGCCGCCTTGTCCTGTAAGGAGCCATATCTGGTTGTCCATAAGGACAGAGTAGTATTACGTCCTCATCCAGCCTTTCTTCCTAAGGTGGTATCGAGGTTTCATTTGAATCAAGATGTGGTTCTTCCTTCTTTTTTCCCCAAACCTAGTTCGGTAGAGGAAAAGTTATTGCATTCTTTGGATGTAGTAAGAGCAGTTAAAGCTTATCTATAAGCCACTGCTCAGATTCGCAGAACGGATACTTTGTTTATTCTGCCGGAAGGCCCCAGAAAGGGTCAGGCAGCATCAAAATCTACTTTAGCCAAGTGGATTCGACAGGTCATAATACAAGCCTATGGCTTGAGAAAGAGACCGCCTCCATTCAAAGTTAGAGCGCACTCCACAAGAGCAGTTGGAACTTCATGGGCAGTGCATCACCAGGCCTCCCTGGCTCAAGTCTGTAAGGCCGCAACATGGTCTTCAGTACACACGTTTACTAGATTCTACCAGGTAGACGTTAGAAGTCAGGAGGATGTCGCCTTTGGGCGCAGTGTGTTGCAGGCCGCAAAAGATCCTCATGCCTGATGGCGCCCAGCTTATGTATCCCTCCCCTCATTTGGCATTGCTTTGGGACGTCCCATTAGTAATGACTAAGTCGCTCTGTGTCCCGTGATGTACGAAAAAGAAAAAGGGATTTTTATAACAGCTTACCTGTAAAATCCTTTTCTTGGAGTACATCACGGGACACAGAGCTCCCACCCCTCTTTTTGGGACACTTATTGCTTTGCTACAAAACTGAGGTGCTCCCGGATGGGAGGGGCTTATATAGGGGAGGGTACTTCCGGTTTGGAAGTTGCCAGTGCCAGCACCTGAAGGTAAACTATATAACCCATTAGTAATGACTAAGTCGCTCTGTGTCCCGTGATGTACTCCAAGAAAAGGATTTTACAGGTAAGCTGTTATAAAAATCCCTTTATTAAAAGTAAGCAGCTACAGTATTTGCTGACTTTTCATTTTTTGGGGGGGACACTGAAGATCCTCTTTCAGATTCTTCATTTAGGCAACAATCATCCTGCCCTGCTCCCTCAGAATACATCCTCCAGCAGGACAGAAAAAATACCTAAAATGGTAGTAAAATTGTAGAAAAAAAAAAAAACTTTCTCCCTGCAAAGGAGTTACCTTAGAACGAAGCCTTCCAGTGGTGAGCTATCACCGCTCCAGAGGCTTCCATCTTCACCTGGTCTTCCTTCCGGGTTCGCGGGCTGTGGCCGAGCCACGTTAATTGGCCGAGCCGCGATGATGTCACTTTCGCACATGCGTGTGGGAGTCATGGCCATAGCACAGAGCTCTAAAGGAATGGCACGGGTATGCTGTTCCTTCAGAGTGAATGTGCTGGTAACGTCACAGGCTGCCAACCAGGCAAATATCTCCTAAACGCTGCATGTTTAGGAGATATTCACTTAATCTACAGGCAAGCTTCTTTTTTTTTAAGCTTACCTGTAGGTAAAAATCTAAATCATGGGTTTACTACCACTTTAAGGCTCCAAGGCACAGGGCAGCTCCTGTTTCTTTAGGCCCAGGCTCAGATCCTTTTTCAGTAACATCCTCACCAAGCAGCAGGCCCTGGAGGTAAAAATTTACTCATACTAGCATCCTCCACAAACAACAATTTCTCTTATGACACGTTTCCATTAACAATCAGCTGAACTTCCTCAGAAAAGTCGAGAAAATCAGAACTAGACACCAATTTGGAGTGCACCATTTTGAAAGGTCTGAGTACAGATTTCTTCACTAATTACTCCAGTCCAAAATTTCAGTTTTTAATAAAATTTGCCTTTTGATGGTTTCCTGAAGTTTAGTGATTTTACGGTTGATAATGCAAAAGGGAGCTTATGTTGAATTGGTAAGCAGACCAAAAGACCTAAGGGGTAAATTATTTTTCAAAATGTTATGAAAAAGACTGTTGTTCACTTAAAAAGCCAACAACTTAGAAAATCTGATGGCTTTTTGATCATTCTTACTATTTTTTTTTTACTTTGCGTGACAAAAAGGTCACTTTGATGAGTTTAACGTCAACGGTTAATAAATTACCTTAATGCCTATGTATAAAGTGAAGTGAAAATTGCTGAAGTCAAAGTAATAATGCTTGATTTTACAAAAATTACCCTGCCTCCATGTAATCACAGATGTTACAATGGAACTCTACCTATTACTAGGCTAAAAAAAAAAGCGATAAAAACATAAATTCAAATATTTTTTGGAGATATCAAAGAAAACCTCCAAGAGCTTGTTGGTTTTGTAGACTTGTGAATTAATTGTCTGTTGGTCTACATAGCATAGGTAGTCCTGATGAAGCAGGTGATCCCGAAACATGTAGATGTAAGTCTACAAAACCAACAAGCTCTGCTACTCTTGGAGGTTTTCTTTTAGATCTCCAATAAATATTTTTATTGATGTTTTTATCACTTGATACAATAAAATGTGGTCTTTTATATATTATTGTGGTCCCCTGGGTCGGTTGGTCGTTTGGTAGCACTTACCCCATCACCGGCGGCTTCCCCTGCATGGCTACAGCTTCCCCTGCTCGGCGGCAGCTTCCCCTGCTCGGCGGCCTCCCGTTCTCCTGCTTATCTCCTGCGGCCTCCCGTTCTCTGGGTCATCACGGCGGTGGTGGCTTCCGTTTCCTCCCTCCACCTTGGCGGCCAATCGGGAGTCTTCTCTATTCGGCCAATCAGGAAACGGGTCTCACACCTGCTTCTGATTGGACGGATTGAGGATTAGTATTTCACCTGATTAGAGCCAGAGGCTCTAATAGGCTTTCAAAATCGGGTGTGCTTGGGTCGCAGACAATGCGCTCCGATCCCACCCAGGTGTGTTACAACAGCGAATGAATATGGCTCTAATCAGGTGCTTAAAAAAAAAAAAAAAAACTGCCGCTGTAATTCATGCACCCGGTGGCCTAAAAGGTGCCGGATGCATTAATGTGCATTTTTACGATAATCCTATAGAAAACACTATCAGGCAGGTGACACCATAATGCTGGAGTCATTGGCCCCTAGTGGATGCTTCTTAATAGTAACAAGAAGGTTCAGCTCATGCTCTCCCTCCTGGGATCATAGAAAACAATAAAGGCCCAGCAGGGGATCAAACACTTCCTCACTCACCCATTTCCTAACAAGGAAACCTGTCACAATTGGGATCATGCAGGACTGTGAATATTCATATTTTAATGTATATCATCTTATTCATGAAGGACTTATATTTCCCCCTTTTTTAACATTACTTATTTTGTCAAAACCTGAAATTAAACTGCAGTGTCAAGGGCCATTGCTGCCTGTTCGGAGACAATGCGGTTGATTTAATAAAGGTAAGTAGGCTGTTTTACTTTGCAGGGTAAAATTCTCTTAGTGAACGCGGTGAAGCTCTGCTGACTTCTATCATCCAATCACGTACAACCATAAATACATAAAAAAAAAAAATTCCTGGCAAGTGAATGGGTATGCCTTGAAAAGTTCATTTTCACCACTAAGCTAAGGGAAAGCTAAGGGAAAATTCACTTACAATGTTAACAACCTTTAGTAAATCAACCCCAATGTGTGAGGTAAGGTAGCTCACAGCCCACACCCGGTTGAATTGACCTCTGACCCTCTGACTCAACAATTGGAGCTTCTGAGTTTCTGTTACTTGTAAAAAAAAAGAGGTTGGGTATATTTTCACAATATATGTCTATTTTCCAATATCAACAGTTGTAAGGGGTTTGAATAACAATACTGACATTGAAGTATTGACAGTAAATGTATATTTAGGACACCACCTCCACCATAAGGTTCCATTGACCAAGATGGAATCTTTCATGTGGCTCTCTGCTGTTCAAAGTTGTCAACCTAGAGAAAAGCAAAGACCTATAATTCATAGTCCATTCACTCCAACAGCATCTATTAACACTATACTAACACATTTATGAAAGTTCACCATCGAACTAAACATAAGCTGTGAATACTGAACAAGCTTAAGTTAGAAGCTGATTGGCTACTATGTACAGCGGCACCAGATTCTGAGTGCTCCAGTTTTAGTAAATTTCCCCCTCTGTGACTTAAGCCTCGTACACACGGTCGGACTTCCATCGGACTTTTCCGTTGATTTTTGTCCGAATGGAGTTGGTTGGGAACACCCATAGCATACACACCACAGGACTTTTCTGCAAACTTTCTTAAAACTTCTTACAAAATCACGTGTTTTTTCTGCTCTTTTCTGATCTTTACTGCCACCCTTTGGTCAACTTCTGCTATTATTGGTTGATTTTAACATTAGTTGCTTTGTCCCTCGGACTAAAGTCCGATGGTTATCTGTACACACGGTCGGACTTTGCTCCATCTGACTTTTGTTGGGCAAAAGTTTGTCCGTTTGCAGACCCAACTTTTGTCCGATGAAATCCAAAACCAAACGAAAAAAGTTTGTCCGATGGAGCGTACACACGGTCGGATTGTTGGTCCAACTTGCTTAAAACTAAGTTTGTTGGGCAAAAGTCCGACCGTGTGTACGGGGCTTTACGCTGGCCACAGATGGATAGAATCTCGGCCAGTTCAGCAGGAACCGGCTGAGATTCAATCCATCTATGGGCAGGCTGGTTGTACTGAAGTCCATTCATCGATCGACTTAAGTACAACCAGCCTGTTGGATTTTTTGCATGCGATCCCTGGTGGTGGTTATAGCCACCACCAGTGATCATTGAGTTCTGCAGGCAAGGAAGGCTCCCCACGGGCAGTACACAATATCGTAGTGGGAAGGATTCCCCCATCAACCCTGACTGTGTTGATGGAGAATCAAGCAATTTTATTTCCTGCCACCTGTGGTGGAAGGAAAGCAAATGGTATAATCTATGGCTTGCCTAAAGGCCGGTACACACGTTCGGACTTTTTGCCAACAAACTTCAAAATGAGCACGTTTTTCAAAAAATCTGACCGTGTGTACGCTCCATCGGACAAACTTTTTCGGTTTTCATCGGACAAAAGTTCGCTCTGCAAACGGACAAACTTTTCGGCAACAAAAGTCCGATGGTGCAAAGTCCTATCGTGTGTACAGAAATCCATTGGACTTTTGTCCGAGGTACAAATACGCATGCCCAGAACCAATGTTAAAATCAACCAACAATAGCAGAAGTTGACCAAAGGGTGGCGGTAAAGAGCAGAAAAACCACGTGATGTTGGGAAAGTTTTGGGAAAGTTTGCAGAAAAGTCCTGCCGTGTGTATGCTATGGGTGTGCCCAGCCAACTCCCTTCGGACAAAAATCCACGGAAAAGTTTGTTTGAAGTCCGACCGTGTGTATGACTCTTTAGACTTACCACTTAGAGTACAACTTTTCTAAAGACTGTTGGTGTGCTGCATATTGAAAAAGAACCTGACGCTGAGCTATGGGTAGATGTGCTGGTAGGCTGGAAGTCTTACATGAAATAGCATAAGTTCAAATGTAATGTTATATCAGTAGGTCAACATTTTAGGTTCAAAAGGTCACTTCGCCCAAAATTGGTGAGCTTGTAAAATTTTATTAGAAAAAATTTGTTAAAGTCCAGGTTCACACTGGGGCTGCGGGAGTGAAGCCGTGCGAGTTCAGCTGAACTCGCACGATTTCACTCCTGCCTGTCAGTCCCGATTTCAGCCGCGATTACAAAGACATCTGACACAGATGTCAATGTAAATCGCGGCTGAAATCGCAAAAAGTAGTACAGAAACTACTTTTTGAAATCGGTGCAGCGCCGCAGATGCGACGTCGCACCGATTAGGACGGTGCCATTGCCCGCAATTTGAGGCAAATTTCGCCGATTTGACATGCGATTTGACATGTCAAATCGCATGTCAAATCGCACCAGTGTGAACCAGGGCTTAGGAACAATTGTTAAATTTAATGGGGCCAAACCAGTGATCTTGTTTAATGGTAGTGATCAGGAAAAAGGATGGAAATTGTTCTCAAACAAACACCTGACACTCCCAGTGTAAGGGGGTCCTTCTCTGCAACTTGTCTTTTTCATCCATATTACATTCTGAAGGATGCAACAGGAGGAGTGGATGCCCAAAAAATCAAAACTCTAAAGCAGGGGTCTCCAAACCTTCTAAACAAAAGGGCCAATTTACTGTCCTTCAGACATTAGGGAGGCCGGACTGTGTCCAGTGAAAATATAATCTTTTTCTGGCATCAGTGGGAGTAAACAATGCCCCATCTTTGGAATTAGGGGGAGGAAAAATGCCCCATCCTTGGAATGAGGGGGAGGAATAGTGCCCCATCTTTGGTATTAGAGGGAGGAAAAGTGCCCCATCTTTGGTATTAGAGGAAGGAATAGTGCCCCATCTTTGGTATTAGAGGAAGGAATAGTGCCCCTTCTTTGGTATTAACGGGAGGAATAGTGCCCCATCTTTGGAATTAGGGGGAGGAAAAATGCCCCATCCTTGGAATGAGGGGGAGGAATAGTGCCCCATCTTTGGTATTAGAGGGAGGAAAAGTGCCCCTTCTTTGGTATTAGCGGGAGGAATAGTGCCCCATCTTTGGTATTAGCGCAAAGGTGTCAAACACAAGGCCTGCGAGCCGAATCCGGCCTTCCGGGCCATTTGATGTGGCGCTCGCACCTCTCCTGCAGCTGCTGGAGAGCTCCAGCCCTCCTCTGGTCCTCCTCCAGACCCTTACTTTCTGCTTTCAAGCAATGCATCCAGCTTGTTCCCAGAAGCAGCATAAGGTAAGGGGGGTGCACTGTGATGTAAGGGAGAGTGGGGGACTCAACTTCTGATGGTGGGGTGGCTCTTGACATCTAATGTAAGGCTGGACATCTAATCTTACAGATACAACCGGCCCTTTTGAGGGCAATCATAATGCTGATGTGGCCCACAATGAAATTGAGTTTGACACCCTTGTATTAGAGGAAGGAATAGTGCCCCATCTTTGTTATTAGGGGGAGGAATAGTGCCCTATCTTTGGTATTAGAGGGAGGAATAGTGCCCCATCTTTTGAATTAGGGGGAGGAACAGTGCCTCATCTTTGGTATTAGAGGGAGGAATAGTGCCCCATCTTTGGTATTAGAGGGAGGAATAGTGCCCCATCTTTGGTATTAGAGGGAGGAATAGTGCCCCATCTTTGGTATTAGAGGGAGGAATAGTGCCCCATCTTTGGTATTAGAGGGAGGAATAGTGCCCCATCTTTGGTATTAGAGGGAGGAATAGTGCCCCATCTTTGGTATTAGGGGGAGGAATAGTGCCCCATCTTTGTTATTAGAGGAGGAATAGTGCCCCAATGTTGGTGTCAGAGGGAGATATAGGGCTCCATTGTTGGTGTAAGTGCCAGAAATGATGCCCCATTGTTGGTGTTGGTGGGCAGAAGAGTCACTCATATCAGTGAGAAGAATAGTGCCCCAAGGAACAGATAAAAGCAAGGAAAGGGCTGCATCTGGCCCACTGGCCAGTTTGGAGACCACTGCTCTAAAGATAGATGAGACCAGAGCCATCAGGAGACCTCACTACTATGAGTCCCTAATGCCGCGTACACACGATCGCAAATTCTGACAAGAAAACCGTGGATTTTTTTCCGACGGAATGTTGGCTCAAATTTGTGTTGCATACACATGGTCACACAAAATTCTGACCGTCAAGAACGCGGTGACATACAAGACGTACGACGAGCCGAGATCAATGAAGTTCAACAGGCAGTTCGGCTCTTCTGCTTGACTCCGAGCACGCGTGTTTTTTTGTGCGTCGGAATTGCATACAGACGATTGGAATTTCCGACAAGCACTTTTCTTGTTGGAAAAATTGAGAACCAGCTCTCAAATTTTTGTTGTCCAATTACCCGCTCTAACATTGAGAGTGGTGAGTGACTTTTGTACTGACACTGTGACATTTTGTGGCGAGTGCCTGAACATCCCCCTGCTCTTCTGTACCTTCTGCCTTCTCAACGTTAATTGCAAAAGAAAATAAAGCCTAACTGTTTGAGGTTTTACATCTGTGTGGACATTGCCATTACTACAGACTTTCCTACCCGGACAACGCAGCTGAAAGAGGTAACGTGCAAAACCCAAAACGAATCAGCGGCCCTGAAGAGGGTATTGCTACACGTAAATATGATTTTTGGTGATCTGATCCTTTAACCACTTGAGATCCGCGCTATAGCCGAAATGACGGCTGCAGCGCGGCTCTCAAGTGCCGAGTGGACGTCCCCAGGACGTCCTTCTCTGTTTACATCCCGCCGCGCGCCCTTGGTGGCACGCGGCGGGAACAGCTGTGCACTCCGCATCACGTGATGCCGATGCGCGTGCCTGGCAGCCGCGATGTCCGCCAGGTACATGCGATCGGCTGTGACAGAGGCAGGACGTGGATCTCTGTGTTACACACAGAGATCCATGTCCTGTCAGGGAGAGAGGAGACCAATGCTGTGTCCCTTGTACATAGGGACACAGATCGGTCTCCTCCCCCAGTCGGTACCCTCCCCCCCACAGTAAGAAACACTAATAGGGAACATATTTAACCCTTTGATCGCCAGCCTAGTGTTAACCCCTTCCCTGCCAGTCACATTTATACAGTAATCAATGCATTTTTATAGCACCGATCTCTGTATAAATGTGAATGGTCCCAAAATAGTGTCAAAGGTGTCCGATATGTCCGCCGCAATATCGCAGGCCTGACAAAAATCGCAGATCGCCGCCATTACTAGTAAAAAAAAAAATTATAATAAAAATGTCATAATTCTATCCCCTATTTTGTAGGCGCTATAACTTTCTGCGCAAACCAATCACTATACGCTTATTGCTAATTTTTTTACCAAAAATAAATAGAAGAATACGTATCGGCCTAAACTGAGAAAAAAAAAAAAATTAAAAAAAATTGGGATATTATTATAACATAAAGTAAAAAAATAGTGTTTTTTTTCAAAATTTTCTGTCTTTTTTTGTTTATAGCGCAAAAAATAAAAACCGCAGAGGTGATCAAATACCACCAAAAGAAAGCTCTATTTGTGGGAAAAAAATGATAAAAATATCATTTGGGTACAGCGTTGTATGACCGCGCAATTGTCATTCAAAGTGCGTCAGCGCTGAAAGCTGAAAATTGGTCCGGGTACGAAGGGGGTTTAAAGCGGAGTTCCACCCTTTTTTTATGTTTATTAAAAGTCAGCAGTTACAAAAAGTGTATCTCCTGGCTTTTAATAAACATACACTTACCTGCTCCACTGTCCAGCGACGCGACGCCTGGAGCTCCGCTCCTCTCCCCCCTCCTCCGCCGGCGCGTCCATTCACAGTGTGGGCACCCGGCCGTGACAGCTTTCGGCTTCACGGCTGGGCACTCACTGCGCATGCGCGAACGGCGCAGCGCTCTGTGAGTGGACAGGCGATCGCCTGGGACCTGTCACGTCCCAGGTGATCGCCTACAGGGAGGAGCCGCCACAAGGCAATATGACGTATCGCCTAGGCGGCTCCAGGGCGGAAGGAGGAAGTGGGACAGGAAGTCCCACTCCTACTGAAGCCCCCACTTCCCCCCCAAAAAAATTACATGCCAAATGTGACATGTAAGGGGGTGAGGAGTGGAATAAAAAAAAGTAAAAAAATTGGGTGGAACTCCGCTTTAAGTGCCCAGTAAGGAAGTGGTTAAGAATATGGACAATGGGACTGCTTCATAGCAAACACCAAAATGCTGCTTATATATACTAGTTGGTATACAGTTTAGAGTAGGAAATAAGGTCTATAGACAGATTTACTAGCCAAGCAAGGCAGAACATGTAATTCCATGAGGGATTACGCTGTGTGTGTAGCAATCTGCATCGCTATGACATATTACCGGCTTTAGTAGAGCAAACTTCTTGCTGACTAAGATTTCCCCCTCTTATGAAATGACTGTACAGTAGACTCAGCTGTTCACCCCTGGAGAGGATCACATTACCCACACTAGGGCTCTGTTATCTGATCCTCCGACTACTATTCTTTATAGTCTAAAACAAAACCAGATGTACGGTCTGACATATTCCCCAAAGTTTACCCAGACTCATCCTCAGCTTACTAACAGTGTAGATCTTCTGCTGTACAGGGATTCCAGGAGAAGAGAATCAGAATGAGCAGGAGAGCCAGGGAAGAGCTCTGCAGTGATTGGAGGAGCCCAGTCATTCTTCCTTTTAGGAAAGGTCCCAGCAGCGGGAGATGCCCCCAGCGGAGGGTGATGGCCACATCTTGGTGCTTCCAGTTCTTCCTTAGATGGCAGGAGGCCTCCATACACAAATCAGGACACATATCCTCCGTCTCCTCATATCTGACTGAACTGGGATGGAGCTGCAGGCACTTGTCAGCTGTTGATGGGGGTTTATATTGTTCATATTTGCAGCATCTCATAGTGAAACTCCACAGCAAGTCTAAACCTGCAACATATGGATGTGTAGAGGCCGAGCTCCCAGTGGGCCTGTGAATGAAATTCATAAATAAAATTAGATTCCGTGTATGATACAAGACAGATGAGAGTATTTTCCATCCCCGTCAGGTGTACATTCAGCACATAAACCTCAACACACAAACTTTGCCACGTGGAAATAGACAACCCCATCCTCCCCCATCAAAGAAAAAGTGAGCAAGTCAAGTCATATGGAACGTATATTGAATATCCGTGATCTGTTGTCAGAAGTACAGCAGGAAATGAGGCATAAAAAAACTGTAATACGTACAAAGAGAAATAATGCTGTGCAACCAGTAATAACCCATAGCAACTAAGTAGGTTTCACTTTACTGTATTCAATATGGCATGATAACTTGCAAGGTATAGGGGCAGTGTTGCCAACCGTCAGTATTTTTACTGGCAGCCAGTAAAAAAATGGTCACTTTTCTCCTGCCAGTAAGAAGAAAAGGTTGCCAGTAAAAAATATGGCTGTGACTTGTGTGTTTGGGCGGTGTCGACGGGGGGTGGGACTGGTGGAGGCGATGTCTGAGCATGTCGTGTGATGTCATGGTACAAGGGAGTGGCCGGAGCTGCAGGTGTGCGGGTCTGCAGGACGGGATTAAGGCAAGCGGGAAGCGGGACTGACAGTGCTGTCTGGACTGGGGGGGACTGAAGGGACCACCTGGTATGGAGAGAGACTGTCACTGTGACTCAGGGGGGGATGTGTCGGTGATCTGTGCTGCTACACACTGCTGTCAGTATCACTGTGAGAGTCAATTGTTATGTGTCTATCACCCATTCTAATGTATTGCCCTCCAGAGTCCTGTCCCTGAGCTACTTACTTACTATATTGAAAATAAAATAAGAAATATGCTTTTTGCCTTAATATCTACCTTAAATCACATTGCTAATTGCATATTGTACTTATTTGTAGCCCAAGTACTGGAATTTGCACTTAAAATTTGTAATTTTGAAACTGTCAGTAAAAATGTGGTTGTGCCAGTAAATTTTGGATGTTGTGTCAGTAAATTTCAATCTGGTAGTTGGCAACACTGTATAGGGGGCATCAAATGGGTCTCCATACGGTGTGACTCCTTGCAAGCCGCATACGGGCTAGTGACGCCCTTCCCTGGAAACGCTGGGTAGCCGGGACGCATGTGGGATACTTGGAAGGCTTTTAGAGGACCTCTGGTTATGAGATTCCTTCCAATGCATCCATTGGTAATTATGTGACATATTTTTTCTGCCAAAGTATCAATAACTGTTCTTAGTAAAGAATTTGAATTGTTAAATGCAATCTCTTTACAGCAAACCAATCCTCTGAAGAAGACCCTTTTTGTACGGGTCGAAACACGTCAGCGTTGTATACAAACAAACATTTTTGACATAGAATGTTGTGTACAAATTTGTGTTTGCATTCTTGTATTGGAGTACATACCCCTTGTACCAGAGCTCATATTTTAACTGTCATTTGTATATTATATGTTCATTGCCAAAAAATAATCAATTTTAATCAGTATATTCTGATAATTATTCCACCATTTCTGCCTAGAAAGCCCCTTCCTGGGGGGAAACCTCCCATATTAGGGGGCCTCAAATGTAGCCCCTGATGTCCACAAAGGGCCGCATATAATAGTTATCATATTGAATGTTACAAAAGACTTACAGAGACTTAGAACAGAGACTTACTAGAGGAAATGGTCAGAGCCTGTTCTACAGGAGTGGTTGGAGACCAAAGTCATGCTGTAGGAGACAGTCAGAGACTAGGGACATGTTACATGGAATGGCTAGAGATTACGGTTATTAAAGAGGATCTTAAACCCGTAAATAAAGATTTTAAAAGTCAGCCGCTACCAATACTGTAGCGGCTGACTTTTGAAAAACACACACTTACCTGTCCCAGGATCTAGCGACGTCCTCACTCGACCCAGCTCTTTGCCGATCTTTGGGTCCCTGGAACTGGCATCTTAACTATGGGCAGCTGCCTGTGACTTCTTGAGGTTTAATAGCCAGTTGCCCACTGCGCATGCGCGAACCGCACTGCACCACGTGAATGGTCCCGTAGTCTCCTGGGACCTGTGAGGTGTCCCAAGAGGCTGCGAGGACAGGGTGGGGGGGAAACTTACGCTCTGATTGCCTAGGCGGTCGGAGCGGAAGTGGGAGTGGGTATCTGTCAAAATCAGGTACCCGCTAGCCCCCCCCCCAAAAGAAAATATTACAAATATGGGAGAGGAGATGGGGAGGAGGAGGAAAGGCAGAACTTCCTCTTTTGGGTGAAGTTCTGCTTTAAAGGCCCTTTTACAAATCATTGCTCCCAATACTGACTTCTAGGTCACTTCAAACACCAAAAGGGTGCAAATCAGACACCAGGACTGTATGGAATGCTATGGGTTTCAGCACATTCCAATTACTCCTTATACTACCTAACTGAAATAATGGTGGATACACATCTTTAGAAAACAATCCATTTCAGAAGGTTTGTTCGATTTTCTATAGGTTAGTGGGGTCAAATAAAGGGTTGTTTTCGACTGTAGTGATGAGAAAATTCAAAGGTGCAGAATGGAAGAATCGTACATATTATAGTGGAACCTATTAATACTTCTAGGATTACATTTGAGTAGAAGATCTGGATGGAATTTTAAGGGCTGTAGAACAAAAGTAGTTGACTCAATGATGGCAAGAAAAAACGTTCTGATGAGCGATTTCCGTATGAAAGTTTGAACTAAATTCTACTCAAGAATACCCAGCAAAGTTCTCTACGAATATCTGAAGGAAATTCTTCTCCAATGTACCCAGCAAGGTTCTCTATGAAAGTCTGAAGGAAATTCTACTTGTGTACTCCACGAGGTTCTTTATGAACGTCTGAAGGAAAGTCTACTCATGTGTACAAAGCAAGGTTCTCTATGAAAGTCTGAAGGAAATTCTACTTGTGTACTCCACAAGGTTCTTTATGAACGTCTGAAGGAAAGTCTACTCATGTGTACCCAGCAAGGTTCTCTATGAAAGTCTGAAGGAAATTCTACTTGTGTACTCCACAAGG
The DNA here is from genome assembly GCA_029206835.1 of Rana muscosa. Taxonomy (NCBI): domain Eukaryota; kingdom Metazoa; phylum Chordata; class Amphibia; order Anura; family Ranidae; genus Rana; species Rana muscosa. The sequence goes on from CM055118.1 coordinate 478,382,781, forward strand.
TTCTTTATGAATGTCTGAAGGAAATTCTAACCGTGTGTACTCAACAAGGTTCTTTATGAACGTCTGAAGGAAATTCTACTCATGTGTACCCAGCAAGGTTTTCTACGAACATCTGAAGGAATTTCTACTTGTATACCCAGCAATGTTCTTAATGAACATCTGAAGGAAATTCTACTTATGTGTACCCAGCAAGGTTCTTTATGAACGTCTGAAAGAAATTCTACCCATGTGTACCCAACAAGGATCTCTATGAACTAAAGGGATTTCTACTTATGTGTACCCAGGAAGGTTCTTTATGAATGTCTGAAGGAAACTCTACTTATGTGTACCCAGCAAGGTTCTTTATGAGCGTCTGAAGGAAATTCTACCCATGTGTACCCAACAAGGATCTCTATGAACATCTAAAGGGATTTCTACTTATGTGTACCCAGGAAGGTTCTTTATGAATGTCTGAATGAAACTCTACTTATGTGTACCCAGCAAGGTTCTTTATGAGCGTCTGAAGGAAATTCTACCCATGTGTACCCAACAAGGATCTCTATGAACATCTAAAGGGATTTCTACTTATGTGTACCCAGGAAGGTTCTTTATGAACGTCTGAAGGAAATTCTACCCATGTGTACCCAACAAGGATCTCTATGAACATCTAAAGGGATTTCTACTTATGTGAACCCAGGAAGGTTCTTTATGAACGTCTGAAGGAAATTCTACCCATGTGTACCCAACAAGGATCTCTATGAACATCTAAAGGGATTTCTACTTATGTGTACCCAGGAAGGTTCTTTATGAATGTCTGAAGGAAACTCTACTTATGTGTACTCAGCAAGGTTCTTTATGAGCGTCTGAAGTAAATTCTACCCATGTGTACCCAGCAAGATTCTTTATGAGCGTCTGAAGGAAATTCTACCCATGTGTACCCAACAAGGATCTCTATGAACATCTAAAGGGATTTCTACTTACCGGTATGTGTACCCAGGAAGGTTCTTTATGAATGTCTGAAGGAAATTCTACCCATGTGTACCCAACAAGGTTCTCTATGAACATCTGAAGGAATTTCTACTTATGTGTACCCAGGAAGGTTCTTTATGAATGTCTGAAGGAAATTCTACCCACGTGTACCCAGTAAGGTTTTCATTAAATGCCTGAAGGAGCTTCTACTAATGTGTACCGAGTAAAGTTCTCTACTATGTGATCTACCAAAACTGGAGGAAATTTACTGCTTAATTCATAAAGGGTGTTTAAGGGAATCTCATTAGAAATCTGTCTTAGGGTAGTGTGACAGAAAACGCAATTTGCAACGGATTTATGTTCATCAGTAAGGTGTATATGTCGCAGAAATGTTGCACAACTTTGTCTCAGAGAGAATTTTGTCTGCCACCATTACTTACACCTGTGACACAACTCATGCCAATGTGGAAGAGGTCTTATTCATTGCCCCTTTCTGTATGAATGAGAGAAAAAAAGCCATAAGAAGTCCCGTTTGAAGTTTGCGAGAAGCCATGTGGGGGACATAGCAAACATGTGGAAGAAGGCGCTCTGGTCAGATGAGACCAAACTTTAACTTTTTAGCCTAAAAGCAAAACACTATGTATGGCGGAAAACTAACACTGCACATCACCCTGAACACACCATCCCCACCGTGAAACATGGTGGTGGCAGCATCATGTTGTCGGGATGCATTTCTTCAGCAGGGACAGGGAAGCTGGTCAGAGTTGATGGGAAGATGGATGGAGCCAAATACAGGACAATCTTAGAAGGAAACCTGTTAGAGTTTGCAAAAGACTTGAGACTGGGACGGAGGTTCACCTTCCAGCATGAATAGATCAAAGCATATTCATGTGTTAGAATGGCCCAGTCAAAGTCCAGACCTAAATCCAATTGAGAATCTGTGGCAAGACTTGAAAATTGCTGTTCACAGACACTCTCCATCCAATCTAACAGAGCTTGAGCTATTTTGCAAAGAAGAATGGGCAAAGATTTCACTCTCTAGATGTGCAAAGCTGGTAGAGACATCCCCAAAAAGACTTGCAGCTGTAATTGCATCGAAAGGTGGTTTTACAAAGTATTGACTCAGGGGGGCTGAATACAAATGCATGTCACACTTTTCGAATATTTATTGGTAAAAAAAATGTTGAAAAACATTTATCATTTCCCTTCCACTTCACAATTATGTGCTACTTTGTGTTGGTCTATCAAATAAAATCCCAATAAAATACATTTACGTTTTTGGTTGTAACATGACAAAAATGTGGAAAATTTCAAGGGGTGCGAATACTTTTTCAAAGCACTGTATGGGATCTCTGGCTACCAATCACTACTACAGACAATCAATGGTTTTTGTAAGCATTAGGAAAAACAAACTATACACAGAAACAAGATTTTCCATATGTTAAAGGAAGTATGGAGGCTCCCATTACGGACATCCCATGAAAATACTAGTTTCCTGTCTTTCATGGGTCTCCCATAGGCTTTTCTGACCCAGACATTTCCTGATCTGCAGGCTTCATACAGATTAGTGACTCAGAAAATATTGAACAGCCAGTCAACTAGCATTTTCAGAAGGACGTCGGTAATGGCACTTTCCATCTGACTGCTGCTAGATATATTTTCTTCTTTAAAAGTGACACTTGTAAAGAAAATAATATTAAATCATTTGTCCCGCCGCCTGTGACTCCGATCTTCACTTTCTAGAATAGCTGAGCAGGCTGAGAAATCTTCTACATCTGACACACCCGCTGGAGTCTGGGACGCCGGGTCCCCTGCAGAGCTCTGTCGTTCCATCCGCCGGCCCTTGGGACACCACTATGACCTGCTGTGATGTATGTGCCAGCAGATGGAACCACAGAGGATAGTGGGGGGGACCAGGCATCCCACCAGGGGAGGGCTGGGCCAGGGGGCAGGGTGGCAATTGCCTCCCAGGCTGCTCTAACTTATGTTCAAAATGGCCGGCAGCCGCTGCCCGCTACCATTTTTTTTTCTGGTCTAGGAAGTCGGGCCGGGGGCACGGCCATGGCGGCCGACCACTAGCTGTTGCAAACCGGGAGTTGTAGTCCACGCGCAAGCTTCCGGTGGGTGGAAAACACAGAAGCGCAGAGGAAACTACAACTCCCTGGGACCGGATTCTTGGAAGCAGACAGTGGCAGGGCGTGCCAGGGAGTCGGGACGCAGGGCTGGGCGCTGGCTGCAGCGCTGGCTGCAACTTGACCCCAGGATCAGGAGCGTTACCCCCCCAGGAGACCGTGGCGTGCAAGGACCTGCTAAGCTGAGATCGCTGAGGTGAGAGACCCTGACACCCCTAGCTGACCCCCATCTCCCCCACCATACACCCCATGTAACCTGCCCCAGTGATCAGGCTGCATTGATGGGCACTGGAGTTGGCTGCACTGATAAGCACTGGTGAGGCTGCATTGAAAAACCAGGTGGGCCATGGATGGTGAGCTGATTCGGCAGTTCAGTGGGCCACTTGACTGGACTTGCCCCCCAGGCCTAAGGCTACCAGCCCTCCCCTGCATCCCACCACTCCCAGAAGTGTGCCCCCATAGCAGTGCCACAGGGAGGAAAGCTCCGGTGTAGGCAGTGAGACAAATCATAAATAAAGCTGAACTCCGGACACAAAAACATTCATATATACAGTATATATATATATATATATACACACACAGTCAGGTCCATAAATATCAGGTGAACGGTGTAGGAATTACAACAGTTTGTATATGTGCCTCCCACTTTTTAAGGGACCAAAAGTACTGGGACAGATTAACAATCATAAATCAAACTTTCACTTTTTAATACTTGCTTGCAAATCCTTTGCAGTCAATTACAGCCTGAAGTCTGGAACGCAATGACATCACCAGAGGCTGGTTTCATCCCTGGTGATGCTCTGCCAGGCCTCTACTTCAACTGTCTTCAGTTCCTGCTTGTTCTTGGGGCATTTTCCCTTCAGTTTTGTCTTCAGCAAGTGAAATGCATGCTCAATCAGATTCAGGTCAGGTGATTGACTTGGCCATTGCATAACGTTCCACTTCTTTCCCTTAAAAAACTCTTTGGTTGCTTTCGCAGTATGCTTCGGGTCATTGTCCATCTGCACTGTGAAGCGCCGTCCAATGAGTTCTGAAGCATTTGGCTGAATATGAGCAGATAATAATATTGTCCCAAACACTTCACAATTCATCCTGCTGCTTTTGTCAGCAGTCACATCATCAATAAATACAAGAGAATCAGTTCCATTGGCAGCCATACATGCCCACGCCATGACACTACCACCACCATGCTTCACAGATGAGGTGGTATGATTTGGATCATGAGCAGTTCCTTTCCTTCTCCACTACTCTGGTACAAGTTGATCTCGGTCTCATCTGTCCATAGGATGTTGTTCCAGAACTGTGAAGGCTTTTTTAGATGTTGTTTGGGAAACTCTAATCTGGCCTTCCTGTTTTTGAGGCTCACCAATGGTTTACATCTTGTGGTGAACCCTCTGTATTCACTCTGGTGAAGTCTTCTCTTGATTGTTGACTTTGACACACATACACCTACCTCCTGGAGAGTGTTCTTCATATGACACACATACACCTACCTCCTGGAGAGTGTTCTTCATATGACACACATACACCTACCTCCTGGAGAGTGTTCTTCATATGACACACATACACCTACCTCCTGGAGAGTGTTCTTCATATGACACACATACACCTACCTCCTGGAGAGTGTTCTTGATCTGGCCAACTGTTGTGAAGGGTGTTTTCTTTACCAGGGAAAGAATTCTTCGGTCATCCACCACAGTTGTTTTCCGTGGTCTCCCGGGTCTTTTGGTGTTGCTGAGCTCACCGGTGCGTTCTTTCTTTTTAAGGATGTTCCAAACAGTTGATTTGGCCACACCTAATGTTTTTGCTATCTCTCTGATGGGTTTGTTTTGTTTTTTCAGCCTAATGATGGCTTTCTACACTGATAGTGACAGCTCTTTGGATCTCATATTGAAAGTTGACAGCAACAGATTCCAAATGCAAATAGCACACTTGAAATGAACTCTGGACCTTTTATCTGCTCCTTGTAAATGGGATAATGAGGGAATAACACACACCAGGCTATGGAACAGCTGAGCAGCCAATTGTCCCATTACTTTTGGTCCCTTAAAAAGTGGGAGGCACATATACAAACTGTTGTAATTCCTACACCGTTCACCTAATTTGGATGTAAATACCCTCAAATTAAAGCTGAAAGTCTGCAGTTAGGCCCCTTTCACACTGGCACGGTTTTCAGGCGGTTTAGCGCTAATATTAGCGCTGTTATACCGCCTGAAAAATCGTGCCCTGTATTCTTCAATGTGAAAGCCCGAAGGCTTCCACACTGAAGCGGTGCGCTAGCAGGACCGCTCCAAAAGTCCTGCTAGCCGCATCTTTACAGCGGTGAAGGAGCGGTGTGTTCACCGCTCCTTTACCGCGGGGCTGCCCATTGAAATCAATGGGACACAGCGGTAATACCGCCCGCAAACCCTTTTTCGTCCACTAGCGGGGGTTAAATTCACCCCGCTAGCGGCCGCATACCGCGGTGATAACGACGGTATAGCGGCGCTGAAAATCGCGCCGCTATACCGCCACCTCACCTGCCCGCCCCAGTGTGAAAGGGGCCATAAAGCACATCTTGTTCGTTTCATTTCAAATTCATTGTGGTGGTGTATAGAGCCAAAAATATTAGAATTGTGTCGATGTCCCAATATTTATGGACCTGACTGTATATTCCGTAATAGTCACAAAGAATAGAAATCCACTTTGTGTGAAGCAAATGCATCCACAGGCCCAAATATTACCAATAAACGTAGCAGTGACATCACATCTGTGCATTACATAGGCTGTGCAGAGGGCAAAGCTGTGGGAGAGGCCCAATAAGTCAGCAGGGAGGCACATACCTACTACAGGCTACCTACTACAGCAAGTGGAGGGAGCATGCCTACTACAGGCTAGCTACTACAGCAAGGGAGGGGGGAGCATACCTACTACAGGCTAGCTACTACAGCAAGGGGGAGGATACCTACTACAGTAAGGGGGGCATACCTACTACAGGCTAGCTACTATAGCAAGGGGGGGAGCATACCTAACTACAGGCTAGCTACTATAGCAGGGGGAGGATACTTACTACAGGCTAGCTACTACAGCAAGGGAGGAGGATACCTACTACAGGCTAGCTACTACAGCAAGGGGGGAGCATACCTACTACAGGCTAGCTACTACAGCAGGGGGGGATACTTACTACAGGCTAGCTACTAAAGCAAGGGAGGAGGATACCTACTACAGCAAATGGAGGGAGCATGCCTACTACAGGCTAGCTACTACAGCAAGGGAGGGGGAGCATACCTACTACAGGCTAGCTACTACAGCAAGGGGGAGGATACCTACTACAGTAAGGGGGGGCATACCTACTACAGGCTAGCTACTACAGCAAGGGGGGGAGCATACCTACTATTCCATCTAGCTACTACACCAGGGGGAGGATATTTACTACAGGCTAGCTAGTACAGCAACGGAGAAGGATACCTACTACAGGCTACCTACCACAGCAAGTGGGGGGGAGCATGCCTACTACAGGCTAGCTACTACAGCAAGGGAGGGAGGAGCATACCTACTACAGGCTAGCTACTACAGCAGGGTGAGGATACTTACTACAGGCTAGCTACTACAGCAAGGGAGGAGGATACCTACTACAGGCTAACTACTACAGCAAGTGGGGAGAGCATGCCTACTACAGGCTAGCTACTACAGCAAGGGAGGGGGGAGCATACCTACTACAGGCTAGCTACTACAGCAGAGTGAGGATACTTACTTCAGGTTAGCTACTACAGCAGGGGAGGAGGATACCTACTACAGGCTAGCTACTACAGCAAGTGGGGGAGCATGCCTACTACAGGCTAGCTACTACAGCAAGGGAGGGGGGAGCATGCCTACTACAGGCTAGCTACTACAGCAAGGGAGGGGGGAGCATACCTACTAGAGGCTAGCTACTACAGCAAGGGGGAGGATACCTACTACAGTAAGGGGGGCATACCTACTACAGGCTAGCTACTACAGCAGGGGGGAGCATAACTAACTACAGGCTAGCTACTACAGCAAGGGAGGAGGATACCTACTACAGGCTACCTACTACAGCAAGTGGGGGGAGCATGCCTACTACAGGCTAGCTACTACAGCAAGGGAGGGAGGAGCACACCTACTACAGGCTAGCTACTACAGCAAGGGGGAGGATACCTACTACAGTAAGGGGGGCATATCTACTACAGGCTAGCTACTACAGCAAGGGGGGGAGCATACCTACTACAGGCTAGCTACTGCAGCAGGGGGAGGATACTTACTACAGGCTAGCTACTACAGCACGGGAGGAGGATACCTACTACAGGCTAGCTACTACAGCAAGGGGGGGGGGATACATACTACAGGCTAGGTTCAAGGGGGAATACCTACGACAGGCTAGGTACTACAGCAAGGGGGGGATACCTACTACAGGCTAGGTACTACAGCAAGGGGGGGGATGATACCTACTACAGGCCAGGTACTACAGCAAGGGGGGAGGGTACCTACTACAGGCTAGGTACTACAGCAAGGGGGGGATACCTACTACAGGCTAGGTACTACAGCAAGGGGGGGATACCTACTACAGGCTAGGTACTACAGCAAGGGGGGGATACCTACTACAGGCTAGGTACTACAGCAAGGGGGGATGATACCTACTACAGGCTAGGTACTACAGCAAGGGGGGAGGGTACCTACTACAGGCTAGCTACAACAGCAAGGGGGAGGAGATCTACTACCGGCTAGCTACTACAGCAAGGGGGAGGATACCTACTACAGTAGGGGGCGGAGTCTAGACCAGTCTCCCTGCACAAGGAAAGAGCAGCAGGGACCAGTCTTTTTTACAGGAAGCCAAATTCTCACACTGAATAGTTCACAGATCTGGGAGATACACACAAAACACACTGAGATTCAATGAATGACTCTATAATCCCATTCCCTCATCCTTCTCATTACAGACATCACCTATAAATCAGATTCATGTCACACTCCCTGATGATAAGACTGACATGGAGGTGACATTTGTCCTACAATGAACAATGAACATTCCCCGGGGATCCCTCCTATGGATGACACAATGACAGACAATGAAGGTCCCCTGGACACCCATAGGGAGGCGGGGCTGAGTGACAGTGTGTGGGCGGGGCGGAGGTGAAGTGGGCGGGTCCGGGGCGCTCCTGTACACACAGCCTGTGTCTTCCCCTCCCTGTGTCCCTGTTGCTCCCCCAGGACCGGAGCTCTGTGCCCGCTCCCCTCTCACCTCTGTCCACGCTCCGGGTCCGGCTCCTCGCACAGGTCAGGGGCCCCGGGGCCCGGCTACACTCCTCCTGCACCCCGCACACACCTCCAGTGCTCTTATCCTGGGACTGAGTGTGATGTGCCGGCAGCCCCCTCCCCCTCCTCCTGTCCTCCTCCCCCCTGTACACGACTGACAGCTCTCTGTACATTATTGGGGAGGATGACACCTAGACGGGCCCCGGGCCCCACACTGACACTGGGCACCCTCTGATATCAATCATACAGAAGGAGACAGTCATTGGAAGTCCTGGACCCAGCACAGTCCTCTGAGATCACTGATTCCTACAATCATCAACTTCTCCAACACAAACCCTGAGATCCCAGCATGCCCAAAATGGTCTCACCCCTCCTGCTGCATTATACAAAGTCTCACCCCTCCTGCTGCATTATACAAAGTCTCACCCCTCCTGCTGCATTATACAAAGTCTCACCCCTCCTGCTGCATTATACAAAGTCTCATTGCTTTTGCTGCAGTGTGCAAAGTCTCACTCTTCCTGTGGCATTATTTCATACACAGAGTAAATGAACCCTGCAAGCATAGAGTGCTGAAAAAGAAAACGAAAGAGGCCATTAGTGCAAAAATGTTTATCCCTCCTGAAAAGAATAGTTATGGAAGAATTCTCTGACCTTTCCTTGTAAAGTAATGATCACCTACCTTAGTATGTGCACCCCAAACCCCATATACTGCATGCAACAACTGGATAGAACTGCTATTAAAACATCCCCTATATTGGAATAAGAATTGTGAATGGTTTCTCTCCTGCTGCCTATGCAAAGTCTCACTCCTCCTGTTACATACTTTCAATATGAAGTTAATTAAATCCCCTGCAGGGACAACAAGACCTGATATTGGCCTTGGCAGAAAGCCAGATCAGAGGATGTAATAGCTGATTATCACCCAGAGCCAATGAGAGACTCAACATGAAAACATCCTCCAGAAACTGACATGTGAGTTGTGGGAGGAATGACAGTTTATCTGGATGTGACATTTCTATCAGAATAAACAGAATAACACGGAAGGTTTGTTGATAAATTCTCTTCATTCAGATTTGTCTCCATGGTCCTGTGTATGGACCGCATTTTACACAGACGCATGTGATTTGTTGGAGTGCAAGAGCTGACTGGGCCCATGACCTCCTGCATCCTAGCAATAGCCGCCTGCATCCTAGCAATATCTGCCTGCATCCTAGCAATAGCTGCCTGCATCCTAGCAATAGCCGCCTGCATTCTGCAAATAGCCACCTGCATCCTAGCAACAACCATCTGCATCCTAGCAATAACTACCTGTGTCCTAGCAATAGCTGCCGGCACCCTCCCAATAGCCATATGCATTCTAGCAATAGCTGCCTGCATCCTAGCAATATCCGCCTGCATCCTAGCAATATCTGTCTGCATCCTAGCAATATCCGCCTGCATCCTAGCAATATCTGCCTGCATCCTAGCAATATCTGCCTGCATCCTAGCAATATCCGCCTGCATCCTAGCAATATCTGTCTGCATCCTAGCAATATCCGCCTGCATCCTAGCAATATCTGCCTGCATCCTAGCAATATCTGCCTGCATCCTAGCAATATCCGCCTGCATCCTAGCAATATCCGCTTGCATCCTAGCAATATCCGCCTGCATCCTAGCAATATCCGCCTGCATCCTAGCAATAGCCGCCTGCATTCTAGCAATATCCGCCTGCATCCTAGCAATAGCTGCCTGCATCCTACCAATAAGCTGGCTGCATCCTAGCAATAGCCAAATGTGTTTTAGCAATAGCCAGCTGCATCCTAGCAATAGCCGCCTGTGTCCTCCCAATAGCTGTCTGCATTCTAGCAGTAGCCGCCTGTGTCCTGACAATATCTGCCTGCATCCAACACTAGCCGCCTGCATCCTAGCAATAGCTGCCTGCATCCTATTAATAACTGCCTGCATCCTATTAATAACTGTCTGCATCCTATCAATAACTGCCTGCATCCTATCAATAACTGCCTGCATCCTATTAATAACTGCCTGCATCCTATTAATAGCTGACTGCATCCTATCAATAACTGCCTGCTTCCTATTAATAGCTGACTGCATCCTATCAATAACTGCCTGCATCCTATCAATAACTGCCTGCATCCTATCAATAACTGCCTGCATCCTATTAATAACTGCCTGCATCCTATTAATAGCTGACTGCATCCTATCAATAACTGCCTGCTTCCTATTAATAGCTGACTGCATCCTATCAATAACTGCCTGCATCCTATCAATAACTGCCTGCATCCTATCAATAACTGCCTGCATCAAATAATAACTGCCTGCATCCTATCAATAACTGCCTGCATCCTATCAATAACTGCCTGCATCAAATAATAACTGCCTGCATCCTATCAATAACTGCCTGCATCCTATCAATAACTGCCTGCATCAAATAATAACTGCCTGCATCCTAGCAATAGCTGACTGCATTCTACCAATAGCTGGCTGCATCCTCATAATAGTCACTTACATTTTAGCAATAGCCGCCTGCATCCTAGCAACAGCGAATGCTAGTAATAGATTATCATCCTGCAGTTGTAATTTTTTGGTGAGGGTTATAAAACGAAGAATGACGGATTGCTGTGGACAATAGCCCGGCTTTTCCTTTGCTCCAGTATATTCAATGTACTTCAACCTTTGCAGCTGAACTCAGAGGTTCTCCACTGATGAAAAAACAAAACTAAAGAGGTTATTAGGCTAAATTGCTCATAGCTCCTGGGAGAATAATTGTGCAAGAATTCATCTGACCTTTCCTAGTAAAGTAATGATCACCTACCTTCGTATGTGCATCCAAACTCTATAGAGTGTATGCAACAACTGGATAGATTTGCAAGACAGGGGGGGGGGGGGTGACTGCTGTGTGCAAGGGGGCTGACACTTCCCTGGGATATCCCATTGTGCCCCACTTGGAAAGCCTTTGTATATGCGCTCCAATAGGAGATGTAAGAAGAAACAGCTGTTACAAATAAGCCAAAGATGTGCACATTCTATAGACCTAGAATCTGTAAAATCCATCAATATTTCTGCGCAATGCTCTGCTGGGTAAATGTGAATAGATACTCTGATTGCTGCTAAGATCTTCCAAAAGGTTCAATTCACATTCGGGATAAGGATCCTTATTGTATTTTCAGTACAATGAGATTTCACAATTTTAGTCACATAGCTGAAAATTACATTCTTCAGTCATAAAGAGCCTTATGTACTAAATGTCTGAACAAAGAATTGTCTCCATAGTGTCCAGTAAGCTTTTCCCTTTCATGCTGTTGGTACAAGTTAGAAAATAGGAAGCTGATTGGTTGCTATGAGAAACACGGACAATTCATGTTTTAAAAACACTGGAGAACTGAAGACAATACTTTTCAAAAAATACTTTATATTTTTTCATTTTATATAAAGTAATGGTGGGTTATAACCCCTGTCAAGTTTATGTGTTGCCATCTGTGTCCCATTGATGAGATTTCCCTTCATTTTCTATCCCATAGGCCCCTTTCACACAGGCGGATCCCGCGAGGATCCGTTTTTGGACATCCGCTTGCTCAGCGGGGATCGCTCCGGTGATCCCCGCTGAGCCGGCGGTGACTAGTCTGTCTCTGCACACTGTGAGTTCTCCGCTTTTCTCTATGGGGGGATCGGATGAAAACGGACCGTCTGTCCGTTTTCAACTGATCCGATCCACAGACGGATGGAAAAATAGGGTTTTCGTCCGTCATCAGTTTCGAAGCATAGCGGAGACTGATGTCATCGGATGTCAGCGGATGTTCATCCGCTGACATCCGCTATCCCATAGGGATACATGTATTTCTGTTTTTCATCTGAAAACGGATGAATGAAAAACGGACATACGGTCCGCCTGTGTGAAAGTGGCCTTAGTCACAATAAGGATCGCAAGGAAATACCCCAGAAGTGAGGGAAATCCTTGGTAGTCACCAGAACTAGCGTTCTCTTTGGAAAATGTCCCCTCTATTCTTATGACCACTCCAAATTTGACATTGTCTTTCACTTTGGGGCTTATTTTGCAGTTTCAAGATCAGCTGATCATTGGCAAAGCCTTGCAGTCTGTAATGAGGAAAAAGCAGAGTCAGCCATTATTGTGCTCTTCTAGACCTGGGGGATGATTCCACCATCCTCGCCAATGGAAGAATCTGTTAGTTCAGCCTATTGGCCGAACAAAAAAAATAATAATAATAATAAAAAGTGGGCTATCTTCATAGTGGATTTGACTGTTTCCTGTCTTACCAAAACTGTTCCTATGAAGGACATCCCGGAGTCTAAAGATGTGGTGACTAAGAGGCTGGTAGCCCTTTCCAAGGCCTTATTCTCTCACATAGGCTTTGCCCCGCTACAGGATATAGTGACAACATCCCTCTGTCAAACCTTGGCCACTTGGTTCAAAGATATATCTCAGGATCCTAGATCTATCCTAACAGATCCCTCTTTCTTCCAACAGATGGAGATTATGCCCATAGCCCTGTTCTACTGTGTTGGTGGGTTGATGGATATTACCCAGATAGCAAGCAATTGTGCTGCAAGTTTAAAAATGACTTGCTAAGCTATTGCTAGACTTGCCAGACTTCACAAGTTTGTTGCATATTTGAAGCAAGTCCGCATTGCATGACTCCAGGTCAACTTTCTTTGCAAATATTCTTCAAGTCTACTGTAAGTTCTGGCTCAGTTATGTTGTGCAATAGTTATCCCACCACAGAGGGCACTGTGGCTGAGTTTTCATCCTGTGGACATGCAGAGCTCTTGCTGTAGACTCACCACTGAAACTTTGCTCTTGCTAGAGACTTGCCACGCAAATTTGCTACAAATTGAAAAAGTGTCAACTAGAACTTGTGCTTCAAGTTTGAGCCAACATTCCGTCGGAAAAAAAAAACCAGGTTTCTCTTGTCGGATTTTCCGATCGTGTGTACACAGCATAAGCCTCTATATGGGAAATCCCCGACCTCAGAGGCTAAGGGAAATTCCTTTAATTTCTCCCAGATTTCCAAATCCAAGGAAAAGTCGAACTGGAAAAAAGTCTTCCTCGCACTCGGGGGACATCTGTCAGTCTTTGCGGCCACCTGGTTCCAGGACATTCTAGGTCCAGAATGTGGTATCAATGGGGTTACAAGGTAGGATTTTGGTTTCTCCCACTTCTTGTTGTCAAACTTTCTGAGTTTTTCTTGTAAAGACTAATGAACCTCCATGCTGCTCTGTTGCAGCTCCTTTCCTAAGGGATCATGGCTATTGTTTCTACTCAAACCAGTTCCCAAAGAGAAAAGGGACATTTACAACATTCTAGACCCAAAAGTTTCTCAATACCTCTTTTTAGATACAAAATTTCACATGGAATCTACTAAGTTAGTCATTGCTTCCTTCCACCCAAGGGACTTTCTGGCATCCAAAGATGCCCACTTGCATGTCCTCTTCATTCCAGTGCATCAATGCTTTCTGCGATTGTTGTGGGCTCTCAAAATCACCAATTTGTTGACCTTAACTTGGGTCTATCTACTGCCCCTCAGGTCTTCACCAAGGAACTAGCCCTTGTACTTGCTCTGCTTTGTGCTTGGGGCATTACCATTGTGGGGTACCTAGACAACCTTCTACCAAGGAAACAATTGGCACAAATTTTGTCAGTTTATGTCCACTATACTATTCAATCCCTGCAAAGGTTTGGGTGGACCTTAAAGTGGTTATGCATTCTCTACATTAAGATAAAAAAAAAGTATTTTCCCAGCGCCCCCCTTTATACATACCTGAGCCCAATCTTGATCCAGCGATGTGCACAAAAGCAGAGGCTCTGTCAGCTCTCTTCCGCCCCATTGGCTTCTGCTGTTGTCAATCACAGCCAGTGGGGAGGGAGAAGGAGGCAGGGCCAAGGCGTGCTCTGTGTTTTTTATGGACACATACAGCCAGCTCAGGAGCGAGCATGCAAGAGTGCCCCCATAGCAAGCACTAAAGGGGGGAGAAGCCTGCAGGGGACCCGAGAAGAGGAAGATCAGGGTTGCTTTGTGCAAAGCCACTGCACAGAGAAGGTAAGTATGACTGTAACGGCACCCCAATCTCAAGGGGTATTAACGCCGTTTACGATGTTCCCTCTCCTAGACACACATCCACTCGCTACCGATATCCACAGCTAAACGACCCTTTCCTATAGGAGCCGACCCCTCTGGAAGAAGACGAGACGCACTCTGTCTCTTCTGTAGTAGGAATGAATTTATTATTGAGAAACATTGTAACTTTATACACAATTCAAGGCACATGATTTAACATGAACAAGGGCCCAGCTCCACCCACCCACACATCCCAAGACTCAACACCTCATCCTGACGTCTGCTAGGCTTCAAAAGATCCCAACACAATAGAATATACGATCTCCAATACACATCTTTTCACAAAGGGTTGGCAGCCAGTCTGTCTGGCACTTTACAATACACACAAGGACAGACTTAAATGAACAATAGAAATGCAAAACAACTTAATTCCTCACAGCAATGATACTTAACCCCCACATACAGTATACATCCAATCTATATACAATGTATATACAGCCTTGAATATGGCTATCACAGACCATATCGGGGGTTTCTTTTATTCACCCTGTGTCCAAAGTGACCCCACTGTCACACATCTCCCCTTTCGGCAGGGGACTAACAGAGGAGGGGACCCCAGACGGGTCTACTCTGAAGTTAGTCCATGGGTCCATTCTTCCAATGCTGGTATCCACCCAGTACCACAAATGAATTGCTCCAAGCAGAGCATTACTTACCCAGCCAACCTCTGCCTCTCTCAGAGAACATACCCGCCGCTGGGGAGAAGACAGGGTGACTGGGCTCAGTCCGTCATGCTGTTGGGGATCTGGGTCGACTGCCCGGCATCCCTGGGGTATACAAGTGGAGACTGAAGTCCCATCCACTTGTGGTAGGTGGAAATCTCCCAGTGCTTGCAAAGCAAGGCTGACATCCTCCTGTCTCAGTGTCACACCATTTTCTGGGGTTGTGTCAGTGAGGACTGAAGTCCCATCCAATACCACAGGAACTCCCTCTTCTGTTAGTTGGGAGCCGAGGCCCGTGGCGCTCGGCTCTGTTGCCAGCTCTTCTGCTGGGTTGCTGTGAGTGGAGACCGCAGTCCCATCCACCGATATCCGCTCAAGTGGCAGTTGTGTGCAGCGGCCAGTAGCATTCTGCCCTGCTGCCAGTGATTCAGCTGGGAGTAAAAGCTTTACTGCCTCAGCTTGTTGCTGGGGAGAGGGGCCAACTGCCCCGGCTCCCTGAAACTCCACAGTGGTTTCCGGTGCTGGGCAGAGGTGGGTATCACTCTGCCCTGTTGCCAGCACTTCTGCTGGGGACTCCACACCATCTGCTCTGGTTAACTGTTGGGGGGGGAGATGGCCTGCTTCTCCTCCCTGCATCTCTCGCAATCTCCTTCCGAATTCCTCTTCCATGGCGGCTGGTTCTTTAGGCGTTGTCCCCGATTGCCGTATTTGCGCCATTCTCTGCTCATGTTGCCACTCATCCTGCCGCTCGATGTCTCTAATGGCTTCCCGTATGGCGGTCTCTGATGGGTTAGCACCATACAATGCCAACCGCTGTCGCACTCGTTGCTGAAACAAATCTTCAACTGACCGGGGTCCTGCATCACCCTCCTTCGGCTGCATCGCTGGTCATTCACTGTGGTGGTTTGGAGTGTCCCAGGAACTGGAGGGAAAATCCCGCTGCTGCCAACCAATGTAACGGCACCCCAATCTCAAGGGATATTAACCCCGTTTACGATGTTCCCTCTCCTAGACACACATCCACTCGCTACCGATATCCACAGCTAAACGACCCTTTCCTATAGGAGCCGACCCCTCTGGAAGAAGACGAGACGCACTCTGTCTCTTCTGTAGTAGGAATGAATTTATTATTGAGAAACATTGTAACTTTATACACAATTCAAGGCACATGATTTAACATGAACAAGGGCCCAGCTCCACCCACACATCCCAAGACTCAACACCTCATCCTGACGTCTGCTAGGCTTCAAAAGATCCCAACACAATAGAATATACGATCTCCAATACACATCTTTTCACAAAGGGTTGGCAGCCAGTCTGTCTGGCACTTTACAATACACACAAAGACAGACTTAAATGAACAATAGAAATGCAAAACAACTTAATTCCTCACAGCAATGATACTTAACCCCCACATACAGTATACATCCAATCTATATACAATGTATATACAGCCTTGAATATGGCTATCACAGACCATATCGGGGGTTTCTTTTATTCACCCTGTGTCCAAAGTGACCCCACTGTCACAATGACATTTTTGTTTTTTAAAGAAAAAAAATTAACATTTACACTTTAAACACTTCATGCTTCTAGGATGTACCAGTACGTTCTCAGATTGAAGTGGCTGTACCAGGATCAAGGCTGCAGCCGCAGCCATGATCCCAGTTCCAAAATGTTCAGCCAGCAATGGGCTTTACTGTACATTGCTCTACAACCGACCAACCACTTCCACAGGGTGTAGAAAGGCGCCCCCCACCGCCACTTACTGCAGTTCCAGTGCAATTGGGAAGCCCAGTCCATCAGGCTGCTCAAAAAATTATATTTGTACCCGCCTCACCTTTGTGATGTTAGAAGCTGGAAGTGACAATGATTTAGTCACTTCTGGTTTCAGTTTGTTGTTTACAAGCCATTATACTGCGTACACACGATCGGATTTTACCGTCGGAAAAACCTTGGATGGTTTTTCCGACGGAATTCCGCTCAAGCTTGGCTTGCATACACACGGTCACACAAAAGTTCTCTGAACTTTTGACCGTCAAGAACGCGGTGATGTACAACACTACGACGAGCCGAGTAAATTAAGTCCAATGCTTCCGAGCATGCGTCGGAATTTTGCGTGTTGGAATTGCTACAGATGATCGGAATTTCCGATTGGAATTTTTTCCGTTGGAAAATTTGAGAACAAGATCTCAATGTTTTGTTGGTGGAAATTCGGACAGCAAAAGTCTGATGGAGCCTACACATGATCGGAATTTCCGACCAAAAGCTCACATCGGACTTTTCTTGTCGGAATTTCCGACCGTGTGTATGCGGCATAACTGGCCTGTAAAGCATCTGATCAAACCGATCTTGGTTTCATCAGATAGCTTTTAATGGTCTAAAAGACCCCACGTCTCTCAGTAAAGTGTACCTGTCACTGCCTGTGCTATCATATGGGATGTTGTTCATCTCTTGTGGTAGCAATAAAATTGATTTAATTGACATAAAAAATTGCAACAACCACCAATTTATTTCCCGGGTCTCTGCTTTCAAAAGTATATAATGTTTGGGGGTTCTTTGTAATTTTCGAGCAAAAAAAAAAAAAAATGCAGATTTGTCACATGTATGTGCGAAATGTCAGAACTGGCCCTGTTTTGAAGTGGTTACTCCTCCAAAGGTGCAACAGACTCTGTATTTTGAATATCTAGGTCTTTTTCTATATACCGTATTTTTCGGACTATAAGACGCACTTTTTTCCCCCAGAAATATGGGGGAAAATGTCCCTGCGTCTTATAGTCCGAATACATGACAGGCCCCGCCCCCCGCCATCGCTGGCACCGCCCCTGCCATCTGCTCTCATTGCTCCTGTAGCCGCTGGAATCTCCTTACCACCGCCACTGGCTCCGCCCCCCCCCCCGCCGCCGCTGGCACCGCCCGTCATCCACTCTCATTGCTCCCGTAGCCGCTGGAATCCCTTGACCACCGCCACTGGCTCCGCCCCCCCGCCGCCGGTGGCACCGCCCCTTACACATTGCTTGCATTGCGGCGAATCCAATTAGAGCCGCTCTCTCTTTCTTTTCTCCCTTTGGGTTACAGAAAGGGAAGGGGGGCGGCGGGGGATGTACAGACAGCCCGCAGCTCTCCTCTCCCTGTCACAGCGCCGCTGCCAAGTTCTCTGGCAAATAGAGCAGCGGCGCTGTGACAGGGAGAGGAGAGCTGCGGGCTGTCTGTATATCCCCCGCCGCCCCCCTTCCCTTTCTGTAAGCCGAAGAGAAAGAGAGAGCCGCTCTAATTGGATTTGCTGGCCGCCACCCAGCTTACTGCCCACTGTTTCCCTCCCCATGATTGGCCACAGCAGAGGGCCAATCAGAAGACACTGGGGGCATCATGGGAAATAAAGTCCCTGCAGAGTTCTGGCACCAGTTCCTCCAGCATGCAAACACTCTGCTGGAGGGGGGGGGAGGGGGTGTTAGAAGAGGAGCAAAAGAGTATACTCTGCTGGGGGACACGCTGTACCCCGCACCACCAGAGAGCCACGCTGTACCCCGCACCGCCAGAGAGCCACGCTGTACCCCGCACCGCCAGAGAGCCACGCTGTACCCCGCACCGCCAGAGAGCCACGCTGTACCCCGCACCGCCAGAGAGCCACGCTGTACCCCGCACCGCCAGAGAGCCACGCTGTACCCGCACCACCAGAGAGGGAGCCACACTGTTCCCGCACCACCAGAGAGGGAGCCACATTGTACCCGCATCACCAGAGAGGGAGAAAGACCGAGCCGCTGCCAGGATACAGACATGCTACACTACTGACTAGAGTCACCCCGGGCAACCCAGAGTGAGCGAACGTCCAGCCAGAGGGATCACTGTTGCGATTTCGCTGGGTCTGGTAAGAGGGCCTGTTGGCCATTATCCATTACTATTCCCAGGGTCTGAGCCATTAGGAAGTGCCTAACCTGATATCCTCTAGGCCTTATTGACTGCCACAACATCCCTCTCTGTCCTCTTCCCACAACGTCCCTCTCTGTCCTCTTCCCACGGCGTCCCCTCTCTCCTCTTCCCACGGCGTCCCCTCTCTCCCCTTCCCACGGCGTCCCCTCTCTCCCCTTCCCACGGCGTCCCCTCTCTCCCCTTCCCACGGCGTCCCCTCTCTCCCCTTCCCACGGCGTCCCCTCTCTCCCCTTCCCACGGCGTCCCCTCTCTCCCCTTCCCACGGCGTCCCCTCTCTCCCCTTCCCACGGCGTCCCCTCTCTCCTCTTCCCACGGCGTCCCCTCTCTCCTCTTCCCACGGCGTCCCCTCTCTCCTCTTCCAACGGCGTCCCCTCTCTCCTCTTCCCACGGCGTCCCCTCTCTCCTCTTCCCACGGCGTTCCCTCTCTCCTCTTCCCACGGCGTCCCCTCTCTCCTCTTCCCACGGCGTCCCCTCTCTCCTCTTCCCACGGCGTCCCCTCTCTCCTCTTCCCACGGCGTCCCCTCTGTCCTCTTCCCACGGCGTCCCCTCTGTCCTCTTCCCACGGCGTCCCCTCTGTCCTCTTCCCACGGCGTCCCCTCTGTCCTCTTCCCACGGCGTCCCCTCTGTCCTCTTCCCACGGCGTCCCCTCTGTCCTCTTCCCACGGCATCCCCTCTGTCCTCTTCCCACGGCGTCCCCTCTGTCCTCTTCCCAGGGTGTCCCACCACTGATGGCATGGTCACTCTACGTTTACTATGACAATGGTCACTCTGCGTTTACTATGGCAATGGTCAGGCTGCATTTCATGGGCACTGGAAAATATTTTAGTACACCATTTGGTTCAGAATATTTTTTTTCTTGTTTTCCTCCTCTAAAACCTAGGTGCGTCTTATGGTCAGGTGCGTCTTATGGTGCGAAAAATACGGTACTTCCCAGTCCAGGGTCTTTTTTCCACAGCAAAAGCTCCAAACACTCTGCTCCCATGTTCAGACGCTGCAATACAGGAGCCAGCTTGCACTCCCCCTTTGCATTAAGGTTTCTGGGCCTAATGGTACCCTTCTTCGAGGCAATTTCAATGCACAATCTCAGTCCAGACCACTGCAACTCAACATTCTAGCTGTGTGGGGCAAAAAGGCTCAGCCTCTGGACCATCACTATTGGCTGTACCCCAAGACCAGGCTTGCTCTGGCCTGGTGGATCACGAGCCCAGTCATGAAGTCAGGGAAATTCTTCCTCCTGCTGGTCTGGAGGTTTCTTTAGATTGATGTCAGCCTATTGGGCTGGGGAGTCCTGGATGCCCTCACACAGCAACATTCAGCGTTCCGGAATTCTGTTATCCCTTCAATTCTGGGCCTCGCAACCACAAGTTCAACCACCTGGGATTCAGTCGACAGGCAGAGGCTTTCATCAAACACCTGGCAGGAACCAGAAGTCTTCAGCTCAAAACATAGGCAATCATATTCTGGAATGAGCGGAACTGCATTTTTTAGCCCTGTGCACCATAGGTATTCCAGGTGTAGAAAATTGTCAGGAGAACTTCCTCAGTCTTTAATGTTGGGACACAGGGGAATGGTATCTTAACCCCAAGGTGTTTCAAGACCTTTCTCGCAGGTGGCGATTCCCTGACATGGACCTCCTGGCTTCCAGATTCAACAGCAAAAGTTTATACCTATGCCCAGGGATCCTCTAGGATTTGCAGTGGATGATCTGGTGATTCTGTGGAATCAGTTCAACCAAAAGTTTGCCTTTTCACCCTGAAACCCCTTTCTCACCTGCTCTACAGGGTTATGACGGAAAGCATTCCCATAATTCAAACTGTCCCAGGGGGACGTGATACTCGGAACTCGCCAGACTCCTGGCAGACTTTCCATGGGCCCTCTCAGATTTTCTGTCTCAAGGACTGGTTTACCAACCTGCTTCTTGGTCACTGCTTTAATGGCCTGGCTGTTGATGGTCACCTTCTGAAAGACAGGGGCCTACCGGATTTGGTTATCCCTACACTTTTGAAAGCTAGGAAGTCAACTTCTCGCAAAGTCTTTCATCACACCTGGGAAGCATACTCCATGGGACAATTCCTGTCTTTTCTCTAGTCTGGTCTGGATCAACATTTGGCCTTAAGTGCCATCAAGGGTCAAATTTTGGTCCTAACAATTATTTTTTCTCACTACTTAGAGAAAGTCTTTGTACAGGGTGTCTCCGGTACCATTCCTACTGTGCTTTCCCAAGTGACTCCATGAAATTTCAATTTGGTTCTGACAGTTCGCCAGAAACTATCCTTTGAACCTTTTAGAATTATTCCCTGTCTGCTCTTACTACAAGGTTGCCTTCCTCATTGTCATCACCTCTGTGAGGAAAGATTCTGAGTTGGCAACCTTAGCCTGCAAGGAATCCTTTCTTGTGCTACACAGAGTTAAAGCTAAACTCCATCTTTTGATATACTTTACAAAGTTTGTTTGTTCCGAGTCTGAGCCGAGACTTCCTGTCTCATACCTGGAACACAGTCTATCACCGTGGCGCTCAGCCATTCAGAGAAAGCAATGTAGCGTATCAATGAATAGAAAGCTTCCTCGGATTGGCTGAGTCAGAGAGGCAGGCTGATGATGTCTCAACCTCTAAAAGGCTGAGCGCCACTGTGATAGACTCTACTGTGTTACAGGTATGAGACTGGAAGTCCCGGCTCGAACCCGCAATACCATGAGGTATGCTGTATGTAACCTGTTAGTGAAGGACATAAATATATCAGAAGATGGCATTCATTATTAAGGTTGTTTTCTTCCCAAGTTGGTTTATTCCTGCCACCTTAACCAGGATATTGTTCTCCTATGCCTATATCCTACTCCATGAAATCCCAGGGAGATTTCCCTCCCTCTCAGCTACAACTTTGTTCAGACAGACTGACTCTTTTTCACCACTATCTCCAGATGGGTTTGCCAAATCATCATTCAAGCCTTCAGACATAGGGCCAAGGTTACACCTTTTCCTGTCAAAGTGCACTGCACTAGAGCAGTTAGTTTTTCAAGGACTTTCAGCATCAGTTTCTCAGATTTGTAAGACCGTCACATGGACTTTTTTTTACAAGTTTGTTAGGTATTACCAGGTGGGTGATGATGCCTCATATGATCCCAGCTTCGGTGGAAAGGTTCTGAAAGCTTTATTGAGCCCCTTCTGTTAACCTTTTGTTCATATTGGCCTGTCAGTGTGTTTGCTGTGCTGTGTGTTTGCTGTCTCCTCGGTTGGACTGCCTTTGGGCTTTTGTGACTGAATACATCCTGTGTTCCTTACTTCAGGGGTCAACAACCCATTCATCGTGGACAGGTGATGGGCATATTGCCGCCCTTCCTTGCCAGCCCTGGACTGTCCCTCCAAAATATCTTACAGCACTGTGACGGGAGAAGGGGGGGGGACAAGGGAAGCTTTGAGGAGGGGCCCAGACAGCAGAAAGAAGGGGAACCTAGACAGGAGAGATGGCAGAGGCGGCATTTAAGTACCCCTGTATTATCCCCCTACAGCAGTTGAAATCTGGCTTCTCCTCCTCTCCCTTATTCCAGCTTTTAGAAGCTGCCTGAGGAAAATAGAGGATCTGTTCCTGTAAATGCTGCCCCGCCACCCCTCCAGGTCCCGGTTCCCCTTTCTTTTGCTGCCCGGACCCTGTGTGCATCCCTGGTCACCCTAGTAAACTGTTTACTATGCTTCAGTTTGTGAATGTACATGGAGACTGTGCAAAGCTCTTCCTGTTCATTCATTGTGAGCAGCTAATGCCGGGTACACACGATCGATTTTCTCAGAGGTGAAAACACCGTTGAGAAAATCGACGGGAAAAACGAGGAACGGCTTGTTCCCCTACACACGGCCGGTTTTCCCAACATTTTTTCTCTTGGTCGAGAAAAACGACCGTGTGTAGGCTCCCCTGCAGTGTTTCCCTATGGGAAAACTGGCGCGGAAAAAAATGCCGTGAATCACGACGAGAAAAATTAGAGCATGTTCTAATTTTTCTCGTCGTGATTAATGCCGTTTTTCTCGTCGGGAAAAATGATCAAAAGCCCACACTTGGTCGTTTTTCTGGTCAAAGAGAAAAAATGTAATTTTTCTCAATGAGAAAAATGGTCGTGTGTACGCGGCATCGGGCTCAAAAGTGAGACATCAGGGGTCTGATATTTCACAAAAATACAAAAGGTGGGCTGAACCCTGATGATCTTTGATATCTTCCATGTTGTTCAAGTAAATCTCCACCTATCAAATATCTAAATAGATGTCCTTATTGGACAAAGGGGAACAAAAAGTGTAGCGCTAATCAAAATAAATGAATGCCTGTCGGCCATCTTGGTGTACATGGGAAGTAGTGCTAAAATAGGATCATAATGAGGCTTGGCACCCTCACATGTATACAGATTGAGGCGTGGAATGCACACCGGTCGGCCATTTTAGTTCACACAGGAAGTAATGCCATTGGTATACATGAGAAGTAGTATAAAATAGGATTTTTTACTCACCGTAAAATCCTTTTCTCTGAGTCCATGGACCGACACAGCTTCTCTATTGACAAAGTGGGTATTATCCGTTAATTAGGAGTGACTAGGCAGAAAAACTTGTAAAAAGTGTTGCATCACACCTTCTACAGTACCGCCCAGGGGGCGGACCCTCTGGGTATACCCTCTCAGTCTGCATCTTCGCAGATCAGTTCGTCAAAAAGCAGTACAAACTTAAAAGGAGGGGTGGGTGCTGTGTCGGTCCATGGACTCAGAGAAAAGGATTTTACGGTGAGTAAAAAATCCTATTTACTCTTTCGTCCATGGACCGACACAGCTTCTCTTTTGACAAAGTGGGACGTCCCAAAGCAGTGTCAGAGAAAAAACGAGGGGTGGTAACAGCATAAAAATAAACTTCACCCCAAACACAAAACAGCACTCCTCCAACGGAGGAGTTGCAACTCTAAACAGCCGCTTGCAAAACCGTGCGGCCGAAAGAGGCATCCGAAGATGCACCTACATCAATTTTGTAGAATTTTGTGAAAGTGTGAGCGGATGACCAAGTCGCCGCTTTACATAATTGGGAAACAGACGCTTGATGTCGGAAAGCCCAAGAGGCACCTATTGCCCTGGTCGAATGCGCCGTGATAGGAAAGGGGGGCGCCTGACCCTTTAAGGCGTAAGCCTGGATTACTATCTGTCGGATCCACCTAGAGATGGTGGCCGATGAGACTGCTTGGCCCTTCTTGGGACCAGCCACCGAAACAAACAGTGAGTCTGACTTCCGGAACAGGGAAGTAGCAGATAGGTATACTCTCAAAGCTCGGACAACGTCCAAGGAATGCAACGCCGACTCCTTAGGATTCGACGGCTGAGGACACAAGGATGGAAGTACAATGTCTTCGTTGAGATGAAAAGCCGAAACGACTTTCGGAAGAAAGGAAGGCTGCGGCCGCAGCACCACCTTATCCTTGTGGAAAATCCAATAGGGAGCCTTGCAGGACAAGGCTGCCAGCTCAGAGACTCGTCTAACTGACGTAACAGCCACCAAAAAGACCACTTTCTGAGAAAGTGTCAACAGGGGAATATCTCTAATATTCTCAAACGGTGCCTTCTGAAGCACCGAGAGGACCAGGTTCAAGTCCCACGGAGGTAACGGGGGACGGACCGGAGGGGCCACATGTCGGACCTCCTGCACAAATGTACTCACGAGAGAGTGAGTCGCCAGGGGTCGCTGAAAAAAGACAGCCAGGGCAGATATCTGTCCCTTAAATCGTACTTAGGGCAAGCCCTTGGTCCACCCCATGCTGTAAAAACAGCAGGATTCTGGAAACCAAATAGGTACGCGGATGCCATTTCATTTCCTCACACATGGAGATGTAGGCCCTCCAAGTGCGGTGATAGACCTTCCTAGAGGACGGTTTTTGAGCACTTCTCATAGTAGAGATTACTGAGTCTGACAGGCCCCGGTCTCTCAGTACCTGGTTCTCAACAGCCATGCCGTTAAAGCCAATGACTGTAAAGCAGGATGGAATATGGGACCTTGCGATAGCAGGTCCTTCCGTAGTGGTAGGCGCCAGGGGACGTCTGCTACCAGACGTACTAGATCGGCGTACCAAGGACGCTGAGGCCAATCTGGAGCGATTAGGATCATTGGAATTCCCTCTGCCTCCACTCTGCGGAGCAGAAGAGGAAGAAGCCTTAAGGGAGGGAAGGCATAGATTAGCCGATACTGACCCCACGATGCTACCAACGCGTCCGTTGCGTCTGCCCATGGGTCTCTTGACCGGGCCACAAATCTCAATACCTTCCGATTGAGTCGGGAAGCCAGAAGATCTACGTCTGGTGTGCCCCATCTTTGGCAGAGGAGTTGGAACACCTCCGGGTGTAAGGACCATTCTCCCTGGTCCAGCATCTGGCGGCTCAGGTAGTCCGCCTGCCAGTTTTCCACACCCGGAATGTACACGGCCGACAGTGCCGGTACGCTCCTCTCTGCCCACTTCAGGATGCGAGCGATCTCCGATGTTGCAGCTGAGCTTCTTGTTCCTCCTTGATGATTGACATATGCCACTGCTGTGGCGTTGTCTGACTGGATCCTGACTGGACGCCCTTGCAGCCTCTGAGACCATTTGAAGAGGCACAGCCTGATCGCCCGGATTACCAGGACATTGATCGGCAGGAGGGCTTCCTCTGGGGTCCAGCGACCTTGCGCCGACTGAACACCCCAGACTCCCCCCAACCTGTAAGGCTGGCGTCCGTCGTGATCACTATCCAGTAAACCGGAAGAAATGACTTCCCGGCCATTAGAGCCGGTGCTGTCAGCCACCATACCAGGGATCTCCTGACTATGTGGCTCACTCGGATTTGATAATCCAGAGATGATGGACATCTGTTCCATCTGGACAGAACTTCCTTCTGTAACACTCGAGTGTGGTATTGAGCATATGGAACCGCCTCGAAGGAGGCTACCCTGAGGCCCAACACTCGCATGCAAAAAACTGAGTGACGACCAATTCCTGGAAGTCAGCTGCCGTACTGCAGCCCGGAGGGTCTGCAACTTCTCCACAGGGAGGAATACCTTTGCCTCTGAAGAATCCAGAATCAACCCCAGGTACCCTAGGCGTTGAGTGGGCACCAATACTGACTTTTGCGTGTTTAGTATCCAACCACAGTCTCGAAGAGTCTGACAGGTAATGGACACGCTTACCTCTAATTCTGAGCTTGAAGGGGCCTTCAGCAGAAGATCGTATAAGTAGCCTGTGATAGCGATACCCCGCTGTCTTAGAAGTGCCAGAATCGGAGCGAGCACCTTGGTCAACGTCCTGGGTGCTGAGGCAAGGCCCAACGGGAGGGCCACAAACTGGTAGTGGTCCTTCCCGATAGCAAATCGCAGAAACCTCTGGTGTCTGGAGTATATGGGGACATGCAGGTATGCGTCCTTGATGTCCAAGGAGGCCAGAAAGTCCCCCGGATGGAGAGCCGTGACTACAGATCGAACCGACTCCATCCGAAAACTTTGTACCTTCACAAAGCAATTGAGGGCTCTGAGATCCAAGCTTGGACGAACCCCCTCCTTCTTCGGCACAATGAACAGATTTGAGTAAAAACCCCGTTCCAGTTCTGGAACTGGAATAACTACCCCGCGTTCCAGTAGACCCTGGACCGCCCCATACAGGGCCTCCCGACGGGTCTGTAGTAGCTGGAGATTGGAGGTGTTGAATCTGTCCGGTGGACAAGAGAGAAACTCTATCTTGTAGCCTGAGGAGATTACTTCGCAAACCCACCTGTCGGAGATCAGTGCTGTCCACTGAGTCGCGAATTTGCGAAGACGTCTCCCCACCCGAGAGCTGGGTGGGGGTGGACCTTCATGCGGACGCAAATTTGTCCGCAGGCTTATTGGGTATGCGGGACCAAGGACGCTTTTGTTCTTGGGCAGGCGCTTTATCGGCCTGGGGTCTTTTCCCTGTCGCCCTAGGGGGACGAAAAAACCACTTGTGTGCAGTAAAGGAGGGTCCTTGCCCTTGGCGTGGCCCCTTACCCTTGCTAATTTGGGGAAGCAAAGTGCTTTTACTTCCTGTGGCATCCTTGATGATGTCATCCAGAGAAGCCCCCAAAAAAGTCTGTCGCCCTTAAAAGGCAGATCCAACAGGGCTTTCTTGGAAGTCTGGTCCGCAGACCAGCCTTTTAGCCAGATCAGGCGGCGTATTGCTACTGCATAAACCAAAGTTTTAGACAGCAGGGGAATAGTATTCATGTCTGACTCGCAGACAAACCTAAGGCCCTGGACCAACAGGTCGGCCAATGTTATCTCATCAGGAGGAGCATCTCGCTCCTTAACCCCTGGAGTAGCAATCTTGCCCATTCAGTAAGTGTGTGAGACACTAGGGCCCCCGCCAATGCCGGGCGTACTGCCGAGCCTACGACTGAGTATAGGTAGCAAGCGAGTGCTTCAGCCTTCTTATCCACAGGGTCCTTGAAAACAGGAGCCCCTTCTACAGGAATTGTGGTGGCTCTATTAAGTCTGGACACCGGAGGGTCCACTATAGGGGGGAGAGGTCCATTTCTTCAGAAAACTCTCCTCAAAAGGGGTACCGTACCGCAAACCTCTTTGGGGCTGTAAAGACCCTCAGTGGGTTCTCCCATTCCTTGTATAAGAGTTTATCAAAAGACACACAAGGGAACACCTTAGCAGTGCGGGCAGGTCTATGAAACCCAAGTGGACCGGAGTCTCTGCTGCTTCTGCAGTATTTTCCAATTTTAGCATATCCCGCACTGCAGTAATAAGGTCAGATACCAAAGCCGTCTCGCGTACTGACCTGGACTTTGAGTCATTCTCACTGTCCGGTCACGGTCTGCAGTCTCTGATGCGTCAGAATCTGGGCCCCGAGCCGTAGCTGGACCTGGTTCTGCACCAGAATTATCCCCAGAAGCTTGCAGGGGATGGGGCGTTTACTACCCCCTGTATTCCCGTGTGCTGCTTCCACCCTGGCAGCAAACGCCTCTAGGATTGCAGTCATAGCGTTCATAGACACCTCAGGGGCACCAGCTGCTAAATCTGGTGTTTCAGGGGAGAAGACATCTGGCTCAGATGCCATGCTGACCACACGCTGACACTCACAGGGCTCCAGGCAAGATATCAATAGGCCACCCTCCTGTGCTGCAGAGAGGCCGGGTCACCCAGAGGACTCACCACCCTGGATAGGTACTGCTATGCTGCGCCTGTGATGCTGTCCCCCCTGCTGCTGTGTCAGTCTGCTTCTTTTATCAGCACATCCTGTGTGAATTTTCGCGCCAGTGTAATGCACCCTAGAGGCCGGAGGCTCTCGAAAAATGGTTGCCAAAAACGTCTGTATGGAAGATAATGTGGGCTCTAAGAAAATGGCCGCCGACAGAAGATAGAGGTCAAGCAGCCATAGCCCACAAAAAGATGGCCGCCGAACCGCAATATCTGCATACAGGGTGGACAAACATGGCCACCGATCAGCTGATAGGGGCCAGTGGGTGTGGCCGAACCACAGGAAGATGGCCGCCGGGTAGTCACAAGAGGCCAAACTTGGCATGGACCACCTCAAAATGGCCGCCGACAGCATGGAGGAGGAAGGACACAAACACAGGTAAGAAAAAATGACATTTCTTTTAAATGTTAGTTACAGCCAGCCCCACTCCAGTGGGACCCCCTAGGTGACCCCCAGCACCCAGCAACCTTTAGCTAGAAGCCCAGGGAGGAGGGAAAGGCAGGGAGAGAGGGAAGAAAGGGGCCACAACCACTTACTTGATCTCTCCAGGAATGTCCAGCTAAATCACCCAGCCGAGGCAGGGGAGTTTTACTTACCTATCCTGCATGTATTCTGCTGGAAGACATTCCAAACAGATCATCGTCCGCGCACGGAAGGTGACTGTTGGCCAGGCATGCTGTGATTGGACCCAGAAGGGACGATCATATGTATGCCCTGGAGCATGACGCTCACCGGACAGGCTGCTGCGACTCGGCCGTAAGGTCAGCCGAAGCTGAGCGGTCCGATGCAAGCCTTGGAGCGTAAGCTCACCGGCCAGGCTGCTGCGACTCGGCCGTAAGGTCAGCCGAAGCTGAGCGGTCCGATGCAGGCCCTGGAGCGTAAGCTCACCGGCCACCCGTGGAGCGACGGGCATGTCGTGGAAAACCCAGCGCGTAGCTAGGGTCGGCACACGCTCGATGGCCGAAACTGGGGAGACTACAAGGATCGAGGATCCAGCCTGTAACCCAGTCGGCAGTTGATCGAAGATCGCAGGAAACAACAAATGTAGCAAAAAAAATAAAAATATATATATATATATATCTTTTTTCCCCTGACCAATGGGCCCAAAGGGAGCCATGTCCTACTCCTTGCTAGACAGAAAAAAACTGATCTGCGAAGATGCAGACTGAGAGGGTATACCCAGAGGGTCCGCCCCCTGGGCGGTACTGTAGAAGGTGTGATGCAACACTTTTTACAAGTTTTTCTGCCTAGTCACTCCTAATTAACGGATAATACCCACTTTGTCAATAGAGAAGCTGTGTCGGTCCATGGACGAAAGAGTAAGAATGTTTGTTGCGCTAACTCAAAAAAACAGCAAAATAAAATAAAGAGCAGCTAGCACTATACTGTTGGACACAATAAAAAATAGCTGGAGATTGAGGTGCAGCGCTAAAACAAAAAGGATCAAAAAGTTAATGAAAATCACTCCAATGTCCCAAGGGGCCCCTGATGACACACTTTCGTGGAGAAACGTCGGGCCAGTGGAGGAAGGTTACACGCTACATGCTGGGTGACGGAAGGACGGACGAGCGCCATCTTTATGGTAGGAAGCGCTGGTCGCTTTCCTCATAACATATGCCTGCTTTTTAATTTTCTCATGTGAGTGCATTCAATACCTTTTATGAATAAACCTATATTTGGATGGGATGTCTGCGCAATGAGATGTATCTTTTTATTTCTCAACTCATGCATGTTTGCTACTGGAGTTGCTGTGGCTTTTTCCAATGTTGATTCCTAAAAGCACAGTCGGATTCATTTAGTCCATTGAGGGAGGATTTGTGGAAATTCTATCTGAATGATCTTTGCCTTGAAATTGGGAATCAGACCTACTGCCAGGACTGGGATATCTTTTATGTGCATTTAACATGTACTGACAGTAAGAGTCAGTGTGTTTGGGTGCTGGTGGCGGTCTTCTCATCTTCTTTGCCATTGTTTTCCTCTCTCCCTTTGGACTTCTTATTTTTTTGGATCTACACACCATCTGACATTGGAGTGATTTTCATGAACTTTTTGATCCTTTTTGTTTTAGCGCTGCACTTCAATCTCCATACATGGGAAGTAGTGCCTTAATGGGATCAAAATGAGGCTTGGCACCTTCACATGTATCCAGATGGAGGCATGGAATGCACGCTGGTCGGCCATCTTAGCTCAAACAGGAAGTAATGTCATTTCACATGGGCAGTGTTTTGGAGGCTGGTCTCTTACAACAGGCGTCACATTATCTATAAATATCAGGGGGGGGGCAACAGTGGAGAGACACCCAGATGATGTCCTAGGGACGAAACACGTTGGGAGGACTCTATTGTTGCCACATCTTTTGCACAAAGCGCTTGTTTATCAACTTAAACGTGTTCTTGCTACATTAAAATCTTGATACTTAATACAGAGTTACGCTATGTGGCCGCTTTTTTCTTCCTATTTATGATACACACCCTTCCATACTGACCTGGGATTTCCCGGACCATCATGCCCTGTGAGATCACCTGTTAATCGGCTATCTTCCTCTATGGCATATTCCATCCTGCTGGCGTTTGGTCACTCTCAATACAGCAATTGGAGAAACACACAGGATTGTCCTGGTTCCATCGTGGTTCCACCACAACAAGCCCGTTTGTCCCATTTGAGCGTATGCTTTCCTGGGTTCAAACATTCTGGTAAGCCCCTTACCTATCGGTGGTGTTTTTTTTCACTTCAAGTCACTTCAATAACTGTTCACTTTCAGCACTTAAATTTTGAATTTATTACTAAGTCTTGGATTGTGTCAATACTCATGTCTGATCACTCTAAAGCCCCATACACACTATCAGTTTTCTTGCAGGTTTTTCTCTTCAGGTTTACCAAAACCATCTAATATGAGGTCAAACCTTAAGAGTTTCAATTCGTATGCAATCAGGCAGGCCCTTGCACTACATGGTTTTGGTAAACCTGAAGAGAAAAACCTGCAAGAAAACTGATAGTGTGTATGGGGCTTTAGGATAGACATTTGTGTACTTTTGCTCTTCTTGAATCTTCTACATATGGAAACTTTATTTGCATTCATGTGGACATTCATTCATTCATCATTTTTTTAACTTTTTTTTTATTTTTTTCTTTTGTCACATTTGAGATTTGAGCACCATATTAATTTATGTTTTCAGGCATTCATTTATTTTGATTAGCGCTACACTTTTTGTTCCCATTTCTCTGCTATTTGTCTTATTGTTGTGTTAGCAGCTTATCTATAAGGGCAGCGTGGAATTATTCTGTATACCATCCTTTTTGGACAAAGAATGGGGAAATTCAATATTTTAAGTACAAGGTGCAGACCTAAAAGTAGGCGAAAATTTGTATCTAGGAGTAAAGTTCCAAAAACAGGGAGTGCTAATAAGGTCCAAGCGATATGACTACAGTATATACAAAAATTCTTTATTAATAATTAGAATATTTAACAATCAATCAACGAATATAAAAATGTAATCTAACCACTAGATTTATAGGGGAATCCTCTATTCCCCTATAAATCCTATTACATACACCAATTTATTGGGCAATATATAAAAACAATATTCAGTTAAGGTCACTCAATGGTGCCAAGCACTATGGTATCGTCGAGTCTCTTAAGACTATTGTATTCCAATTTTAGCCTTCTGTCCCAAGGCTCAATTAAATGTGATGAAAGATTGGAGGACTTTGTTAGACCATATGTATAGTATCTCACAAAAAAGAGTACACCCTTCACATTTTTGTAAATATTTTATTATATTTTTTCATGTGACAACACTGAAGAAATTACACTTTGCTACAATTAAAAGTAGTGAGTGTACAGCTTGTATAACAGTGTAAATTTGCTGTCCCCTCAAAATAACGCAACACACAGCCATTAATGTCTAAACCGCTGGCAACAAAAGTGAGTACACCCCTAAGTGAAAATTTCCAAATTGGGTCAAATTAGCCATTTTCCCACCGCGGTGTCATGTGACTCGTTAGTGTTACAAGGTCTCAGGTGTGAATGGGGAGCAGGTGTGTTAAATTTGGTGTTATCGCTCTCACTCTCTCATACTGGTCACTGGAAGTTCAACATAGCACCTTATGGCAAAGAACTCTTTGAGGATCTGAAAAAAAATTATTGTTGCTCTACATAAATATGGCCTAGGCTATAAAAGGATTGCCAAGACCCTGAAACTGTGC
The DNA here is from genome assembly GCA_029206835.1 of Rana muscosa. Classification (NCBI taxonomy): domain Eukaryota; kingdom Metazoa; phylum Chordata; class Amphibia; order Anura; family Ranidae; genus Rana; species Rana muscosa. The sequence goes on from CM055118.1 coordinate 478,415,240, forward strand.
TGCAGCACAATGGCCAAGACCATACAACAGTTTAACAGGACAGGTTCCACTCAGAACAGGCCTCGCCATGGTCGACCAAAGAAGTTGAGTGCACGTGCTCAGCATCATATCCAGAGATTGTCTTTGGGAAATAGACGTATGAGTGCTGCCAGCATTGCTGCAGAGGTTGAAGGGGTGGGGGTCAGCCTGTCAGTGCTCAGACCATACGCCGCACACTGCATCAAATTGGTCTGCATGGCTGTCGTCCCAGAAGGAAGCCTCTTCTCAAGATGATGCACAAGAAAGCCCGCAAACAGTTTGCTGAAGACAAGCAGACTAAGGACATGGATTACTGGAACCATGTCCTGTGGTCTGATGAGACCAAGATAAACGTATTTGGTTCAGATGGTGTCAAGCATGTATGGCGGCAACCAGATGAGGAGTACAAAGACAAGTGTGTCTTGCCTACAATCAAGCATGGTGGTGGGAGTGTCATGGTCTGGGGCTGCATGAGTGCTGCCGGCACTGGGGAGCTACAGTTCATTGAGGGAACCATGAATGCCGACATGTACTGTGACATACTGAAGCCGAGCATCATCCCCTCCCTTCGGAGACTGGGCCGCAGGGCAGTTTTCCAACATGATAACGACCCCAAACACACTTCTAAGAGGACAACTGCCTTTCTAAAGAAGCTAAGAATAAAGGTGATAGACTGGCCAAGCATAGGGCCATCTTTAATATTGATTGGACCCTGGGCAAACATTTTGTTGCCCTCCCCCCACCCCCATGCAATTTTGCTCTCCACCTGCTCTGAGTCTACAATATAAAGCAGCTAGACTCAAAATCAGTTTACTGGATCAGATCAGGCAGTGATTGTGATTGGTTGGCAGAGGTTACAGTGTATCATTACAATTCACTGACTGGCTGTTAGAGGTTACAGCACACATTATTTCTCACTTATTATTTGCTAGAGGTTACAGCATATGACTTCTGCTAGAGATTACTGTAAATCAATACTGCTTACTGATTGGTTGCTAGAGGGCACTGGACATCTTTACCACTCACAATTGGTTGCTAAAGGTTACTGCACATTATTACTGTTTACTAATTGGTTACTAAAGGTTGCAATTGCTTTCCTGACACCACAGAAACGTGCTGCCCTTTAGCAGATACACATCAGTGCCTTTAATTGTTAATGACACCCTCACGCATCTGCTGAGATGTGCGTATTCGCATGCACCACAATTCACGGTGCTGTGGCACCATGTTATTTTGAAAAAGGGTTCCACCTACAATTTGCTTATACCTTTGCAGAACAGGCTGATGTTGGGCTTAATGACCACAGTTGCAGGTAGGACTTTTAAGCATGCCCCTTTACCTTCCCAGTGGGCAGCATTCAGCAGAAGTGATGGTGAATAGGACCTCAGGGGGCATGATATACATATGAATGCCGCCTCTATTTACAAACAGTATCAATGCAGCCGACCCGTAGCTATTTACATATTAATGTCACCGCTATTTACATATGAATGCATGTTATTTACATGTAAACACAGGGTCTGCAGGTGAGTCATCTGTACACGGCAATAGGCAGTGCTGAGAAGCATTAGTAAGAGAACTTCACACTGAGATATTAGGACACAGCAGGGACTAAAACTTCAAGGGGCAAGGGGATTTGAATTGGGATAGTTGGCAAGTATGAGGCAGCTGCTTTGGACCCCACAACAATGATGGGGCCCAGGGCAGATGCCCCTTTTGCCCTGCCTTAAAGACGGCCCTGGCTAAGCATGTCTCCAGACCTAAACCCTATTGAGCATCTGTGGGGCATCCTCAAACGGAAGGCGGAGGCGCGCAAGGTCTCTAACATCCACCAGCTCCGTGATGTCGACATAGAGGAGTGGAAGAGGACTCCAGTGGCAACCTGTGAAGCTCAGGTGAACATCCACCAGCTCCGTGATGTCGTCATAGAGGAGTGGAAGAGGACTCCAGTGGCAACCTGTGAAGCTCTGGTGAGCTCTGGTTAAGGCAGTTCTGGAAAATAATGGTGGCCACACAAAATATTGACACTTTGGGCCCAATTTGGACATTTTCACTTAGGAGTGTACTCATTTTGTTGCCAGTGGTTTAGACATTAATGGTCGTGTTGAGTTTTTTTTTTTTTTTTCAATATTGCTTATTGGTTATTTTCAGAACTAAACATAGTACAAAGTATTTTGATATACACAAGCAACCGATTTACATCCTTACAATATCTTTTTCATTTTTGCAATAAATCTTCATAAACAGATAAAGTCATGCCAGCGTAGCAATCCAGCAATTTGTTATTTGGGCCATATAGAACAACATTTGTCGAATATTTTACAGTTCATAGAGTTAATTGCTATGAGACGTTCGAATGTGTAGTTTCTGTGCACAGCTTTAGTGATGTCTGATATGTTTATGAGTGTGGTGGTTTTCCAATTGCGCAGGATCAATAAGCGTGTCTCTAAGAGTATGTGGGTTATGACTGGTCTGAAGGGGATATGGAATTTGTCTATGTTTAAGTGGAGAATTGCTAGAGCTGGGTCTGGAGCTGTAAATATTCCTGTTAGAGAAGAAATTAACTGGAATACCTGGTTCCATAGGCTTTTTATGTTAGGATATTGCCAAAACATGTGCAGTAGGTTCCCTATTTGTCCACATTCTCTCCGTGTTGAGTTATTTTGAGGGGACAGCAAATTTACACTGTTACACAAGCTGTACACTCCCTACTTTACATTGTAGTAAAGTGTAATTTCTTCAGTGTTGTCACATGAAAAGATATAATAAAATATTTACAAAAATGTGAGGGGTGTACTCACTTTTGTGAGATACTGTATATGTATCCAACTAATGTCACTCACAAGTGCCAGGCATTATGGTATTTCTGGGTTTCTTAAAACAATTATATGCAAACTGTAGCTTTTTATCCTAGACATCAATTACTGTATGGCTGCGTGATGAAAGATTAAAAAGTCATGCTGAGTGTAAAGGTTCAATATATACTGTGTAGTCAGAGGATGATTGAGGTAGAATCTCCACCTACCCCTGACTTACCTTATTTTTTACCTCACACCAGCGCTGCGACCGGGTTCTCTGCGGCCTGCTCTGTAAGTTGAGACCGATTCCAGTCGCACTCCAGCCTCAAAGGCTAAGTTCACCTTTGTTCACCTTTTTTTTTTATTTCTAAATTCCAGCTCCCCATTGTACCAATAATGTATTTCTTTTTAAAAAAAAAAAACAAAACAGCTTTCCATTTAGGCCCCTTTCACACTAAGGCGCTTTGCAGGCGCTATTGCGCTAAAAATAGCGTCTGCAAAGCGCCCTGAAAAAGCTGCTACTTTGTATCCAGTGTGAAAGCCCGAGGGCTTTCACACTGGAGCGTTGCGCTTGCAGGAGGGTAAAAAAACTCCTGCAAGCCGCATCTTTGAGGCGCAATAGGAGGTAGCGCCTCCAAAACGCCTGCAAAACGCTGCAAAGAGGCGTTATTGCGGGTGTTTTTAACCCTTTTCCGGCCGCTAGCAAGGGGTTAAAATCACCCCGTTAGCGCTCACAAATCGCGGCAAAAACGACAGTATAGCGGCGGTAAAAATAGCGCCGCTATACCGCCAGCGCATCCAGCGCTTCAGTGTGAAAGTAGCCTTATTCTACACACGCTTACCTCACTGACTTCATGGATGTTTAAAAACTCTGCTCCATTTCTTCTGCCTTACTTCCTGGTCAGACTTCAGGTCATGACACAGGAGGGAGTGGACCAGCTGAGGGTAGATAATGTAGGGCGTGTGCTAATGAGATGAGCTGGTCAACTCCTTCCTGTGTCATGACCTATAGTCTGGCCAGGAAGGAAGTAAGGCAGAAGTAATGGAGCAGGGTTTTTAAACTGCCATAAAGACAGTGAATTAAGCGTGTGTAGAATAAATGGACAGCTGTTTTATTTTTGCAAAAGAAGTACATTAGTGCTATATTGGTACGTAGGGGAGCTGGAATTTAGAAAAAAAAAGGTGAACAAAAGTGAACTTAGCCTTAAATTGGTTATTGTTATTTAATTTGGGTTATTGGGTTATTTAATGGGTTATTGCCCCTGTACTGTACATGATAACGCCAAGGCTTTGCCAACAGATCACAGCTACAGGCAGAGGTGGAAGGTGTCGGAGACAGATGATCAGTGCGTAAGGTAAGTGATAGAGCCTGCACCATCTACCCCCAGGCATAATGAGCATCTTATCCTTGCAGTGCAGGGTGTTTTTTTTTTTTTTTATTATTATTATTCCTGGAGTTTGGATTTAATGTATAATAAAGAAAATAGGATGTTTGACTTACCGTACAATCCTTTTCATGGAGTACATTAAGGAGTACAGATCCCTCTCCTCTTCTTATGATCCAGTCTTCCTATTGCTAGCATGGCATGATGGGACTTTGATTGCCAGCGTCCAACCTCCTGAAAGGCAACTGAACAATGCTGAGTAGCTGAACTACTTATCCTGAGTCCCATGTAAAATAATTTTACAGTAAGTCAAAATCCATTTTATTTTATAAACGAGTCCCTGTTCAGATTTGTGAAATCTGCAAATGACTGAATTTCTAGTTACATATTTGTTATTTTTCAGAAAAGGACATTAGGTGACTTGAGGGCACTGGTTCACTAGCTTGCACTATTTCTGCTGGCCTTGGAGAATTTTCTAATGAACACAGTTTTTAATGATAGCTTCCACTGATATACCTTCCCTAGCAAACCCTCAAGCCAGATTTGACATCTATTTGTACATGTTGTGCATGTGTTTTGAAGGTTCTCCTATTCACTTTTAATGACCCCCTCCCCCCTCCCATTTCACAATCACGCAGTAAACAACACACCTGGGTCAAGTACGTTTTTTTGGTGCATGGACTTGTGTAGAAGACACATTGGGAAATTAATGGGCGCAGGTACCATAATTCATGTTGGCGCATCAAGCAACACGCAGGATAATAGAGTCATAGATGTGAACGGGCCAGAGAGTCTGCCTTTTTCTATATATGTGTTCTTCTCTGACCTGCTGGTAATTTTTCATTTTATTCTACATTTGATGAACCAGTTGCTCGGGATGGAAATACAAATGTGACTTTGAGCCATCTTTCACAAAGTTACTATGAGCGTTACTTTTTTATATAATTACTATTTGCAACACTTAGCACTTTGCGGCTGTAGCAACACCCCGTAGGGGCCGCTGGTTTAAGATTTGGGCCTGCCGTTACCTTACTGCTCACCACGTCCGTCTAGGGGTCTTCCTTTAAGAGTTGTTAATAAATGTCGGCACCAAACAGTAAAGCCGTGTACACACGATCGGATTTCCTATGGATTCTAATCCGATGGATTTTTCCATCGGAAATCCAATGAAGCTGACTTCCATCAGTCTTGCCTACACACCATCAGTCACAAATCAGACCGTCCCAAACGCCATGACGTAAAACACTCCGACAAGCCGAGAAAAATGAAGTTCAATGCTTCTGAGCATGCGTCGACTTGATTCTGAGCATGCGTGGGTTTTTTGTCCGATGGAGTTCCACACAGACGATCGGAATTTGCTATCGTTTTTTTTCCCATCGGATAAATTTAAAACATGTTCTATTTTTTCTCACCGATGGAAAAAAGACCAATGGGGCCCATACACGATCGGTTTGTCCGATGAGAAAAGTCCATCGGACTGTTTTCATCGGTAAAACTGATCGTGTGTACACGGCATTAGTCTCTTTTTCTCAAGGGTTTATTTCAAGAACTTCAGACAGAGGGATGGAGGGTTGGGGGAGATTCAGGTTTTGCGGATCACGGGTACTTTCCTTTATCCAGAAGACCAATAACTTCCACACTAGATATAGCATCCACCGGATAGGTCTCTCTCACTGACCTAGCAGCCAGTGTGAGCTCGTTCAAAAGTCTCTGCCACAGACTTGTATAATCACACACTTGGTAAAGTTCTGGAACATAACACACAGTGCCAGGATCTTTCAGCCAGGCCGGCAGCACTGTGAGGTAGATTTGATCCGGATGCGTCCTCCAATTGAGTCCTGAATTGCTCGGTCCCTTCCCACAGGTAAGGCGACACAGGACAATCTCTGGATCAGTAGGCCCCAGCAACTCCTGGGCCTACTCTCAGTAATGGAGCCTCGGGGATCTGCAGGCCCAGAGGCAGAAAACTGCTAACACCTCCATGAGGCCAGGAGGGCCGTCAGGTCAGGATCGGAAGACCCCGCAAAAACGGTGTCTGCCCCTTAAGTACCCTCTCCCAGAATGCACACTGAGCTGCTTCTGGGCAAGAGGTACCCAATACATCCAGCCAGCTGCAGTTCCAACATTGACCTGTGGTGACAACAACACCCAGAGGAAGGTGGAAAATCTGCAACTCAGCTGAACTGGAACAGAGATCATAATTTGGTACAATTATTGTGAGTTTAACTATAACTCAGACAACTAAATTTACACTAGCGCCTACCCAATAGGTGCAGGGCGCTACACGGCCAACGCCCTTCAGACAAAGCGTAGGACTTTTGTCCGAAGGGCGTTGGCCGTGAACTTGTATTGCATACAAACGGCAAAGAATTGTTGGCCAACAAACACAAAACTATGTGTTTTTTTCAGCTCTTTGTCACCACCCTTTGAGGAACTTCTGCTAATGTTGTGTAGCGGGGTCTTCAAAGTTAGTGGGATACACCTGGGGGTAGAGAGACCCAGGTGTGTAATTATGTCAGGGATTAGACCCCTTTTTGTTATTCGTGGAGGATTGGGTGGTGCAATATTCTCCTTGGCCTGTGGGTGGCGGGGTACCTACAGGCTCGAGGTAGAATCACTACCACAGTGTTACCCTTTTTGTCCCTTCCTGGAGATGGTACGGCTGGGGCGGGGAACCCGCCGTGGTGTCGATGGGAGGAGATAAAAGGGGGAGACGCCCTCGCCACGAGGTCTTTTGGGGGATCATCTCTTGACGTACCCAGGCGCCCTCGGCCTGGGTGCGGGCGGTTCAAGGTTCCGGCCTGGGCACCCTAGGCCTGGCCGGAATGAAGCTGGAGTTGGAGTCCATCCCAGGCACCTTCAGCCTGGGGTGAGGTACTTTGTAGAAGGCCTGGGACCTGGTGACTTCGACCGGGTCCCGCGAGGGTGAAGTGATTCCAGGGTGCCCCTTGCGAGGGGACCCGCATCTGAGGTGAGGAGGCTGGGGAGGTCACCCGTCTGAAGACTCCAGAGCAGCGTCAACCCGGTGACGGACGGGCCTCCGGTAACTCCCTTGGAGGGTCATCTTCCCCTGATAGGGGCCGCAGCGCAGCGAAGTTGTTCTAATCAAGACTCCTGCAACCCCTGGTCATAGCACAGGGGGTGTAGGGACTACAATCCGGATAGTGCCTCGGCCTGCTCATCCCACCGTATCCTGCCATATATTGTTTGTTGTGGAGCTACGAAATAAAACTAACAGTTGGACTGTGATCGGTGTATGGACTCTGTTGATGGGAGCAAAGGGAGATTCCAGCATAGCAGGGCTAAGTTCCGCAACCCAATGCACATTTGGCCCGAGGAAGATGTTGATACTGGCCTTCACCTCACCCACAGCCATGGGGAGGACATGGGCCGTAGCGCACCTCACTCTCGAAACCCAGGTACCCCTAGACAAGAGCTTTCGTACAACCGATAAACATGTGAAGGGGGTGAGGCCGCTCCACGTGGGGGCTCGTGAGTCCGGGATGAAATGTGTATTGATCCTAAGGGTTGGAACGGCTGTGTCTGGACTTTGCTGCCCGGAGGAGGTCCGAGCAGGTCGGCCATGTGATTGGCCAAAGTGCATCCCTGCTCGGAGTTGTGGACATGACCCTAAGTCGGGAAAGGCCCACGCGGAGGAGCGTAAAAAGGGAGAGGTCCAGCCGTGTGAAGTACTACATGTGGGGACTGTTAATGCACTGCGCCACGAGGCACCCCATGACTGCGCAATTCGTGGGAGGAGACTGAAGGAAGCCCGCGAAAACGTGCAAGTCGTGGGAGGAGTCTGGCCACGTGTGGAGATACACGTGGAGACTCCGGCGCGAGGTGAGCGCGTGATGGAACAGCAGGTGGTCGGGATGGCCTCAAGCTCCCCGTGGATGCCGGTACCTTACCCCACGAAAATGACTGCATTTGCTGCGCCCATTACAGACACGGGGATAAGGCTCAGGCCCCGAGGACAGTTGGCTCTGTATTCATGCAGAGACACAGAGGCCCTCGGTGTGATCTGTCCCGGATGCTCGGGACTGGTGGTCCAACTGAAGCCGTTCGGGCGATGTGAAGCATGCAAAGAATTTCTTTTTGAGGTCGAATCATCCACAGTAAGGCCCTGGGCCCTTCGCCTCAACTGCATCACAGGAACCGCCACTCCGGAGGGAGAGATCCAGGCCTTTGCGGAGGTCCCCGTGCGCGCTGACCAGGGCGATGGGACTGCCCAATCAGAGACTGAGAGAGGAAAATCCGAGGACGCTGCTTCGGTCACTACAGACTCCCTGCTCCCACCTCCGAAGAGGAAAGTCGGCCTGGTACAGGCATCCTATGGTCGTGGTCGAGCTTCATCCCGCCGCTTGCCTGGCCTGGATGGCGCCGGTAGAGAAGAGAGTCCCGGACATCCCAGTTCCTCAGAAGGTCCAGGTGAGCCAGGGGCTGGGACTGTGGTGTTGGTTGGAGGTGTCGGGGGTCCACAGTCGGTGGAGCCCACAAGGGAGGGTAGCCTTCCGTCTACTAGAGACTACCTTCCCGCTGAGATGTATGACACCTCCGACCTAGAGTCATTGTCAGACTGTGGGGATGACGGAGAGATAGACGAACTGTTTCACCGGAAGGGCTGGGACAGACGCCCACTACCTGTGCTGAGTAAACCGCAGGATTCCCCCATGTCCATAGAAGACAGTACGCTCCGGGCGCAGGCCCCGGAGTTCCCGAGGAAATCTAGTCCTCGGGCCAACTTTCCTCATTCAACTACATCACCCGCTCTGATGGTGGGGATGCAGCGTGCTTCGTTGCGGGCACCAAAGACAAAGCAACCCGAGATGGTGAAGGTACCTCGGCACCCGGAGGCCATCGTGCAGCCAGGAGAAGGTGAGCGAGATGTGATGCCGCCTCTAGCCAGGTTGCAGAGACTTTTCTCCCAGAGAGTCGCCCGTGAATATGGGTGGGAGTACCCCTACTTGCCTCGGGACTTATTGTATGAAGTCGAGGTCCTGCGACCAAGGTGGTATGACGAGTTTGTATGGGAAAAGCTTAAAGTACCCCATGCCAGGCGATACCTGTCATGTTCGCCGCCTGTGTCTAAAAAGTTCAAGGACTGCAGAGCTGATTGGAGACTTGGGCGCCATATTCATGCCGATAAGGTGCTCATCTGCAGGAAAGAAGGAGAGGATGTCGAGTATTCGGTGGAAGTGTTTGACGGGCACCTGAAGCCGCTGTTTCTGCCGGATCCAAGGTTCTACTTATGGGAGAAGTGAGCTCCTATCTTGTTGCTGTTGAAACTTTCTGGAAGAGACATTCCCAGACGCCTAGAACTGTGCCCTACTTTTGTTTGATTTGGGCTTTTCTTCTACTCACTGGAGACTTGGGAGCTGTTGTTTTTTTTTTCTCCCTTTTCTTCATGTGCCAAAGGCAGAGACTTTTGGGGTAGAGTCAGAGTAGGAAAGCAGGAAGAATGAAGATCTCACCAGGTGGCAGTGTTGTGCAACGGTTGTTTGAAATGTTCCACATGCATTAATTACTTATTGGAGTGAGTGGGTCTCTCGGCTGACGGACCCACTCATGCCAAGTTAACACAGAGTGTTAGGATGTGTTTTTTTTTTTGTTTCCCTTCTGCAGGAGATTCGTCGGTCAAGACTACTGAGTATGGGGTGGTTCTTAGACAGGAGGGATTGTATATGTGTACATGACAGATGTTTTATACAAAAGTTTTAATGTTTTATAGTTCCCTTTCCCTGGAGCAGGTCTTGGCACACACAGTATCCAAAATTTGAGGGATAGCCTCTGGGGCCCACTTCATGTCACCACTTCTTGGGAGACATGGGTGTGCACCTGACGCTGGGGACCAGCGTCAAATCACAAGGGGGAGTGTGTAGCGGGGTCTTCAAAGTTAGTGGGATACACCTGGGGGTAGAGAGACCCAGGTGTGTAATTATGTCAGGGATTAGACCCTTTTTTGTTATTCGTGGAGGATTGGGTGGTGCAATATTCTCCTTGGCCTGTGGGTGGCGGGGTACCTACAGGCTCGAGGTAGAATCACTACCACAGTGTTACCCTTTTTGTCCCTTCCTGGAGATGGTACGGCTGGGGCGGGGAACCCGCCGTGGTGTCGATGGGAGGAGATAAAAGGGGGAGACGCCCTCGCCACAAGGTCTTTTGGGGGATCATCTCTTGACGTACCCAGGCGCCCTCGGCCTGGGTGCGGGCGGTTCAAGGTTCCGGCCTGGGCACCCTAGGCCTGGCCGGAATGAAGCTGGAGTTGGAGTCCATCCCAGGCACCTTCAGCCTGGGGTGAGGTACTTTGTAGAAGGCCTGGGACCTGGTGACTTCGACCGGGTCCCGCGAGGGTGAAGTGATTCCAGGGTGCCCCTTGCGAGGGGACCCGCATCTGAGGTGAGGAGGCTGGGGAGGTCACCCGTCTGAAGACTCCGGAGCAGCGTCAACCCGGTGACGGACGGGCCTCCGGTAACTCCCTTGGAGGGTCATCTTCCCCTGATAGGGGCCGCAGCGCAGCGAAGTTGTTCTAATCAAGACTCCTGCAACCCCTGGTCATAGCACAGGGGGTGTAGGGACTACAATCCGGATAGTGCCTCGGCCTGCTCATCCCACCGTATCCTGCCATATATTGTTTGTTGTGGAGCTACGAAATAAAACTAACAGTTGGACTGTGATCGGTGTATGGACTCTGTTGATGGGAGCAAAGGGAGATTCCAGCATAGCAGGGCTAAGTTCCGCAACCCAATGCACATTTGGCCCGAGGAAGATGTTGATACTGGCCTTCACCTCACCCACAGCCATGGGGAGGACATGGGCCGTAGCGCACCTCACTCTCGAAACCCAGGTACCCCTAGACAAGAGCTTTCGGACAACCGATAAACATGTGAAGGGGGTGAGGCCGCTACAGTTGTGTCATGGTTAGCATTGCTTCTGAGCAAGCGTGTTTGTACTTTGGAGTTTTGTCCGACGGACTTCTGTACACACGATCGGATAATCCGACAACACACATTTGTTGGCGGACAATTTTAAAACATGCTATCCCACATTTGTTGGCGGAAAATCCGACAACAATTGTCCGATGAAGCATACAAACGGTCAGATTTTCCAACAACAGCCTGTCATCACACAATTCCCTTCGGATAATCCGATCGGCTTAAAGCAGAGTTCAACCCTGAGGTTTTTTTTTTCAGAATCGGACTCCTCTAAACCTATAGAAAAACATTTGGAGGAAACATTTTTTTTTTTTACTTACCAGAATCGCCCTATTTCTAGGTGGTGGCTCCTAATCTGGCACTTCCTGGTCCGCGGAGCTCCTTGTCACTTCCTCCCTCGCCTGTGCTCCTGGGAAATGATGTGTCATCATTTCCCAGGAGTCTGTGGGCAGTACTGTGATCAAAAATCGCGTTATTTCCTGACAGGAAATGACGCGATTTAGGGTGGATCACAGCGCAGAGATGTATTTATCCTGCCCGTTTGTCATAACAACAGGGCGGGACCTTACTCTGTCACCGCCCATTGTTATGGCAACTGTTATGGTTACCCAGCATGCACCTCTCCTACGTAGGGTTGCCACCTTTTCTTCAAGTCAAACCCGAACACTTTAGCAGCGCACAGCAATCTTTTTTATAGTATGAACTATACATATATTTTGCTCTTAACATTTCTAATCAAATGAAGTTAATCACAAGAGTCCCCCTTTACATCAGAGTCCACAGAGTTCCCCTTTTACTTCTGAACTCGCAGACTTCCCTTACACTGTAAGGGTGGTCTCTGCAGACTCTGATGTAAGGGAGAACTCTGGGGACTCTAACATAAGGGATGCTCTGGGAACCCTGATCTAAGGGGGAACACTGAGAACACTAATGTACGGAGAGGACTCTGATGTAAGGGGGTACACTGTGGCTTCTGGTGTAAAGGGGAACTCTGATGTAAGGGGTGCTCTGAGAACCCTGATTTTTACCTTAGTGTAGTGTACTCACTTACACACTCACACACACACTAGGGGCGGGAGGAAGAGGAGCAGATCAAGCCCTTTCTCCTCTACCGTCTGTGTTAGTTTTAGTGCTGGCTTTGGGCAGTGTGAAAAAGAGTGTAACAGACACTCTCGGCTTACACAACTGCAGCCAGCAACCCTGCTGAGAAGCCATAGTCTGGTCTGAATAATGTGTCCGGGTTTCAGGCGGTCTGAAACCCGAACTCATGATTCCAAACCCGAACTGTCCGGGTGAATCCCGGACAAGTGGCAACCCTACTCCTACGGTTATCCAGAAAGAGGCATCAATTGGGCTTTACATGCCCACAATAATGATGGCAATGGCCACAACAGGAGGGACAAACTAGTAAGTAGTAAATTTATATTTTAGCAACATGCATATTTAAAATGATATAATCATTTTTTTTATTTAAGAATAAATTATGCTCGGAACAATTAAAAAAATAAAAATAATAATGTGGCCGAAACTCCGCTTTAAGACCTGGCTTTGCTGTCTGGATCAAAAGACTGGATGAAGTTCACATACAGTATATATATATCAGCAGTGCACTTAGCTCGTTGCTTGGAATTCAGCTTTACCCCCCCAGGGCGATATAGGAGATGACAAGTCTTTCCCATAGACTTTCCCAAGAAATGTAACCACTTGTTGGCAGGCACACTGATATCAATTTATGCGGTTACCGTCAACAAATGGTTACAAAGCATCTGTCAGAGGCAGAAATATATACTGTAACTGGCATTGTACCTGGTGCCTGCAGCATGTTTTCTGGTTTCACCTGTTTTATTCTATGCAGCTCATCAGGGCAATCTAAGCCCTGGTTCACACTGGTGCAATTTGACATGCGATTTGACATGTCAAATCGGCGAAATGTGCCGCAAATTGCGGGCAATGGCACCGTCCTAATCGGTGCGACGCCGCATCTGCGGCGCTGCACCGATTTCAAAAAGTAGTTTCTGTACTACTTTTTGCGATTTCAGCCGCAATTTACATTGACATCTGTGTCAGATGTCTCTGTAATCGCGGCTGAAATCGGGACTGACAGGCAGGAGTGAAATCGTGCGAGTTCAGCTGAACTCGCGCGGCTTCACTCCCGCAGCCCCAGTGTGAACCTGGGCTAAAGGTTGATTTGGGAAGTGAGCTTTGTTGGGGAAAGTAGTGGGCTACACATAATAAAGCATAAAATATTGTTGCGCTGCGTCTTTAAAAGCTCAATTCAATTGTGCAAATATCGCAAAATAATAAGCAACTCATATAATGTGCAAATATCATAAATAGTGCAAATATGCAAATAATTGATTAAAGTAAATGTTGATAACTTGTGTCATCAAATTTAAACGTTCACTCCATATTGTGCAAACACCGCAATATGTGCACATACTGTAGTGCTGAAAGACAGGACTCTTCAGTGAACAGACTCCTCTGTGGCTTGTATGTGACTCCTCCACCACACATAAATACCAGCCTCTTCCCTGAGTGATAAACCCCAGGTTATAGGAGGTCAAATGGTGCTTGTTCAAAAAAGGCTTGTACATTGTGCACTCCTATGTGGACCGAACATGGGAAACCACAGGACTCGCCAGCAGGGATATGTGGTGGATCGTCAAAACATGAATCACAAAAGCCACATAGTGTAGAACCGTGTACACCATTTTATGAAGCTTAGAAAGGTACTCACAATGAATAAAACAGAGCAGCATGACAGATGGATCGGCTGCTGGTCCTGGAGCGTGATGGTGTCAGCTTTAGCCCTGACCGACGCGTTTCGTCGTAGGAAGACGTTCTCAAGGGGATCCTTAAAAAAACCAACTTTTGTCAAGCTGGGTACCGAAGACAAGGCCAACCATGTTTTGAATTTTAACTGATTAAGAAGAGATTGGCTGAAATGAAAATCATGTGTGGCTGACTTTACAAAGGACTGCAATTACCACTGTAAATGCTGTGTGACAGAATTAATAACTATCCCCGATCTGTGGTACTGTATGTAGCAAAGCTAAAAAAAAAAAGAAAAAAGAAAAGAAAAAAAGACATACCAACCAATCAGTATTGGAAACATTAACTACTTCAATACCATTCACTTACACCCCTTCCTGCCCAGGACAATTTTCAGCTTTCAACGCTGTCACATTTTGAATGACAAGTGCGCGGTCATGCAACACTGTACCCAAACTAATTTTTTATAATTTTCTTCCCACAAATAGAGCTTTCTTTTGGTGGTATTTGCTCACCTCTGCGTTTTTTTTTTCTACTTTTTGCTAAACAAACTAAAAAAGACCAAAAATTTTGAAAAAAATATATATTTTTTTTAGTTTCTGTCATAAAATTTTGTTTTCCCCTTCACTGATGGGCACTGATGGGCACTGATGAGTTGGCACTGATAAAGTGTCACTGATGGGCACTGATGAGGAGGCACTATATAGAATTGATGGGCACTGATATGCGGCACTGATATGCAGCACTGATGGGCACCGATAGACAGCATTGATGGGCACTGATGGGCACTGATAGGTGGCATTGATGGGCACTGACAGGCGGCTGTGATGGGCACTGATAGGCGGTACTGATTGGCACTGACAGGTGGCACTGATGGGCAGCACTGATGATGAGGCACTGATAAGTACTGACAGGTGTTACTGCTGGGCAGTGATTGGAATGACATTTACCGGCACTTTCTGGTTCACGCGGTGATCAGCTGTGATTGGTCACAGCTGATCACGTGGTAAGAAGCCTCTGACAGAGGCTTTTTATCACGATCTGAGATGCGGGGTGTCAAATGATGCCCAGTCAGGATAACAGAACCACTTACCGGACGTCAATATGCTATTGACCGGGCGGGAAGTGGTTAAAAGATAACTAAACCCCAAGAAGAAAAATTGCAATATTTAGCATCTTACAGTTCTTAACCACTTCAGCTCCAGAAGGTTTACCCCCCTTCATGACCAGACAATTTTTTGCGATAGGGCACTGCGTTACTTTAACTGAAAAGTGTTTTGTTTTTTCCACAAATAGAGCTTTCTTTTGGTGGTATTTGATCTCCTCTGCAGTTTAAATCTCTTGCGCTATAAACAAAATAAGACCGACAATTTTGAAAATAAACAATATATTTTAATTTCTGCTATAAAACACATCCAATAAAAAAAAGTGTAAGTTATCAAATATCTTTATCAATTTAGGCCAATATGTATTCTGCTACATGTTTTTTTGTAAAAAATGTATCCCAATAAGCGTATATTGATTGGTTTGCCCGAACGTTATCGCGTCTACAAACTATGGAATATATTTATGGAATTTGTATTTATTTTTTATTTGCAATGGTGGCGATCAGCGACTTATAGCGGGACTGCGATATTGCGGCAGACAAATCACACACCTGACACTTTTTTGGGAACCAGTGACACCAATACAGTGATCAGTGATACAAATATGCACTGTCACTGTACTAATGACACTGGCGGGGAAGGGGTTAAACATCTAGGGTGATCAAAGACCTCTTGCACACGATACTCCTGTTTGAGCATCTATTTTTCAGCCATTTTTTTGGTATGTATTTGCACGTATTTTCGCGCATATGCGCTTGCCTTGTGCATTTTCACACATTTTTGCGCGCATACACGTAAACTTATGCCCCATACACACGATCGTTTTCCATGCCGTTAAAAATGCCATTTTAAAAAATGGCCATTAAAAATGATCGTGTGTAGGCTCCAGAGCATTTTTAACGACGTGAAAAACGGCCATTAAAAATTCCGGACATGCTCTCTTTTTTCACGTCGTTTTTCATGTCGTTTTTTTTAACGACGTGAAAAACGATAGTGTGTATGCTTTCATGACGTGAAAAAAAACGCGCATGCTCAGAATCAAGTATGAGACGGGAGCGCTCGTTCTGGTAAAACTAGCGTTCGTAATGGAGATAGCACATTCATTACACAGTAACGGACTGAAAAGCGCGAATCGTCGCTCAACAAACTTTACTAACATGAAGGGTGGCGCCATTCGAACGGAACTTCCCCTTTATAGTGCCGTCGTACGTGTTGAACGTCACTGCGCTTTGCTTGATCGTTTTTTTTAATGATGGTGTGTACGCAAGGCAGGCTTGAGAGGAAACATGAAAAAAAACGAGGAGAAAAACGTTGGTTTAAAAAATGACAGTAAAAACGATCGTGTGTACGGGGCATTAGTCTTGTGTTCACAATATATTAATGGTCGCATTTGTGCGCATGAGGTGTAAATTACTGACCAAAAATGCAGATTTTTCTATATATTTTTTTTTTTTTTAACTGAAGAATACACAACGCTTGTTTACGCGCCTGTGTGCATAGGCACTTTACAATTAATGGGCTGTATTTTATGCAGCCATACAAACAAGGCCATACAGGGATTTCTTTGGTAATGTCTGGAGCTGATCGTTGGGTGCTGGTGACCAATCAGCAGCCGCTTGATGTAGCAGCCAATCGCAGCACAGCCGGGCCAGGGAGGCGGACACGCTCTCTACCCTGGCACGTTAATCATGTGATCAGGCGCAGAGCGGCTGCCCTGCCGCAGTATATCTACGGTATGTGGTCTGCAAGCAGTTAAATGTGGCGGCCGCATTTGTTTTTGTTTTTTTAAAGTGGATGTAAACACTCCATACACCCAGTGAAGTGAACAGCCTCAGATTAAACAAAGGGATGAACCAAATCTCCCTACATAGGTTTTACATGTATATCTGCTGTCTTCACATTTATATACTGTTTAGAAAGTTCAGATCCTGTTAGGAAATGTTTTCTTCCTGTTTAACACAGAGTGTGATGTCTGGGCATACAACCAAGATAGCTAAAAATTCTGATTGGAGGAAAGGCACACACCCCCTCTCAACATAGGCAGAGACTCTCAAAGGTGTTTTGTAACAGGGCCAGCTCCCTGCTAATCTATTTTAGCAACCTCCCCTGACAGAAATGTCAGGCTGCTTTTATCTGATGTGTCCGAGAATTTGTCAGGAGTTATCAGGCTAATAACAGAGGAACGGTTCAGGAGAGAGCTACGGGACTTAGCTCTTTGAAGAGAGATAACAAAATACTGCAGATAGATGTGCCCAGTTCAAATTTCATGAATTGGGTTTACATCCACTTCAAGCTAAGAACATTTTCAGCAAGTACAGAAAGTACACATTGTTTGCCAGAAATGCCGCGTCCTGGTCACTTCCAGTGAGCTGAAAAGACCTTCTTAGGTATCTTCTGTAAACTACCATCTGCCCTGCCTCCCATGTAGTGGAGAAGAAGAGATGTGGCGTGTTTATGGTCCATAGCAGGAGAGCAGCCTGGGGTGACAACCATGGCTTCCTCCATTGATACAGTGGAGGAGTGATGTCTCCACCTGGGTACAGGAAGTGTATTATTTGCAGGATTACCAGGTGACAATAAAGCAAAAGACTTGAAAGAAAAGAAAACAAATGCAGCCATCATGGCAAGGAGTGGACTAGTAAGCTGCAATATATTCTTTTTTTTTTTGGTTTAGATACACTTTAACTATTGATTCTTATTACTATGGGAAACATCTGCACTGTTTTTTAACTTTTCAGAAACAAGTCTTTGCAATGTGAGCTTTATATGTGGATTCCATATATACCATTGTAGTAGACATGTGCACAACATAAAAATGTGTTTAGTTTGGTTTCATTTCTGTGCGTTTCCGTTGATTTGTAACGATTCGGAATTTCATAAGACGTGGGTTATCGTATTCGGACTCTTTCGTATTTCCGTAAGGGTTATTTTTCGTTTTTCCATTTGTATAATTTTCATTGATTAGAAATTCGTATTTTTCGTTATATTTTATATTTGGCCGCGTTCGTATTTTCGTAAGAACTATATTTTCGTTGATTTGCAATGATTCGTATTTCCGTGTCTAATTTCCGTTGTTTGGAAAATTGTACTTTTGTAGATTTAATTACATTTGTACTTTCGTTAGAATACATTTTCCGTTTATTCGAAACACTACTTGTCGTAATTTTGTAATTCGTACTTTCGTTAGATTGACCGGCTCATTTATTCGTACTTTTGTATCATTGTTTTCGTTGATTCGTAATCGGCGCATAATTTGTAATATAGAAACTAGAATCTAGACAGAGTATGCTTAAAGCCCCGTACACACGGTCGGACTTTTGGCCAACAAACTTTATTTTGAGCAAGTTGGACCAACAATCCGACCGTGTGTACGCTCCATCGGACAAACTTTTTTTGCTTTTTTCTTGTTTTCATTGGACAAAAGTTGGGTCTGCAAACGGACAAACTTTTGCCCAACAAAAGTCCGATGGAGCAAAGTCCGACCGTGTGTACAGAAAACCATCGGACTTTTGTCCGATGGACAAAACAACTAATGTTAAAATCAACCAACAATAGCAGAAGTTGACCAAAGGGTGGCGGTAAAGAGCAGAAAAGAGCAGAAAAACCACTTGATGTTGCAAAAAGTTTTGGGAAAGTTTGCAGAAAAGTCAGAGCGTGTGTATGCAATGGGTGTGCCCGGCCAACTCCGTTCAGACAAAAAAAACACGGAAAAGTCCGATAGAAGTCTGACCGTGTGTATGAGGCTTTAGAAACAAAGAATTTCTCTCTCACAAGTCACAACTTAACTCACAAATCCACCAAAACAGTGCCACCTACCCAACCACACCCTATCTGGACTCTGGATGGAATGCACTGCAGTCTAAAGCCCCATACACACGGTCAGACTTCCATCAGACTTTTCCCTGGATTTTTGTCCGAAAGGAGTTGGCCGGGAACACCCATAGCATACACACCACAGGACTTTTCTGCAAACTTTCCCAAAACTTTTTGCAACATCACGTGGTTTTTCTGCTCTTTTCTGCTCTTTACCGCCACCCTTTGGTCAACTTCTGCTATTGTTGGTTGATTTTAACATTAGTTGTTTTGTCCATCGGACAAAAGTCCGATGGTTTTCTGTACACACGGTCAGACTTTGATCCATTGGACTATTGTTGGCCAAAAGTTTGTCCGTTTGCAGACCCAAATTTTGTCCGATGAAAACAAAAAAAAAAAAGGTTGTCCGATAGAGCGTACACACGGTCGGATTGTTGGTCCAACTTGCTCAAAATGAAGTTTGTTGGCCAAAAGTCCGACTGTGTGTACGGGGCTTATCACAGAAAAACACACAAGGGAATAAGAAACAAGCTCATTGGGGGAAGGGACAACCTCTTCGGGGGAAGGGACAAGCTTATTGGCCAACGTCCAGAAATATTTCAGAACTAACAAATTCGTTGTTCTGATTTCTGTTTTCCAAATATTCGTAATTAATTTTTTTTTTTTCGTTCATTTTGATTTTCGTTATTTTGAATCTTTGTTCGGTATTTTCGTTGTTTATGTAGCGGCCTCACTCTCTCTCCATCTTTATCGGTTACACACCAACTCATGTCTAGGGGTTCCTGGGTTGTGAGAGTGAGATGCGCCACGGCCCATGTCCTCCCCATTGTAGTGGGGAGGTGAAGGCCACTTACTGATGTTTCCTCGGGCCGGTGTGTTCTGTGAATGCACTGAGTCTGTAACTGCAAGCTCGCCAGCCTCCCCTTTGCTTCCAGTAACTGGAGTTCACACACCGGAGAAAGGTCCAACACTTGTTTATTTGACACTCCAATACGCAAAGCACAATAAACAGTTCTTTTGCAGCAAACTGGTTGGGACCTATAACCTTGCCAACGGTGGGGCGAGCAGATCGAGGCACTTCCTAAAGTTTAAGTTCTATGCCACTGTACTATGACCAGCGGCGCCTAAGCCAATCCGGCTGTTACAGAACAGGAAAGATGGGGTCTCTTCCAGCAACCCCTATGAACAGCAATGGAGCCCTCTTCGATACGCTGTGGCCCCTATCAGGGGGATGTGTCCTCCCAAGAGAGTTCCCAGAGGCCCACTGTCACCGGGTTGGTGCTGCTCCGGGTCTCCAGTGGGTAACCTCTCTGGCCTCCTCACCTCAGATACGAGTCCCTCCGCTCAGGGACCCTCGGACAGTCCACCCTAGCGGGACCCAGTAGAAGGTACTGGGCCCCAGGCCTCCTCGATAGTACCTCACCCCAGGCTAAAGGTGCCTGGGATGGACGCCAACATGACTCCGGACCAGGCCATGGGCACCTGGACCAGACTCCTGGATCTCCAGCACTCAGGCCTGAGGGGCCTGGGTGCGGACCGCAACCCTCCTCCTCCGAGGACCTCCTTCTCCGCAAGACCTCGTGGTAAGGGCGTCTCCCCCTTTTATCTCCTCCCATCAACGGCCCGGCGGGTTCCCCGCCCCAGCCATACCATCTCCGGGAAGGGACAAAACAGGGAGCACTGCAGGAGATGATTCTACCTGAAGCCTGTGGGTACCCCGCCACCCACAGGCAAAGGAGAATACTACATCCTCCAATCCTCCACGAAACAAAAAGGGGTCTGAACCCTAACACAATTATACACCTGGGTCACACTATTCCCCAGGTGTATCCCATCAATTTGAGGACCCCGCTACATATTCCCCCCTGTGATTGGACGCTGGTCCCCAGCGTCAGGTGCACACCCATGCCTCCCATAAAGTGGTGACATGGAGTGAAACCCCTGAGGCAGTTCCTCTAAATTTTTCCCAAGTGCCAAGACCTGCTCAGGGAATGGGGAACATATAAAACAACTTATGTCATCAAACACTTTAAACATCGGCATAATCACAACCCCTCTCCCACACTGTCTAAGAGCCACTCACTCTCAATGATCTTGATTGACGATCCTCCTGCAGGGGAAAGAAAAAAACAACATCCTAACATAATTTCGTGTCATTTGGCATGAGTGGGCCCGTCAGCCGAGAGACCCACTCACTCCAACAAGCAAAGTGATGTGTGTGTGAAACATTTTCAAACATTTGTTGCGCAACACTGCCACCTGGTGACAACGCCGCGGTCATGACACTCAACGAATCTTCGTTCTTCCAGCTTTTCCCTACTCTGCCACTATTCCCAAATGTCCTTGCCTTTGGCACATGAAGAAAAGGGGAAACACAAAAAAACACAACAGCCCCAAGTCTCCAATGAGAAAAAGAAAAGCCCAAATAAAAACAAAAGCAGGGCACAGTCCTGGGTGTCTGGGAATGGCTCTTCCAGAAAGTTCAAGTGCACAAAGGAAATAAACAGGAGTTCTTTTCTCCTATAAGTAAAACTTTGGATCCGGCAGATACAGGGGTTTCAGGTGTTTGCCAAATGCCTCTATCGAATACTCGACATCTTCTCCTTCTCTTCTGCAAATGACTATCTTGTCAGCATGGATATGGCGCCCCAATTTCCATTCAGCTCTGCAGTCCTCAAACCTCTTAGACACTGCCGGCACACATTCCAGGTACCTGCGAGCATGAGGCACCTTCAACTTGTCCCACACAAACTCGTCATACCATCTTGTTCTCCAGACTTCCACCTCAAACAGCAAGTCCCGGGGCAGATACGGGTACTCCCACCCATATTCCCGAGCTACTTTGTGGCAAAACAGTCTCTGCAAGCGGGCCAAAGGTGGCATAGTGGCTTTCTCTCCAGTTCCAGGCAGCACAATAGCTTCCGGATGCTGAGGTGCCTTTACCAGCTCCCTGAAACTGACTTTCGGTGCTCTCAGAGAAGCGCGGGGTGTCCCCACAACCAAAGCAGGTGAGGTAACAGTAGGTGAGGACACCGGTGGAGGGGTAGGTTCCCTCGTAAGCTGCGGGTCTTCCACCCAAGGTGTGCTGTCTCCTGTGTACATAGGTGAATCCCGTACCGCACGGGAAGCAAGAAGTGGCATTCTATCCCAGCCCTTGCGGCTGAACAGTTCGTCTATCTCGCCATCATCTCCGCAGTCAGACAGCGACTCTAGGTCGGAGGTGTCATACATCTCCGCAGGCAGATATCTTCCGGTGGACACAGAATCATCCTCCCTGGGGGGCTCCACCTCCAATGGGCCCCCGACACCTCCAACCACCACCACAGTCCCAGCCCCTGGCTCACCTGACCCTTGTAGAGGACTGGGATGTCCGGGACTTCCTTCTCGACCGGCGCCATCCAGGCCAGGCAAGCAGCGGGGTGAAGCTCGACCACGTCCATAGGATGCCTGTACTAGGCCAACTTTCCTCTTCGGGGGTGGGAGCAGAGAACTTGTGGCGACCGAGGCAGCATCCTCGGATTTTTCTCTGTTGGGCAGTCCATCGCCCTGGTCAGCGCGCACGGGAACCTCGACAAAGGCCTTGATCTCCCCTTCCGGAGTAGCGGTACCCGTGAGGTAGTTGAGGCGAAGGGCCCGGGGCCTTGCTGTGGACGACTCAACCTCAAAAAGGAATTCTCTGCACTCCTCACATCGCCCGAATGGCTTCAGGGTGACCACCAGTCCCGAGCAGCCGGGACAGATCACACCGAGGGCCTCCGTGTCTCTGCAAGTGTACAGAGCCAACCGCCCTCGGGGCCTGAGTCTTATCCCCGTGTCTGTGATGGGGGCAGCAAAGGAAGTCATTCTCGTGGGGTGAGGAACCATAATCCACGGGGCACTTGAGGTCATCCCGACTATCTGCTGCTCCATCATGCACTGACCCCGCGCCGGAGTCTCCACGTGTATCCCCACACTTGGCCAGACTCCTCCCATGAGCTGTACATTTTCGCGGGCTTCCTCTTGACTCCGCCCACGAACGATGTCGCCATGGGGTGCCTCGTGGCGCAGTGCGTTAACAGTCCCCACGTGCAGTACGTCACACGGCTGGACCTCTCCCTTTTTCCGCTCCTCCGCATGGGCCTTTCCCGTGTTAGGGTCATTTCCACAACTCCGAGCAGGGACGCACTTTGGCCAGTAATATGGCCGATCTGCTCGGAACTCCTCTGGGCAGCAAAGTTCAAATGTAGACATTCTCAAGTCCATCTCTAGAACACACTCTCTCCCGGACTCACGAGCCCCCACGTGTAGCGGCCTCACTCTCTCTCCATCTTTATCGGTTACACACCAACTCATGTCTAGGGGTTCCTGGGTTGTGAGAGTGAGATGCGCCACGGCCCATGTCCTCCCCATTGTAGTAGGGAGGTGAAGGCCACTTACTGATGTTTCCTCGGGCCGGTGTGTTCTGTGAATGCACTGAGTCTGTAATTGCAAGCTCGCCAGCCTCCCCTTTGCTTCCAGTAACTGGAGTTCACACACCGGAGAAAGGTCCAACACTTGTTTATTTGACACTCCAATACGCAAAGCACAATAAACAGTTCTTTTGCAGCAAACTGGTTGGGACCTATAACCTTGCCAACGGTGGGGCGAGCAGATCGAGGCACTTCCTAAAGTTTAAGTTCTATGCCACTGTACTATGACCAGCGGCGCCTAAGCCAATCCGGCTGTTACAGAACAGGAAAGATGGGGTCTCTTCCAGCAACCCCTATGAACAGCAATGGAGCCCTCTTCGATACGCTGTGGCCCCTATCAGGGGGATGTGTCCTCCCAAGAGAGTTCCCAGAGGCCCACTGTCACCGGGCTGGTGCTGCTCCGGGTCTCCAGTGGGTAACCTCTCTGGCCTCCTCACCTCAGATACGAGTCCCTCCGCTCAGGGACCCTCGGACAGTCCACCCTAGCGGGACCCAGTCAAAGGTACTGGGCCCCAGGCCTCCTCGATAGTACCTCACCCCAGGCTAAAGGTGCCTGGGATGGACGCCAACATGACTCCGGACCAGGCCATGGGCACCTGGACCAGACTCCTGGATCTCCAGCACCCAGGCCTGAGGGGCCTGGGTGCGGACCGCAACCCTCCTCCTCCGAGGACCTCCTTCTCCGCAAGACCTCGTGGTAAGGGCGTCTCCCCCTTTTATCTCCTCCCATCAACGGCCCGGCGGGTTCCCCGCCCCAGCCATACCATCTCCGGGAAGGGACAAAACAGGGAGCACTGCAGGAGATGATTCTACCTGAAGCCTGTGGGTACCCCGCCACCCACAGGCAAAGGAGAATACTACATCCTCCAATCCTCCACGAAACAAAAAGGGGTCTGAACCCTAACACAATTATACACCTGGGTCACACTATTCCCCAGGTGTATCCCATCAATTTAAGGACCCCGCTACATTTAGATTTTAGTTTTCTGAATATTCGTAATTTCGAGTTTTCGTTCATTTTGATTTTCGTTATTTTGAATCTTTGTTCGGTATTTTCGTTGTTTAGATTTTAGTTTTCTGAATATTCGTAATTTCGAGTTTTCGTTCATTTTGATTTTCGTTATTTTGAATCTTTGTTCAGTATTTTCGTTGTTTCTATGTTTTCGTTTTTTCACTCTTTCGTATTTTCGCTGTTTTTAATTTAATAATTTCGTATTTTCGTTGTTTTCCATATTCGTTCTTTTCGATAATTTGTTTTTTGTTGGTAATTTTAGTAAACCTTTCGTTCATTCGTATGTTTACGAATTAACGAATATAACGAATTTTGACGAATAACGAATTCGTAACAAAACGAATTGCACATGTCTACATTGTAGGTCCATCAGTCTAAGTGCAGTTGAACTACGTGTATTATGAGTCCCCTCTCTGCTACTTTCTGAATCCCTTCTATTAACACCTATGCGTGAGCTCAATTCATCACCATAGCATTGTTTGCTTGCAGAGACGCTAACTTATTTGCAGAAATTCTTTGGGTGGTTGTTGCTGTGGTGGTCTGGAAGACAGTAAGACTACGTTTTTTTTTTCTTCATTTTTACTACAGCTTACTACAGCTTGCTCATGCTAGAATTATTTCACCTCATGGAAAACCCTGGAAATGTTTATATGGACACCCCACTGGGAAGTACACATGTACAAGAAGAATTTTAAACTGCACTCTGGACATTACTCACATTTTAAAGGCTACGTTCACCTTTCAAAAAAAAAAAAAATGTCTTTGCAGTTGAGGGGCCCCAGTAGGTAATAAAAAAAAATTGAAGCTTTGAAAAGTGTTGATTAATGTACAGTGGATATAAAAAGTCTACACACCCCTGTTAACCACTTAAGCCCCGGACCATTTGGCTGGCCAAAGACCAGAGCACTTTTTGCGATTCGGCACTGTGTCGCTTTAACTGACAATTGCACGGTCGTGCGGCGTGGCTCCCAAACAAAATTGACATCCTTTTTTCCCCACAAATAGAGCTTTCTTTTGGTGGTATTTGATCACCTCTACGGTTTTTACTTTTTGCGCTATAAACAAAAAAAGCGCTACTTCATTATATTTAAAACAAAAAAAGAGCGCCAATTTTGAAAAAAAGCAATATTTTTTACTTTTTTCTATAATAAATATCCCCAAGAAATATATAAAAAACCGTTTTTTTCCCTCAGTTTAGGCCGATACGTATTCTTCTACATATTTTTGGTAAAAAAAATCGCAATAAGCGTTTATTGATTGGTTTGCACAAAAGTTATAGCGTCTACAAAATAGGGGATAGTTTTATAGCATTTTTATTAATCATTTTTTTTTACTAGTAATGGCGGCGATCTGCGATTTGTATAGTGACTGCGACATTATGGCGGACACATCGGACACTTTTGGCGCTATTTTGGGACCATTCGCATTCATACAGCAATCAGTGCTATAAAAATGCACTGATTAGTGTGTAAATGTGACTGGCAGGGAAGGGGTTAACCACTAGGGGGCTAGGAAGGGGATAAGTGTGCCCACTGCTGTGACACGGGGTGAGACAATCAGTATTTGTAGATGCTGGCTTTTAATATTTTTTTCGAGGGACCTCCGCTTTACATGTGAATGTGACAATTTGTTTTAAAATATATAAAACAATTAATGTTATAGCGTTATTGTTCATTAAATGCTATAACTCACATGGGAAAAGAGTGTTCAGATGATCCTTACTCAAATCATATGTCTGTGTGGTTTTACAATGGAAAGAATTTGTCTTTGCATATTATGGCCTCAGTGATGAAACTGGCTTTTATTAACCACTTAAGGACCGAGCCTCTTTCTGAGATTTGGTGTTTACAAGTTAAAAACATTTTTTTTGCTAGAAAATTTCTTAGCACCCCAAACATTATATATATTTTTTTCTAATGCCCTAGACAGAGAATAAAATGGCGAACATTGCAATACTTTTTGTCACACCGTATACAAGCGCACTTTTTTGGGAAAAAATAAACACTTTTTTTTTTGTAATTAAAAAATAAGACAACAGTGAAGTTAGCCCAATTTCTTTTATATTGTGAAAGATAATGTTACGCCGAGTAAATTGATACCCAACATGTCATGCTTCAAAGTTGCGCCCGCTCGTGGAATGGCGATAAACTTTTACCCTTAAAAATCCCCATAGGCAACATTTCAAAAATTCTACAGGTTGCATGTTTTGAGTTACAGAGAAGGTCTAGGGCTAGAATTATTGCTCTCGCTCTAACGATCGCGGTGATATCTCACATGTGTAGTTTGAACACCGTTTTCATATGCGGGCGCTACTCACGTATGCGTTTGTTTCTGTGTGCGAACTTGTCGGGACGGGGCGCTTTAAAAAATGTATTAATTTTTTTCTTATTTATTTTACTTTATTTTTTTTATTTTGACACAGTTTAAAAAAAAAAATGGGGTCACTTTTATTCCTATTACAAGGAATCTAAACATCCCTTGTAATAGAAAAAAGCATGACAGGTCCTCTTAAATATGAGATCTGGGGTCAAAAAGACCTCAGATCTCATATTAAGACTAAAATGCAATAAAATAAAAAATATATTGTATGTCATTCTAAAAAAAAAAAAAAAAAAGTCCCTTCAAGAGCATTGGAAGAAGTGACGTGTTGATGTCGCTTCAGCCCTGCAGTGATATAAAGATGGGTGGGGGCCATCTTCCCCTCATTCGTCTTCATACCCAGGCAGGGGACAGACGCGATCACCTCCACTGCTGCCGACGGCACCGGAGAGGGGCGGGAGTAGGGGGGGCCCTCTCCCACCGCCGACAAAAGTGATCTCGCAGTGTATCCGCCACAGAGGCCATTTTTATCTAAAAGAGGACCGCCCGCTGAAGAAGAGGATACCAGGGTTATGGTAGCTAGCTGCTGCCATAACAACAGTATTCCTCTTCAAAGTAGCGACGTAATCCTGTGGTTCGGTCCGTAAGTGGTTAAGGATTCAATTCTCTGTTGGAAATGCAGAAAGTGGCTGCATACATCAGGGGTCTCCAAACCTTCTAAACAAAGGGCCAGTTTACAGTTCTTCAGACTTTAGGGGTGCCAGACCGTTGCCAGTTAGAGTAGAAGATGTCCTGGCATCAGTGGGAGTAAACAATATCCCATCTTTGGTATTAGGGGAATTATTAGTGCCCCATTGTTGGTGTCCATGGAAGGACATGTGCCCCAAGGGCCGGACAAAGGCAAGCAAAGGGCTGCAGTTTGGAGACCATTGGTCTACATGATGGCCTTAGTCATGCTTCTAATCAATACGTAGTATTTGGCAGGGTAACGAAGCAGTGGTGTCCAAACCGTGGCCCTTTGTATGCCTTGATCCAGCCCTTGGGTTACTATTCCTCCCACTGATATGAGACATTAGTCTTCCCCCCAATATCAAAGATGGGGCACTCTTTACTCCCAGTGACCGCAGTCCAGTGCCCCCTAATTCTGAAGGACACTACAATGAGTCTATAAAAGATAATCATTGGATGTCATCACTCTGTGTAGGTTTACTAAATTAGAGTAGAATTACTAAATACTGAATCTGTCTTTCATATCATGAACTTACAACATTTCTACTAGACCATGATATTGAATGGAATTACATTGCAGCAAGTAACCCCCAAACAAAGAACCTGAATATACAGGTCAGTGGGTGCTTTAGGCTTGGTTCACACCTAATGCCAAAAGACGCACGGGGCTTCTGTGCAAATTTACACCAGAGCCGCATCGGAGATATGTGAACCAGCTCCATAGAGGGCCGGTCACAATCTCCTGCTGTTGCGAATTGAATGCTCATCCAATTCGCAATAGTGTGAACCTGACCTCAAGGTCTAAAGGGTCTGGTCACATTACTGCTCTTATGTGTCAAAAACAAAACTCAATTTAGACTTCTCTCTTCAAAAGGTTTTCCTATATATGTCGAAGTGAAATCCTGTAGTTGAAGGTTGTTCTCACAACTTATAGGAGATGAAGATACCACAGTAATCTGTTTTATTATCTTAAATCCATGTAAGTGTGTTGCAGTTAGACCTAAGTGCATTGGCTGATGACAGAAGTGAGGTCTGGTGAAGTGGTTAAGAATCATTGCCTTCAGATCTAGTAACACCATCATTCTACTTCGTGCTCCCATCAATCACTTAAATGTCAAAGTGATGTTATTTAGCCCAAGAAGATATAACACTTTCACCAGGTATGGAAGGCGGATTTATATTACACATCATAAGTCATTCCATCAGAATTATATTTCCAAAAACCCAACTTCGGGCAAAAAGTTTTGTTGGATTTTTAGCGTAGAGAAGGGTTAAAGCCTTAAATTCGATTTTTGTATCTGTGTCTGCCGCACCTATATATTCTCCCTCAGCCCTTTATACCAGGTACTTGACCCAGCTGAACTCCTCTTCTACACCCACTGCCCTACACTCAATTTCCTTTTTAATTATTTATATATACATACATATATAAAATATAAAAAAAATTGATGAAACCTGAGAAAGAGACAGTTTAAAGCATATAATAAATATATATATATATATATATATATATATATATATATAAATATATATATATAAATAGGATTTTTGTACTCACCGTAAAATCCTTTTCTCTGTCGTCCATGGACGAACACAGCTCCTTAATTCTTGACAGTAGGGTTATGTTCCTGTTCTATAGGAGAGGACTAGGCCGAACATGTTAGATATTTAAATACATGTTACTTTAACAGAGTTGAACAGCCCCACCCAGGGGGCGGTCCCTCCGGTCATAACCCCACACCCTGCAGTCAGCAGCTCAGTTCGTAGAAAAGCAGTACAAACTTAAAGGAGGGGTGGGTGCTGTGTCCGTCCATGGACGACAGAGAAAAGGATTTTACGGTGAGTACAAAAATCCTATTTTCTCTTTTCGTCCATGGACAGACACAGCTCCCTAATCCTTGACAGTAGGGACGTCCCCAAGCAGTGTCAAAAAACGAGGGGTGGGAACAGCAATCAAAAAACAAACTTCACCCCAAACAAATAGAGCTCCTCAAGGGAGGAGTTGCAACCTCAAACGGCCGCCTGCAAAACCTTGCGGCCGAAGGAAGCATCCGAAGATGCACTCACATCAAACTTGTAAAATTTGGAAAAAGTGTGAACGGACGACCAGGTCGCCGCCTTACACACCTGTGAGACAGACGCTTGATGTTGGAAAGCCCAGGAAGCACCAATTGCCCTGGTCAAATGCGCTGTGACCGGGAAGGGAGGCGCCCGCCCCTGAAGGGCATACGCCTGGATTACGGTCTGTCTGATCCACCGCGAAATGGTGGCTGACGAGACCGCCAGGCCCTTCTTTGGACCAGTCACCGACACAAACAGTGAATCAGACCTCCAGAACGGAGCCGTAGCAGACAGGTACACCCGCAAGGCACGTACCACGTCCAAAGAATGCAGCGCAACCTCCTTCGAATGCGATGGCCGAGGACACAAGGATGGAAGAACAATGTCCTCATTCAGGTGAAAGGCCGAAACTACCTTCGGAAGGAAGGAAGGTTGCGGGCGTAGCACCGCTTTATCCTTATGGAGGACCAAGAATGGGGACTTGCAAGACAAGGCCGCCAATTCAGAAACCCTCCTTACTGATGTAATGGCTACTAGGAAGGCAACTTTCTGAGAGAGCGTCAAAAGAGGAATTTCCCTGATGTTTTCAAAGGGAGGTTTCTGAAGTGCCGAGAGCACCAGATTCAAATCCCACGGAGGTAGAGGTGGTCGAACCGGAGGAGCCTCATGTCGGACCCCTTGCACAAATGTACTCAACAGTGAATGAGCCGCCAGGGGTTGCTGAAAGAAAACAGCCAAGGCTTAAATCTGCCCCTTAATGGTGCTTAAGGCAAGTTTCCGATCCACTTCACGCTGTAAAAACAGCAGGATCCTGGAAATAGAATACACCCGTGGACGCCACTCCATCTCCTCACACATAGAGATGTAGGCTCTCCACGTGCGATGGTAGATCTTCCGAGAAGATGTCTTACGTGCCCTCAGCATGGTGGAAATGACCGAATCCGACAGGCCTCGGTCCCTTAGAACCTGGCTTTCAATAGCCATGCCTCAGTAGACGCCAAGAGGCATCCACCACCAGACGCACCAGATCGATGTACCAGGGACACCGAGGCCAATCTGGGGCAATTAGGATCACCGGGATTCCCTCTGCCTCCACTCTGCGGAGAAGACGAGGAAGAAGTTTCAGTGGGGGGGAAGGCATAAATTAGCCGATACTGACCCCATGAAGCTACCAACGCGTCTGATGCGTCTGCCCAGGGATCTCTGGACTTGGCCACAAACCTTGACACCTTGCGATTGAGTCGAGAAGCCAGGAGATCCACGTCTGGCGTGCCCCATCTTTGGCAAAGGAGTTGAAACACCTCCGGATGTAGTGACCATTCTCCCTGGTCCAGTGTCTGGCGACTTAGATAGTCCGCCTGCCAGTTTTCCACGCCCGGGATGTAAACGGCCGACAGAGCCGGCATGCTCCTTTCCGCCCACTGTAGGATGTGAGCGACCTCCGACGCTGCAGCCGACCTCCTTGTTCCTCCCTGATGGTTGACGTATGCCACAGCTGTGGCGTTGTCCGACTGGATCCTGACTGGACGCCCATGTAGCCTCTGTGACCACTTGGAGAGGCACAGCCTGATCGCCCAGAGTTCCAAGACATTAATCGGCAGTTGGGATTCGTCCGAAGTCCAGCGACCCTGGGCCGACTGAACTCCCCAGACTCCCCCCCAACCTGTCAGGCTGGCGTTCGTCATGATCACAGTCCAATGGAAGGGAAGGAACGACGGGGATCTCGCCACCAACCCAGGGAGGCCCTGACTAGGTGACTTACCCGAATCTGACGACCCAAAGACAAGGGAGATCTGTTCCATTTGGAGAGATAAGAGAAACAGGTTAAGACATTTATATAATTACAGTTGGCTCTGCAGGGCCCTGCAAGAGTCAATAATAAAGAGAATAAACTATAGCATAAACAGTAGTAATAAAATGGCTAAATCAGTGTTAACCTACGCTGCTAAACTGCTTGCTCACGAGCTCCCCCTTACAGGCAATACCCTGCACGTCCTGATACTAACAGTGCAGGCTTGGTCTGTCTGAGTCCCACTCAAAAGTCCTTCTTTAAGCTGAAGTCTTCGCTAGCAACCGTTGGTGCACATAGTATTTTGTAATCCAAGGGTAATAAAGATATTAAACAAAGATAAACATCCGCAATGTTCCTGAGGATATGTGTGTCTGCAGCTCACTAATGGCGTCTGCGCCAATCCTTAGACTCGTGGTCACTGTGAGGTAAACTAGGCGCACTTATTCAAAGAGTGCTGACACAGTCTAAAATCACTTTCCTCTGAGGGAACTAGTCAATTCTGGGCAGGTGCCCTCTCACCAAGCAGGCCTCGGCTCTCTGGATGTTCCACTGACGATGTCCTGATCCCGATTCTCCCCGCTCCTCGCAGTCTCCGGTTCCTCTCACAGCCGCACTGGGTGTCAGTTCATGGATGGCTCCGGTCTCTGGAAGCGAGAGCTGATCATGCTGAAGGAGATAGGTCTTTTTAACAGAGGGATCCCCCGCACTAGCTGTAGGCTCAAGCTTTTGGCAGCAGGCCTCACTCAGACTTCCTGCTTTATTGAGGGCGAAGTCCAAAAAAGACTGAGTGCAGCTCCGCCCCTTCCTTAAGTAACCTGACCCAGAAGGCTTTGCGGTGGAACAATGCACCCTGGTAGCACTGTTACACTCTGGGTAATGTAGTCTATCTGCTACCCAAGCAAAGGAGTTTTTTTCTCTTTGTACATTAGTCCCAGGATGCATTGCTGAACATATTCAAACAAACGGTCAATAGTGTTGTAACTGAAACACCGGAGGGAGTTTGGGGTATACTCCATATAACAATAGTCTATATCTATGGCAAAATAGAACCCCGCTACACTTATCTATGAACTTGTCAAAGTCAGACACATAAGGAAAAACCTTAACAGAGCGGGTAGGTTTGTGCGACCCAAAAGGGACCGACACCTGAGCGGATGTCCCAGCAGCATCCTCCAGCTTGAGAGTGTCCCTCACAGCACTAATAAGTGCTCCCACAAGTGATCTGTCCTGCGCTGACCTGGACAAGGGGTTTTCTTCACCCGGAAGGTCCTGGTCCGCCTCTGATCCACCAGAACCGGGATCCTGTGCCGCAGTCAGGCCCGAATCTGAGTCAGAGCATTCCCCGGATGATGGCGGGGGGAGGGGGGCTCTTTTTACCCCCCTTACGCCCGCACACCGCTTCCACCCTGGCAAAAAATGATTTCAGGACTGCTAACAAAGCGTCCATAGGTACCGCAGGTGCAGGGGCACCGGTTGCTGCCACTGGAATGTCTGGGGAAGAAACGTCAGCTTCTGACTCAATTTTTGCCCCACTGACAGTCCCTAGGGACTAAGTCAAGACACTGCGTAAAACACAATGCACACCCTCCTTGCTGCCACTGACCGGGGGGTTACCCAGGGAACTCACCACCCAGGTAAGAGACTGCTCAGCGCCGCTGCCCGCTCTGCTTCTGACTCCTCTGAAGTGTCCTGTGAGGTGAACAGCGCTGTTCGCGCCGTTTAGGAAGCTTAGCCAGCACTAGAGGCCAAAACCCACTCCAAAATGGCCGCCGGACGCCTCAGGGGAAAGGGCGCGGACCACAAGAAAATGGCCGCCTGCAATGCAGACCTGCGCCACAGCGTGGCCACGACAAAATGGCCGCCAATGGGAATTTCAATGCAATAGCAGGCATAGGGAAAAATGGCGCCGGCGTCCCCAAAAAGGCGCTAAAACACGGCGATGTGGACAATCAGGCCGCAGAGGTGCAAAGTAGAGGCTCCCCAAAGTGAGACCACCCCCCACAGAGACCGGGCCCAGACAGCCCCCGACCGGGACTTGGAGACCCCCACAGGTACCCCGCTTGCAGCAAACCCTGCAAGGGGAGGAGGGAAAAAAGGGGGACAGAGGGAGAAGAAAGGGAGGATAGGAGAACCCCCTAATCGACCCCCCAGGGAATGCCCAGCAGTTCCATCCTGCCGAGGCAGGAGGAACCGTACTTACCGGTCCTTGCGAGGACTTGCTGGAGCGTTCCTTACAGACCTACATCCGAGCAGTATGGAGTAGCTGTCGGCCTGGTTCACTGTGACTGAGACAGCAGGAAGCCCAGTCATATGTGAACCCCGGAGCACATAGCTCACCGGCCACCCCTGGCGCCATGGGGTATGTCGTGGCCGACCCCGCACGTAGCTAAAGTCTGCTCACACTCGATGGCCAGACTGGGGGGACTACAAGGATCTATATTATCCTGCCTGTCATGCCCAGCCGGCAGTTGATAGTAGAATTCTCAAAAAATAAAATAATAAAAAGTAAAAATTTCTTCCGGAACCTGGGCACAAAGGGAGCCAGGTCCTTCTCCTCTACTAGGCAGAAAAAACTGAGCTGCTGACTGCAGGGTGTGGGGTTATGACCGGAGGGACCGCCCCCTGGGTGGGGATGTTCAACTCTGTTAAAGTAACATGTATTTAAATATCTAACATGTTCTGCCTAGTCCTCTCCTATAGAACAGGGACATAACCCTACTGTCAAGAATTAAGGAGCTGTGTCCGTCCATGGACGAAAAGAGAAATCAGCACAAGGGACAGTATTTGCATTTAATCCAAAGTGTCCCTTGTTCTGGTGAAAAGCACTCTATGGAGGAGGCAGCCCTTAATTTATCCACCCATCTTCCATTCATGGAAGCTATAGTACAGCTATTATGAATAGAGGAGGGGGTCTGTGATAGGTCCCTTAGCTCTATTAACTCCTGCAGTACCAGAAGGTTGCAGCTGCAAGGTATGGAAAAAGGGGGGGGGGGCAGAGGACTTCACATTTCAACTATGACAGCCAGAACCAGGACAAGGGATTAAATGTAATTACTGCCCCTTATGCTGATTTTTCTATTCAACACATTTTTATTCAAGTTATCATCACAATAAGGAAAAAAATGGGATACATTGTTCAAGTCTACCCAAAAATTGTATACAAGCCAGTGGGTGGATCAAGCTGCCTTTTTGTTGCACAAGTCACAGGTCTTCATTGTGCAGTATTACAACCTTAAGCCGGACATAGACTGTTAAAATCTCAGCCGGTTCAGCAAGGACCAGCCAAGATTTAAACCATGTATGGGCAGGCTGAATGTACTCAAAGTTGATCAATCACCTTGGGTACAACCAGCCTGCCGGATTTTACATGTGATTATAGCTCCTAGCAGTAATTATTTTGTTCTCTTGGCGGGGAAAGCTCCCCCACTGGGAGAACACAATGGCTCTGCGGGAGGGATTTCCCCATCAACACTGACTGTGTTGAGGGGGGAATCAAGCAATTTTCTTTCCTGCAACCCATGGTTGCAGGAGAGAAAATTGCTCCATCTATGGCCAGCTTCAGGCACTGTGCAGCCCAGCCGCTGGTGTCCTAACAACTGATGACATAGTTGGTTGATAAGGAGGACATTAGGCACCTGCACCACATTCATGTTTTCCCCTCTCCATCAGCACTGGGGTCTCATTAGCTGAGTGAGGAAGAGAAACATTGGACTACTAGTCAGTACCAGTGTGCAAAGGTGTATTTGCTTTGCAAGTATAAATCACTTCTAATGTTAGGTGTCCTATGTGTGGATGCTACTGAAATATGTAATTTATTTATAAAAGGTTGCCTTGAGATTGTGCAAAGTTGAGAAACACTGGTCTAGACTTCAGGCAATAGGCTAGGTTCCTTGTGCAGATTAAAAAAAAAAAAAAAATCTCTTACAGGGTCTCATTTTTCTTCGCACACTTCCCGCTTTGCCAATCAGGCATTTAACCCATTTTATTTTCCTTGTCTCATTTGTTGAAAGAAAGTATGAAACAGTTTTATCCAGAATTAATATCTCATCTGTATGTCAAGAATAAAGCCTAAATACGTTTCATATTCCAATGGCCATTATTTTAGTTTGAACGAGTACAAATAATAATATTAAAAAAATGTATAACACTGCGCTGTGACTTTTTGACCAACCAGCTGAAGAACACTTACAAGTTGGTGGGCCCCATGTAATGTGCTTAATGTTAGTCTGAATGTCTATGATTTACAAGCTGTGTATTTCCAGGGTTAGTATATGGGGAAATTTGTGCAGCAGCTGTTTTTTTAGGGAAATACAGCACCACATGTGTACAGCTCACATTCAGTACAATTTGGGGCACTTTGAGGAATTTTTGCATTAAAACATCACTGAGTCATGATATTCTGTAGAAGTACTTTGACATCTCTCTCTGCTATTGCATGCAAAGTAACACCTCAATTCTCCAAATACGGACAATACTGTACAGGCATGCCATCTTATCTGGAGATTATATTTTAGTGTTATTAAAAATCAGGAAAAAAAAACACTGAAAATTGTTAGTAAACTCATAGCTGTACAACTCAATGCAAAAAAAAAAAAAAGTAAAAAATTATTTCCCTCCTCCTAACACCTATGCTGACTAACCTGCGCAAGAAAAACATATACAGTGCCTTGCGAAAGTATTCGGCCCCCTTGAACTTTTCATCCTTTTGCCACATTTCAGGCTTCAAACATAAAGATATAAAATTTTAATTTTTTGTGAAGAATCACCAACAAGTGGGACACAATTGTGAAGTGGAACGAAATCTATTGGATATTTGAAACTTTTTTAGCAAATAAAAAACTGAAAAGTGGTGCGTGCAAAATTATTCGGCCCCTTTACTTTCAGTGCAGCAAACTCACTCCAGAAGTTCAGCCAGGATCTCTTAATGATCCAATGTTGTCCTAAATGACTGATGGTGATAAATAGAATCCACCTGTGTGTAATCAAGTCTCTGTATAAATGCACCTGCTCTGTGATAGTCTCAGGGTTCTGTTGAAAGCGCAGAGAGCATCATGAAGACCAAGGAACACACCAGGCAGGTCCGTAATACTGTTGTGGAGAAGTTTAAAGCCGGATTTGGATACAAAAAGATTTCCCAAGCTTTAAACATCCCAAGGAGCACTGTGCAAGCGATCATTTTGAAATGGAAGGAGTATCAGACCACTGCAAATCTACCAAGACCTGGCTGTCCCTCTAAACTTTCAGCTCAGACAAGGAGAAGACTGATCAGAGATGCAGCCAAGAGGCCCATGATCACTCTGGATGAACTGCAGAGAACTACAGCTGAGGTGGGAGAGTCTGTCCACAGGACAACAATCAGTCGTACACTGCACAAATCTGGCCTTTATGGAAGAGTGGCAAGAAGAAAGCCATTTCTCAAAGATATCCATAAAAAGTCTTGTCTAAAGTTTGCCACAAGCCACCTGGGAGACACACCAAACATGTGGAAGAAGGTGCTCTGGTCCGATGAAACCAAAATCAAACTTTTTGGCCACAATGCAAAACGATATGTTTGGCGTAAAAGCAACACAGCTCATCACCCTCAACACACCATCCCCACTGTCAAACATGGTGTTGGCTGCATCATGGTTTGGGCCTGCTTTTCTTCAGCAGGGACAGGGATGATGGTTAAAATTGAGGGGAAGATGGATGCAGCCAAATACAGGACCATTCTGGATGAAAACCTGTTGGAGTCTGCAAAAGACCTGAGACTGGGACGGAGATTTATCTTCCAACAAGACAATGATCCCAAACATACAGCAAA
The DNA here is from genome assembly GCA_029206835.1 of Rana muscosa. NCBI lineage: Eukaryota > Metazoa > Chordata > Amphibia > Anura > Ranidae > Rana > Rana muscosa. The sequence goes on from CM055118.1 coordinate 478,452,231, forward strand.
ATCTACAAAGGAATGGTTCACAAATAAACGTATCCAGGTGTTAGAATGGCCAAGTCAAAGTCCAGACCTGAATCCAATCGAGAATCTGTGGAAAGAGCTGAAAACTGCTGTTCACAAACGCTCTCCATCCAACCTCACTGAGCTCGAGCTGTTTTGCAAGGAAGAATGGGCAAGAATTTCAGTCTCTCGATGTGCAAAACTGATAGAGACATACCCCAAGCGACTTGCAGCTGTAATCGCAGCAAAAGGTGGCTCTACAAAGTGTTAACGCAAGGGGGCCGAATAATTTTGCATGCCCCACTTTTCATTTTTTTCTTAGTTAAAAAAGTTTCAAAAATCCAATAGATTTTGTTCCACTTCACAATTGTGTCCCACTTGTTGGTGATTCTTCACAAAAAATTAAAATTTTATATCTTTATGTTTGAAGCCTGAAATGTGGCAAAAGGATGAAAAGTTCAAGGGGGCCGAATACTTTTGCAAGGCACTGTATACCATATTTATCAGCGTATAACACGCACCACTAGTTTAGGAGGGAAGTTTAAGGAAAAAAAACTAACATTTTAAATGCCCATGAATGCAGCCTTATCAGTGTCCATCTGCAGCCTTGCCCAACAGTGTCCATCTGCAGGCTTCCCATCCATCTGCATCCATCTGCAGCCTTGCCCATCCATCAGCAGCCTTGCCCAAACAAGGCTGTGCAAAATGTTTGCAAATCACAAGATTGTGGGTACGTAAAATATTCAGACCCCCTTAAAGTGGTTGTAAACCCTGGAAAAAAAACAAAACACCTGCAAGATAAAGCCATAATGAGCTAGTATGACTAGCATACTAGCTCATTATGCATTACTTACCTTAGATCAAAGCCCCTGAAGCCGTCCACGTCTCCCACTCCAGCCGCAGTCATCTCTCCGGAAGGTTACTTCCGGGTATCGCCGCTCCAGCGCTGTGATTGGCGGGAGCGGCAAAGACGTCACTCCGCGCATGCGCGCGGGAGCCGTCAAATCCGGCAAGGCCGGATTTGTGGATGGGATTTACAGCGCGCCTGCAACGTAGACAACTGTGTAATCCCATTCACAAATATCTCCTAAACCGTGTAGGTTTAGGAGATATTGAAAACACCTACAGGCAAGCCTTAAAGTGGTTGTATACCCATAATTTGTACAAGCACCTACAGGTAAGCCTACATTAAGGCTTACCTGTAGGTGCTTGCAATATCTCCGAGACCTACACAGTCTCGGAGATATTTGCAAAAAAGACTGTACCGCTATCTACGGCGCATGCGCGCCGTAGATAACGGCGCAGGCGCACTGAGCGCGGCGGCTCTTGAATGGGAGCCTGCCGGACACTGCCGGAAATTCGCGCATGCGCGGGGATCGTGCTGTTCCCCGCGCATGTGCGGGAGTGACGTCATCGCCGCTCCGGCCAATCACAGCGCCGGAGCGGCGATACCCGGAAGTCACTCCGTGTATCATGGATTCGACGGAGGACATGTCCGAGGACCGCTGCGGGGGCTTCGATCTAAGGTAAGTGATTGATAATGAGCTAGTATGCTAGTCATACTAGCTCATTATACCTTTGCCTTGCAGGTTGACAAAAAAAAAAAAAAAAGTTTTGCGGTATACAACCGCTTTAATGTAGGCTTACCTGCAGGTGAAACTTCCGGGGGAGGGTTTACAACCACTTTAAATTTTTCACTCTTTGTTATATTATATGTATTTGTTAAATGAAGGTGTAGAACCATCTCAAGGATGATCAGAAGAAATGGACAGCACCTGAGGTAAATATATGAGTGTCACAGCAAAGGGTCTGAATACTTAGGACCATGTGATATTTCAGTTTTTCTTTTTTAATAAATCTGCAAAAATGTCAACTATTCTGTGTTTTTCTGTCAATATGGGGTGCTGTGTGTACATTAATGAGGAAAAAAAATTAACTTAAATGATTTTAGCAAATGGCTGCAATATAACAAAGAGTGAAAAATTTAAGGGGGTCTGAATGCTTTACGTACCCACTGTACATACAGTGTCTTTGGCAGGTAAATCAAATCCCTGAGGGAGCGAGCGTCGCCGAGATACACAGAGCCGGATGTCCTATGTACTCGTCTCCTCTCACAGTCCCGCCCCTTGGCCCGGCTCCTATGATGGACATAACACCGGTCCAATGGCGGGAGGCGGGACTGGGCGTGACTGCGAGCAGAGCCGAGTACACAGTACACTCAGCTCTGTCTATTTCGGCGGTGCTCGTTCCCTCCGAGGCAGCCGTTCGGTGTATAACACGCACCCACGATTTTCCCCTGATTTTAAGGGGAAAAAGTGTGTGTTATACGCCGATAAATACGATACTTACCTATTTTTAGCCTGCTCCGGTCTTGTGATCGCCTGGGTTACCCAGTGGTGGCTGCAGGGGAGAGAAGAGAGCGAGCTCAACAACGGCTGTGAATTATGGAAGCTGTGGCGTCACCCATAGGCTCCTATGGCCCATCTGTTGTCGGTGCTACCTCTTCTGCCCTGCAGCCAACACTGGCTGACAGAGGAATCAGATCACGTGACTGGACTGTGGCAGCCTTAAACAGGTTAGTCAGCATAGGTGTAAGGAGGGGTGAGGGAGCACTTAAGACTAGTTCTCTTTATGTTGAATCTGTTTTATTGAGTTTCAAGCATTTGTAAAACATGTTGACTAAACATAGGTCAGGAATAACATATGTCCATTGAGTGTACAAGTCTACATTAGGATCGGAAGGACACTAAAAGAACATGTATCACATATGCATAGTCCGGTAGATATCCTTAACCACTTAAGCCCCGGACCATTTGGTAGCTAAAGGACCAGAGGTGAATTCAGAATTTTGCACTGCGCTGCTTTAACTGTAAATTGTGCGGACATGCAATGTTGTACCCAAACAAAATTTGCGTCCTTTTCTTCCCACAAATAGAGCTTTCTTTTAATGGTATTTGATTGCCTCTGCGATTTTTATTTTTTGCGATATAAACGGAAAAAGACAGAAAATTTTGAAAAAAAATGATATTTTCTACTTTTTGTTATAAGAAAAATCGAATAAACTCAATTTTAGTCATACATTTAGTATAGTCCAAAATGCAGCGCTATATAAAAAAATATATAATGAAAAAAAGTCCAAAGCATTGAAACCAATCAATATTGAATAAACGTGAAAATGATGAAAATGATGTAATCCCACCACCAATCTTCAGTGTGCGAAAAAGGATTTTAAAGCACACCACACCAACGTGCTCACAATCTGCTTACCAGAAAGTGGAAATAAGTCATATGTATTCAGCCACATGTTTTTAGTAAAAAAAATGTCAATAAGCGTATATTTATTGGTTTGCGCAAAAGTTATAGAGTTTACAAACTAGGGTACATTTTCTGAAATTTACACAGCTTTAAATTTATGACTGCCTATCTCATTTCTTGAGGTGCTAAAATGACAGGGCAGTACAAAACCCCCCCAAATGACCCCATTTTGGAAAGTAGACACCCCAAGGAAATTGCTGAGAGGCATGTTGAGCCCATTGAATTTTTTTTTTTTTTTGTCTTAAGTGATTGAATAATGACAAAAAAAAAAAAAAATTACAAAAAGTTGTCACTAAATGATATATTGCTCACACATGCCATGGTTATATGTGGAATTGCACCCCAAAATACATTTTGCTGCTTCTCCTGAGTACGGGGATACCACATGTGTGGGACTTTTTGCGAGCCTAGCCGCGTACGGGACCCCGGAAACCAAGCACCGCCTTCAGGATTTCTAAGGGCGCAAATTTTTGATTTCACTCCTCACTACCTATCACAGTTTCGAAGGCCATAAAATGCCAAAATAGCACAAAACCCTGCCCCAAATGACCCCATTTTAGAAAGTAGACACCCCAAGGAAATTTCTGAGAGGCCTGTTGAGCCCATTGAATATATTTTTTTTTTGTCCCAAGTGATTGAATAATGACAAAAAAAAATAAAAAAATTACAAAAAGTTGTCACTAAATGATATATTGCTCACACATGCCATGGTTATATGTGGAATTACACCCCAAAATAAATTTTTCTGCTTCTCCTGAGTACGGGGATACCACATGTGTGGGACTTTTTAGGAGCCTAGCCGCGTACGGGACCCCGAAAACCAAGCACCGCCTTCAGGATTTCTAGGCACAAATTTTTGATTTCACTCCTCACTACCTGTCACAGTTTCGAAGGCCATAAAATGCCAAAATAGCACAAAACCCCCCCAAATGACCCCATTTTGGAATATAGACACCCCAAGCTATTTGCTGAGAGGCATGGCGAGTATTTTACAGCTCTCATTTGTTTTTGAAAATGAAGAAAGAAAATATATATATATATATTTTTTTTTTCAATTTTCAAAACTTTGGGACAAAAAGCGAGATCTGCAAAATACTCACAATACCTCTCAGCAAATAGCTTGGGGTGTCTACTTTCCAAAATGGGGTCATTTGGGGGGGTTTTGTGCCATCTGGGCATTCCATGGCCTCCGAAACTGTGATAGGCAGTGAGAAGTGAAATCAAAAATTTACACCCTTAGAAAGCCTGAAGGCGGTGCTTGGTTTTTGGGGTCCCGTACGCGGCTAGGCTCCCAAAAAGTCTCATACATGTGGTATCCCCGTACTCAGGAGAAGCAACAGAATGTATTTTGGGGTGTAATTCCACATATGCCCATGGCATGTTTGAGCAATATATCATTTAGTGACAACTTTGTGCAAAAAAATAAATAAATAAATTGTCGTTTTTCCGCAACTTGTGTCAACATATAAAATATTCCATGGACTTGACATGCCTCTCAGTATATAGCTTGGGGTGTCTACTTTCCAAAATGGGGTCATTTGGGGGGGTTTTGAACTGTTCTGGCATTTTATACACAACATTAGGAAGCTTACATCCACTCTTCTAACCACTTGAAGACAAAGCCCTTTTTGACACTTTTTGTTTACATGAAAAAATTTTTTTTTTTGCAAGAAAATTATGTTGAACCCCCAAACACCCCCAAACATTACAGATTAAAATGGTGGGTGTTGCATTTTTTTTTTCTACACAGTATTTGCGCAGCGATTTTTTAAACGCATTTTTTGGGTTAAAAAATACACTTTTTTTAATTTTAATGCACTAAAACACACTATATTGCCCAAATGTTTGATGAAATAAAAAAGATGATCTTAGGCCGAGTACATAGATACCAAACACGACATGCTTTAAAATTTCGCACAAACGCGCATTGGCGACAAACTACATACATTTTTAAAAGCCTTCAAAAGCCTTTACAGGTTACCCCAGTAGATTTACAGAGGAGGTCTACTGCTAAAATGACTGCCCTCGATCTGACCTTCGCGGTGATACCTCACATGCATGGTGCAATTGCTGTTTACATATGACGCCAGACCGACGCTTGCGTTCGCCATTGGGCAAGAGCAGGGCAGGACAGGGGTGCTTTTTTTTTTTTTTTTTTTATTATTAATTTTGCTTTTTTATTTTATTTTTTAATTGTTCCTTCCAAGTATTTTTTTTTTTTATCATTTTTATTGTTATCTCAGGGAATGTAAATATCCCCTATGATAGCAATAGGTAATGACAGGTACTCTTTTTTGAAAAAACTGGGGTCTATTGGATCCTAGATCTTTCCTCTGCCCTCAAAGCATCTGACCACACCAAGATCGGTGTGATAAAATGCTTTCCCAATTTCCCAATGGCGCTTTTTATATCCGGGGGGGGGACATTCCCTCCCACTGCTTGTAAAAGCAGTCCAGAGGCTAATTAGCCGCTAGGATTGCTTTTACATGAAAGCCGGCCGCAGGCTAAAAAGAATGATACCAAGATGATACCTAAACCCGCAGGCATCATTCTGGTATAAACATTCAAAGTCCAGCAACATACCAGTACGTTGCTGGTCCTTGTTGGACATGTATTGTAATCTTTTTTTTTCATGTAGCCAGTTGGCTGAACGAAAAAAGAGATTGATCGGTGGGTATGCCCACCATTAGAATACCGCCCTTCATCCACCCACTTCCAATGATGGGCATACACGCACCATTTATATATGCCGAAGCATGGGGGCATCCTCCCGCAAAAAAGTTATGCCGCACACACATGGTCAGACTTTTCCACGGGCAAGCCTCCGTCGGAATTTCGACCGTATGTACGCGGCATTAGGAGCAAAATCGCTCCTCTGCTCCTGCTGCCCCAATGCTTCGGCATATATGCTTTTTTTATTTAACTGTGGTGGTGAAATCACCTCCTACAGCACTGGAGTCGCAGGGATCAGGCCTGTCTCTGCGAACGCTGCAGTTATGTGTGTTTTTGTTTTGTAAGTGACAGTGATCGATCGATACTGCACTTGGGTGGCCTGGGCTGGACGGAGGGGCAAAACGCAGGTGCCAGCAGGTATCTGGGCTAATCCCGCTAACACTGCGTTTTTGGGAACCCTAAACTGCTGGGGACGCTAGTATAGATCTGATCAGATCAGATATTGATCTGTTCAGATACTATACCACTAAGGGGGGTGTATGCTTCACGCGTGGGTGTTAGCGTTACTGGCACTAACCTGACGCTGCCTGGGGTGTGACGCAGACCCTCTCTGACGCTAAAACCTAATTGATATCACCCGCCGGGCGATCAGGGGGTTAAACCTTTATTGGGTTATATACGGCGGGTGCCCTGACACTATAAAAAGCAAACTAACTAACCAGCGTCACCCGTAACACTTATATGGTGATCTAGGGGCAATCAGGGGGTTAAAACCTTTATTAGATAATATATGGGGGTACCTGACGCTATAAAAACCTGCGGCGAACCTAAAAAAAAATTACTGGCTACCGACCTGCATCACCGACACTAAGACAGCGATCAGAAAAACGATCGCTTAGCGACAGTGGTGATAGGGGGTGAAAGGGTTACCTGGGGGGCGATCAAGGGGGTTAAACCTTTACTAGATAATATATTGGGGTACCTGACGCTATAAAAACCTGCGGCGAACCTAAAAAAAATTACTGGCTACCGATCTGCATCACCGACACTAAGACAGCGTTTAGAAAAACGATCGCTTAGCGACAGTGGTGATAGGGGGTGAAAGGGTTACCTGGGGGGCGATCAAGGGGGTTAAACCTTTATTAGATAATATATTGGGGTACCTGACGCTATAAAAACCTGCGGCGAACCTAAAAAAAATTACCAGCTACCGATCTGCATCACCGACACTAAGACAGCGTTTAGAAAAACGATCGCTTAGCGACAGTGGTGATAGGGGGTGAAAGGGTTACCTGGGGGGCGATCAAGGGGGTTAAACCTTTACTAGATAATATATTGGGGTACCTGACGCTAAAAAAACATGCGGCGAACCTAAAAAAAATTACTGGCTACCGATCTGCATCACCGACACTAAGACAGCGTTTAGAAAAACGATTGCTTAGCGACAGTGGTGATAGGGGGTGAAAGGGTTACCTGGGGGGCGATCAAGGGGGTTAAAACTTTATTAGATAGAATATTGGGGTACCTGACGCTATAAAAACCTGCGGCGAACCTAAAAAAAATTACCGGCTGCCGATCTGCATCACCGACACTAAGACCGCGTTTAGAAAAACGATCGCTTAGCGACAGTGGTGATAGGGGGTGAAAGGGTTACCTGGGGGGCGATCAAGGGGGTTAAACCTTTATTAGATAATATATTGGGGTACCTGACGCTATAAAAACATGCAGCGAACCTAAAAAAAATTACTGGCTGCCGTTTGGCATCACTGACGCTAAGACAGCGATCAAAAAAATGATCGCTTAGCGACAGTGGTGATAGGGGTGAAAGGGTTATCTGGGGGGTGATCAGGGGGTTAAACCTTTATTAGGGGGGTTAGGGGGCTGCACTGGACCTAAAACTAAATGTAGTGACACTTTTACAGTCACAAATGTCACTGATTGCAGTGATCAGTAAATAAATGGTCACTGCAATCAGTGACACTGTGACTGGGGGCTTGGGGGGTGATCTGGGGGTGTCTGGGGGGGCCTGGGGGGGCGATTTATGTCCCTATGTGTCCTGGTGTCAGTGTAGTGTTGTGTGCACTGACCTGATGTCTTCTCTTGTACGGCGCTTGGTATATGTGAGCGCCGCACCAGAGATGACATCACTTCCTCCTGCTTCCTCTGCCTGACACAGACAGAGGGGGCATTTCTATTCGCCGGGAGCGATCGCGAGGGGGTGGCCGGAAACGAATGGCTGCCCCCTCATCTCGGAATGCTCCCGGACACTTAGCAACCGCTCACTGTATAGGAGGGGGGTCCGATTGGACCCCCCAACTATACAAAGGCAATCACGTACACTCTACGTGATTGTGCCTGTCGGTGCCATTCTGCCGACGTATATATACAGTGAGCGGTCGTTAAGTGGTTAATGAACATAGAATTAAGTGAAATAAACCAAGTAATGGTAAATCAAGTAACCAGTAGACCACTATAAACAGTGGTGTAGAAAACGAAAAAAAAAAAACAAGGCTCAACACATATGGCCTGAAAGTGCGGTGAATCTACCGGTAAGATTACTACAATCTTATAAAGGTACAGGAGGAGGAGAAATAAGGATATAAAAAAAAAGGAGGGGGTAGGGGGAGGGGAGGCTGGGAATGAGAGAAAAAAAAAAGGGAAAGTGGGGAGAAGGGATATCATGCTACTCATGAGAGGGCCCTGGGGGAGCAGTAGGAGCTGTATCCGCTATAAAAGAGTCAAAATCAGCAGAGAACCGGAAGTGTAACCAAACGGTCCACGTAATAGTGTGGTCCTCACTCTTATCGGCATCCCACGCTAACATCCTTTCAATATGTTCGATCCTGTCCATTTCACAGGCCCAATCAGCTAGAGAGGGGATCACAGGGTTGACGTCACGTTCTGGCAATAACTGAACGTGCAGCCGTCAGCAAATGGCGAATTAAGCTCTTCTTAATTTGTTTGTATGACCCCGGTAACATAGATAGGACTGTTCATCAGGATATTTTTCACCTACAAGTTTGTCACGTAGCTTGAGAATCTTGTCCCAAAAGGGGGTAACACGTGGGCACGTACCTCAAATGTGTGTCATGTTCCCCCGGGCCTGCAAACATCTCCAACATACGTCAGAAACATTAGGATCAAACTTGTGTAGAATAGTGGGGCAGCGATACCACCTAGAGAAAATACGGTAATTCCGTTCTTGGGCATGAGATGAGATAGATAATTTAAAAGAGAGCGCCAGTGTTTTGCCCCACTCCATATCCTCCGGAGACATATTCATCTCCCTTTCCCATTTTGAGAGAAATGGCAGTGAGTTTGGATAAGAGACCTGAATCAGTAACTGATATATCAGGGATAGCGAATGCTCTGGTCTGTCCGACTGGGATAGCAATGACTCAAAAGATGTATGTGGTCTAGTCATATCATCAACGTTTAGTATTTTGTTCATAAAGTGTGTTAATTGAGTGTGTTCAAGCCAAGCCATAGAAGGGTTGTGGCAGGAGGAGAGCATGTCCGGTAGGGGAATCGGTTGTCCAGCGCGAAGCGTATGACTCAACAGAGGAGCCTCTGATTTTTTCCACATAAGAAATTTAGATTAGAAGTCGGAGGGAAAGAGTTGATATCAAATAATGGAGTCAAGGGGCTGGGTCTCGAGGACAATAAACCTTTGGTAAGGTAGTTGTCCCAAATTCGCAGCGTAGTGGAAGTCACAAGGGGTAATAGGTCTGTAGGGGGTCTGTGTGTCGGGTGTGTCCATGGAAGGGATGTGAGGTTGGGAGATATTCGGTCATTTTCTAATGACGTCCACAATTTAGTGGAGGAACCACGGTAACAATCGACTATTCTGATCAGCGATGCAGCGTGAAAGTACAGCCGTAGGTCAGGGAGGGCGACACCTCCTCAATTTTTAGGTAAAGCTAAAACGTGGGGGGCGTGACCGGATGTTGAGGTGAGAGGCCGTAGCAACCCGGCCCCCGTACCTCGCTCCCATGTTGCGCTGTGATTGCGGGAATGGACGGAGAAAGTAGGAGAGGAGCGGCGGCGATGTGAGTGGGACTGGTCGGCTGACCCCCCCCCCTGGAAACCGGGTGCCTGGAAATCCGAAGATCGGAGAGTGGAGCTGCACGGAGCTGCACGGAGCGGAGGATAGGTGGCAGTGTGCGCACCCGTGAGGAGGATACAGGAATACATACGGGAACCGCGCGCTTGCTATCTGCCGCCTGAAGCATTAGTGGTCTGGGCTGCCTGTTATCATACCCCTGCCGCCCTGCTGCGAGCCTGTCACAGCCATCCAGTTACCCAGCTATCCATGCATAAGGAGGCATCACTAAGGTACACCGGGTTTTGCAATTCTGGACCCTGAGGTGAGCGGACTTTTTTTTGTATGTTTAAAACTTAAAGACCCAGGCATGTGGAGTACATTGGGTACAATAGTAGCAACAGTGATTCCCTATTTTCCTTAGGGTGAGGAGCCTGGAGGAAGGTGGTCTGCTTCATAGGGGACTGCCTGGTCACCGGAGCCCGCAGAGGGATAGTGTGCGGGGAACATATAAAAGCATATTTATAGGGGGGTAAAAATGCCGGGCACACTATCGGTAATGACCAGGAACACCTCCAAGGACGGGTCAAGTGCAGGCACACAGCAACAGCAACAGCCTCAGTCTCAGTCTCAACCCCAGGCACAGTCAACCAGGGGGACTAAAGCAAGCCAGGCAGCAGCCGTGGCCGCGGCTAAACTGGAAAAGTTTGGGCACGTCCCGGCATGTACAGCAAGCTACACACCTACAAAGGGACAAGGGTCCCAACAACTGAACCCCCAGCGGAAGAGTCTAGGTCAGATAACAACGATAGTGACACCTGGAAAGATGGCAGGGGGTACAGGGCCTAAGGGGAAAGTATCGGGCAATCTGGCAGAGCCAAATACAGGACCCTCTATGAGAGAGATCTTTTCCGCAATTAACAGCTGCAAATCCTCACTGTCTGAAATATTTGGCCAGCTGCGGGAGATAAAGGAAGATATGTCAGTATTAAAGCAAGATGTGCAGGGGATTGGCGTGAGGACCTCCGCTCTGGAGGAGAGGTTAAGCCAGGTTGAGGACGATGTTAGCCCTATGGTAACCGAGATGGAAACAATGAGAGAACAATTGAACATGTGTATTAATAAAATCGATGACATGGAAAATAGGTTACGAAGGAAAAATATAAGAGTACTAGGCCTCCCCGAGAAAAGTGAAGGTAACTGCCCTACTGAATTTATGGAAGACTGGCTAATAGGAGTATTTGGTAAGGACTGCCTATCAAAATACTTTTCAATCGAACGGGCCCATAGAGTCCCCTTTAGGGCGCCGGCTGAGGGAGGTCGACCGAGACCTATGCTCATTAAACTCTTACACTTCACGGATAAAATTACCATTCTCCAAAAGGCAAGAGAGTTGAAAAATATACAAGTAAACGGTGCAAGAATATCAATTTATGCAGATTTCTCCCCTGAATTGCAGAGACAGAGAGCTAAATTTACCGAGTGTAAACACAGACTTCAGCAAAAAGGAATTAGATATGCAATGTTCTATCCAGCACGTTTAAGGATAACTGTGAATGGGGAAAACAAGTTTTTTAACACACCCGCCGAGTTGACATCTTGGATGAACACAAGGGAAGGAGAACCACAGCAGAGTGGAACTGTTTAGTAATTACACAAAGGAACTTTAGTAACATTTTTTTTTTCAGTCTGCCTCTCTTTCTTTTTTCTTTTTGAGAGAGGGGGAAGGAGGGGTGGAGGGAGGGAGAGGAGGAAGTGGAAACATGCACAGAAACTTAAGCGAAACGTAAGCGAAATTGCTCCCCCCCCTCCTCCCCTTTTTTTTTTTTTTTTCCCTTCCCCCCTTGGGTGAGCGTTTTTTTTTTTGCACAACGCATTTCTCTATTTACTTATTTACTTATTTGTTCATTTTTTTTTGTTTTTTTGTTTTTTTGCACAATGAGAAAAAGGGAAAGGAATTTTTTTTTTTGCAACATGGGAGCGGGAGGGGGGAGGGTAGGAGGGAAGGGTTGTGAAAGTGTACTCTCAGTATTTTTTGTGGGGAGTGGTACAAGGGTGGAGGGCAAAGAAGACAAAACATAATGCATGTAAAAAGTGCGTAAGAAAGTTTGTTACACTCAAACCATTCAAAACACTAAAATACATATTAAGAGGAGTGGTAGGGAGAGGTCTCACCTCAAAGGTAGGATGCGGTCACATTAGAAGCCCTCTATTTGGGCCCCAAGAAGGGCGGGGGGAGCAGCGGGTGGGAAGGGGAGGGGTGGGTGGGAAAGTATGTTTGTTTTGGGCACTAGAAGAGGGGGGAGATTCACTAAAAACACAAATCTTTGAGCGAAGAGTATTAACGGCACATTTTGGTAAGATGGGAGGCATAAAGATAAGAGCAGTCCTTAAAGGGGTAGATGACGGATAGTAGGGAGGTTGGGAAGAGAACCCCAAAACTTGGTAAATGTATGAAAGTGTGTTCATGGAATGTTCGGGGGGTAAAAGATTCAACTAAAAGACAAGTGATTTTCTCAACAGCAGAAAGGAAGGACATCAAAATGCTGTGTCTGCAGGAGACGCACCTGGACGGGGAGACTATTAAGATACTAAAACACAGAAAATACAAAACACAGTACCATTCTACACACACTTCCTATTCAAGGGGTGTGAGTGTTTTGATAGATTCGGGCACAGTGTTCTCCTGTAGACAGAGCAAGATAGATCCTAAGGGACGGTATGTGTTTCTTCATTGTTGGATAGAAACAAAAGAATATGTGGTGGCAAATATATATATCCCCCCCCCCCATTTGAAACCGTAGTCCTTTGGGCGCTAATAGAGTTCGTTATGGATAAGGTGGGGGTTCCCGTTATAGTGGTAGGGGATTTTATTATGACCATGGATAAAGGAATAGATAGGTTCCCGGCGGGTGCTTCCGCAGGACATCCGTCTGCCAGCCCTCTCCTTCATTTTTGTGAGGAGGTGGGTTTGACAGACGTGTGGCGGAGGAGACACCCGGGGGAAAAACAATTCTCCTGTCACTCAAGGACGCACGATACCCTGTCCAGAATAGACCTCGTACTTTGTAACGAGGAGGCACTAGAAGTGGTGGGGGAGGTGGTTTATGAAACAAGAAGCATCTCAGATCACTCCCCAGTAATACTTGAAATAAAGCTGGATAAGGGGCATGGTAGTGGGGATTGGAAGATAAACCCATTCTGGTTGGAAGTAATTGGGGACCCGGGGGGAATTTGCGACAGTCTGAATGAATTTGTAGTATTAAATACCGGATCAGCCTCAATAGGAGTGATTTGGGATGCTCTGAAAGCATTCTTACGGGGAATATTAATTCAAAAGGTATCAGTAGCTAAAAAACAGTCACGCGCTAAGGAAATTGCAGGGAGAGAAAAAGTGTTTAGCTCAGAGCTTAATTATATAAGAAATCCAACCCCAGAAAATCATGCAGAATGGTTAGTGTCACAGGGAGAGTACCAAAAAATTGTAATAAGCAAGGCGGAAAATAAAAAATTATTCCAGAAGCAGAATTTCTACGGGGAGGGCGAGAGAGTGGGGCGTATCCTGGCCCTAATAGCTAGGGCGGGGGCCCCCCCCATCGGTTATTGCGGCGATAAGAGATGAGGAGGGGGAAGTCAGGAGAGGTACATCTGAAATAAAAGAGACCTTTAAAAAATATTATCAGAGTCTGTATAGTAGTACAACAAATGACAATTTAGAGAGGGAGATGGCAGACCTTTTTAAGGGCTCACAGATCCCTCGGCTATCAGAGGAAGATAGGGAGAGCCTGGAGGCACCGCTTACTCTGGAGGAGTTACAAATAGTAATAAAGGAGATGGCAGGTCAAAAGGCCCCGGGGCCGGATGGCCTACCAATAGAAATATATAAAACCTTTGGTGAGGTGTTGCTCCCAAAACTCCTGGAGGTTTTCAACTGGGCAGCAAAAGAAGGGCAGTTACCCCGGTCTATGACTGAAGCGACAATCATCATACTATTAAAGGAAGGGAAAGATCAGATGGAGACAGACTCATACAGACCAATATCTCTTTTATGTGCAGATGTTAAAATCCTGGCTAAAACCCTGGCAAGAAGGCTAAATAGGATAATCCCAAATTTGGTACATTTGGACCAGACGGGATTTATCCCAGGTAGGTCTACCTGCTCCAATATAAGAAGAGCATTCTTAAACACCCAGCTGCAGACAGAATCAGAGGGGTCTAGAGCGATATTGTCCTTGGATGCAGCCAAGGCGTTTGACAGCCTTGAGTGGCATTTTCTTTGGAAAACGTTGGCAGAGTACCATTTTGGTCCCAACTTTATCCAATGGATTAAAATACTATATAAAGACCCTAGAGCGAGGGTTAGGATAAATGGAGAATGTACAGACTGGTTCCAATTGGCGAGGGGGACAAGACAGGGATGCCCTTTGTCGCCCCTTCTTTTCGCCCTCGCCATGGAACCATTGGCCAGTGCTATAAGGACAGATCCAGGAATAAAGGGTTTCAAAAGGAGACTGGGGGAAGAGAAAATAGCTATGTATGCGGATGATATATTGCTCTTCCTAGGGGATTTGCAAACCTCACTGGCAGGGGCAATAAACATAATAGGGAAATTTGGAAAGTTCTCTGGAATAAAAATAAATTGGGAAAAATCGGTTCTTCTACCGATTGACCCATTGATGGGAGAGATGGTACAAGTAAAGGTGGTGTCCCAAATAAGATACCTAGGAATTAATATAACAAAGGACCCGAGGCAATATATAACTGGAAACTTAGTTCCCTTATTAGCAAAGCTTAGACAAAAATGCCGGGTGTGGAATAAGCTCCCACTTTCAGTAGCTGGTAGGTCCAATTTGATAAAAATGGTCTGGATGCCACAAGTTTTATATATCCTCCATAATTCTCCAGTATGGATCCCCAAACAGTGGTTTAATAAAATAGACAGCGTATTCAGGGAATTGATTTGGAGGAACGGAGCAGCAAGGATATGTCTCCGCGCCCTACAACAACCAAAAGAGAAGGGGGACTGGACATCCCGAACCCTAGATATTACTTTTTAGCTGCTCAGATGCAGCACATGTGTGGCAGTAACCGAAGGGTAGAAAGTGAAATAAAGGGGTTAATTTTGAATGATACATGCCATGATACAGTAGTTGAGGCAGTGGAGGCGGACTCCTTCTGCTCTAAAGGCCCTACGGCCCAATTAATGGTAAAGAGCTGGAAAGAGGTCAAGAAGATCATGGGATATAAGGGATTCTCTGAATACTCACCTATATGGGATAACAGCAATCTGCAAGAACTTAGGGTTATGGGTAGGGCTGAGGATTGGGATAGAGTGGAAATACACTTGCTGGCGCAACTCTATAAGGAAGAAAGAATAAAATCATTTCAAGAAATAAAGGAGGAGTATGTAGTCCCAAATAGATCCTTTTATAAATACTTGCAAATCAGACACGCGCTGCACGCACAATTTGGACAGAGTCCACCAGAATGGAACGACATGCCCATCTTACGTAATTTAGTAGACACAGATACCTCTAGAGGGGTAATCTCTGACATATACGGATCCCTAGTAAGGGCCGATCAGGGAGAGATTCTGGTTAACAAAAATAAGGCTAAATGGGAGAGAGATGTGGGCCCACTTTCGCAGAAACAATGGGAGCAAATAGTAGCGACAGGACCCAAAGTATCACTTTCACCCTCTCAAACAATATCCCAACTCTACCTGTTATATAGAGTATACTATACTCCCCAAAGGTTGTTCCAGTTTGGTAGGAGACCGGATCCGTGTTGTCAGAGATGTGGGGACAATAGGGGAGATTTAATACACATGGTCTGGAGCTGTCCCAAGTTATACCAATATTGGAAGCAAATAGTAGAAAGGATAAACCTGGTGTTTGAGACATCTCTTCGCCCAGAAGCCAGACTATGCGTATTGGGTCTCCTGGAAGAAGAGGGACTGCCAGTAGATGAACGGATAGCAATAACAAGATGTCTGTTCCAGGGCAGGAAAATAATTGCTCAGAAATGGCAAGCCGAAAGTCCCCCTACAATAAGCGAGTGGAGGATAGTGATGGAGGATACAGTAGCAAAAGAAGAATTTATATACAAAAAGAAAGGAAATAAATTTAAATTTAATAAAATGTGGAAAAAGTGGATAGAGAGGTGATCACGCTGAGAATGGGTGTGGTAAAGGTATGGATGGGTGAGAGGTAATATAGTTGTGTAGAGGGCACAAGAAGGGTCTATATCGTATAATTTTATTCATGCTCAATGTGCGGTACTGTAATAGTGTATGTATGATTTGTTATGTAGAAAAAAGGAAAATAAAAAAAAAAGAATAAAAAAAAAAAAAAGCTAAAACGTTAAAGCCAATCCTGGACTTCTTATGTCGCCATATGAAGTCCCGAATCGCCCTGTTAATCGATTGGAAGAAGCCACGAGGAGGTGGATTAGGAATTACCTGAAAAATGTATAAAACTTTGGGCAGAATGTCCATTTTGACGGCGTTCATTCGGCCAAACCAGGAGATGTTTGGTTTATCATAAGATTCAAAGCATGTTCGCAAAGTTCTTATTAGGAGCGTATAGTTTATATCTGTCAGGGTGGGTAGAGAGGTAGGGATTTGGATTCCAAGATACTTGACAGCTTTTTGCTGCCATTTAAATTCAAATGATGATTGAACCCATTTCTCTTCTTCCAAAGACCAGACTCCCTCTCTCTTGCGCCCTTTGGAACGCTCGCTCTGTCTGTAACAAACTCACCTCCCTCCACAATCTCTTTATCGCTAACTCATTTAATCTACTCGCCGTCACCGAAACCTGGCTTCCCGAATCCAACACTGCGGCTTCTGCTGCCCTATCCCATGGTGGTCTTCTTTGGACTCACTCTTCCAGATCCAGTGGATGCAAAGGTGGGGGTGTTGGAATCCTTTTATCCCCACATAGCACCTTTCAGGTACAGTACTTCACCAACCTCCCTCTCTGTCACTCTCCTCATTTGAGGTACATTCCATTCATCTCTTCTCCCCAGTTTCTCTAAGAATAGCTGTGATCTACCAGCCCCCCGGTCCAGTATCTTCCTTTCTTGATGACTTCTCCGCCTGGTTACCCTACATTCTCTCTTCTGAAATCCCCACAATCATTCTTGGTGACCTCAACATCCCTATTAATAATAACTCTCCTGCAACTTCCAAACTTCTCAGTCTAACCTCCTCCTTTGATCTGAAGCAATGGATACATGCTCCTACTCACTCTGAAGGCAATACCCTTGACATTGTCTTCTCCCACCTATGCACTCTATGCAACCTCTCCAACTATCCTTACCCCCTCTCTGATCACCACCTTATTAATTTCACTCTCTCCCTCTCCTCCGCCTCCTCTCCCTCCAAACGCCTAACAGTTACTCGTAGAAACCTTTGCCATATCAACCCTTCTCTTCTATGCTCTGCAACTGACCACCTCTATGGCAAAATCGCACCCCTGTCTTGCACCCACCTAGCCACTTCTGTCTACAACACTACACTTCTAGCATCGCTGGACAGACTGGCCCCCCTCACTACACGCAGAATAAGGCCCCGCCCCCTTCAACCCTGGCAAACAGATGATACTAGAAGTCTGAAAAAACACAGCCGTGCTCTCGAGCTCCAATGGCGCAAGACGATGTCCCAGAAAGATTTTGGTCAGTATAAATCTGCCCTCCAAATATACAATTCCTGCCTCCTCACTGCCAAGCAGACCTATTTCATCACCCTCATTAAAAACTTATCATCCCGTCCCCGTCAACTCTTCTCTACCTTCAACTCGCTCCTTCGTCCTCCACTGCCTCCACCCACTAACCCACTCACTGCCCAGGAGATTGCCAATCATTTCAAACAGAAGATTGATACAATTCGCGAGGAGATCTCTACTGTTCAGATACCCTCCATGCTATACACCTCATGTTCACAGGTACAATCATTACTTCCCTCTTTCAACTATAGACAAGGTTGCTAAATTACTTGCTAATGTCCATCTTACCACCTGCACTCTGGATCCTGTTCCCTCGCAAATGCTACGTTCACCCTCTAGCTCTATTCTACACTCTCTAACCCACATCTTCAATCTCTCCCTCTCTTCTGGCATCTTCCCTAACTCTTTGAAACATGCACTAGTCAGCCCCATACTTAAAAAGCCCTCTCTGGACCCATCCAATCTTGACAACCTACGCCCCATCTCCTTGCTCCCCTTTTTATCCAAACTCTTTGAATGTCTGGTCTACAACCAACTGAGCGCCCACCTTGCTGATAATAACCTTCTTGATCCCCTTCAGTCTGGATTTCGTCCTCAACATTCCACAGAAACTGCTCTCCTAAAACTAACAAATGATATACTAACAGCTAAAACTAAGGGACACTATTCTGTACTCCTACTCCTGGACCTCTCTACTGCCTTCGATACGGTTGACCACCCCCTCCTCCTCAAAAAACTCCACGCCTTTGGTCTCCGTGACTGTACTCTTCGTTGGTTCTCTACCTACTTATCCAACCACACCTTTAACATTGCTTATAACTCTACTTCCTCCTCTTCCTTTCTCAGTCGGTGTCCCCCAAGGTTCTGTTCTTGGACCCCTCCTATTTTCAATCTACACCTCCTCCCTGGGTCAGCTGATAGCCTCCCATGGCTTCCAATACCACCTCTACGCTGATGACACTCAAATCTATTTCTCTGCCCCTCTACTCACTGCTTCATTCTCCTCACGTATCTCTAATTTACTATCCGATATATCAGTTTGGATGTCACACCACTTCCTCAAACTTAATCTATCCAAAACTGAACTGATAATTTTTCCTCCTCCACGTGCCCCCTCCCCCGATCTCTCTGTCAATATTGATGGCACAACTATCAGCCCATCCCCACACGCCAAGGTCCTAGGAGTAGTTCTGGACTCTGAACTCTCCTTTAAGCCTCACATCCAATCACTGTCCAAATCTTGCCGTCTCAACCTCCGCAACATCTCCAAAATACACCCCTTTCTAACCAATGACACAACAAAGCTCCTAATTCACTCCCTGGTCATTTCTCGCCTCGATTACTGCAACTCCCTCCTCATTGGCCTACCTCGGAAAATGTTAACCCCCCTTCACTCCATCATCAATGCTGCTGCCAGACTCATCCACCTTAGCAACCGCTCTGTCTCTGCCACTCCTCTCTGTCAATCCCCCACTGGCTTGCGCTCACCCAACAAATTAAATTCAAAATACTAACAACTACCTACAAAGCCATCCATAACACTGCCCCCAACTACATCACTGACCTAGTCTCTAAATACCAACCTAATCGTTCTCTTCGTTCTTCTCAAGACCTCCTTCTCTCTAGCTCTATTATCACCTCCTCCCATGCTCGTCTCCAGGACTTTTCCAGAGCCTCTCCAAACCTATGGAACTCCTTACCCCAATCTGTCCGTCTATCTCCTTCTCTATTAGTTTTTAGAGGATCCCTAAAAACCCTCCTCTTCAGAGAAGCCTATCCTACCCACACCTAGCAACTGTATTTTCATTTTGTCCACCTGATCATCCCCCACAGCTACTACCCTTTGTTTCACGTGACCCTCCCTTCTAGACTGTAAGCTCTAACGAGCAGGGCCCCCTGATCCCTCTGTATTGAATTGTATTGTGATTGTACTGTCTTCCCTGATGTTGTAAAGCACTGCGCAAACTGTTGGCGCTATATAAATCCTGTATAATAATAATAATAGAAAAAACTTAAACTCAAAACAATCTGATTAACGGTCTCACAGACCAGAAATATATGGATGAATGGCTTGAGTTCTTTAACCGAATGGGAAGGGAGCTTCAGGCCTTAGTCTTAAAGAGAAAGCACATTAAATTAGGTATTGTTAATCAAAAAATTAATGCAATACAAACATTATTGGAACCTATGAAGGACACTAACCAAGTTAAGGAGTTCAATATTAGTATGAAAAAGAAACTTGAAAAGATAGACAGAAAGACCCAAAAGAAAAAGGTTAAAAAATATATTAGGGACTCCAATGATTTCCAGACCAATAACATCTATGCTTGGCAAGGCATCAGTATGGGGAAGGATGATAAACCTAAAGAAGTTGGTGAACAGACCAGTAACAACGCACAACCAACTAAGGAGTCAAACACTAGAAAAGTAGTGGGGAAAGATGCAGTTAACAAGAATGAACAATTAACTGGGGGGATAGTTCGAAATGGTGGACAAATTAATAAAACTGGGCAACCAGTGCAGCATCAACAGAACGTTAGACCCAATGTGCAAGAAAGGGGTGGATATCAATATCAACAATACCCATCTCCCTGACCTTTTAGTGGGAATGCCTCTTTCAATTATCAATCTCCAAGATCTGGTAGAGGTAACACTCCTCAAGGTAATTACTATCATCCACAGGACCACCAGCAGTGGCATCAGTATCCTCCACCAAATTATTATCCTGACTCAAGAAATTAATTACCACTGTTTAACAGATACCAGCCATTCGTTGATGAAGAATACTATGGAAGTCAGTAAAACCAATACCCCGCTTCCTCTTTTTTAGGACAACGGGGGAGGGGGGGCACACTGAGAAAAAAAACCCAAGGGAACAAACACAAGGGAGGAGAAAAGAATGCACCCCCACAGTATGTGAACAGAGATCCAGCAGCACCACGAAGAGAAGAAGGGGCTGCAGATCAGGGAGACGACAACAATCCAAAAAAGAGAATGCAAAACAATTGACAACGGGAATATTCAATTTAAGTAAGACCGAGTTGAATAAGAATGAACTTAATATACTTAATGCGGGTTTAAAGTGTGCCCCAAGAAAAACATTGAACAAGTTTGAAGTATATATGGATACACATAAGTTCATTAGAACGTTGAATATGAAGAAGTACTTTCTATGTCAGCCAGGTGAATCATCTTCTAAGAAGATTTACACCACGGAGTTGATTGATAGTGGATTAAAGAACAAATCTATCTTCAACCCACAGAATCCCAGCAATCACTTCATTGAGGTCTTCAAGAATTTAGTATTGAAAGATATTGAAGACTTGAAATAAAAAAAAGACCCAATCCTGAATACATCAAGGAAGGTATTCGATCGCTTGAGGACAAGAAAGATATCATTATACGCCCAGCAGATAAAGGGGTGGTGGTAGTGGTGTTGGAAAAATCTTTTTATGCACATCAATTAAATGAGCTATTATCAGATCAGGTCACGTATAAGAAGCTGTTGACAGATCCTACAGATTCCTATAGGACCCAGTTGGATTTTCTTGTAGAGTGGGACTATGGAATCGGAGCCCTCAACTCAAACGAAAGACGCTATTTGGTACCCTCTGTTAGCCGAATACCCATCATATACACCATGCCTAAAGTACATAAGAATTCTCAAACCTCCCCCCCCCACGCGCCCAATTGTCAACGGTATAGGGTCAGTGACAGCAAGATTAGGTGAATACCTGGACAAATTCCTACAGCCGAGTGTGAAAGACACCAAAGCATATTTGAAAGACACTTCAGATTTACTGTTGATGTTGGAAGAAATAGATTTGAGTACCATCAATGGGACATACTTGATTACAGCTGATGTGTGCTCGTTATACACAATTATCCAACATGAAGATGCAGCTTTGGCACTTAACTGGGAAAATAAAGTAGGAGGGATGATATCCCATACATACAGAAGAGATTTCTGGGACATGCGTTGGAGTACTGCATGTTGCATAATTACTTCTGGTGGAATAGACAGTTCTTCACTCAACAGGTTGGTGTGGCTATGGGAGCCAAATATGCTCCCAGCCTAGCCAACCTGTTCATGGCAGAATGGGAGGACAGGTATGTGTTCAGGAAACAATGTCCGCAATTGAAATTCAATCGGAGATTTATAGATGACCTCCTATTTATTTGGGAGGGATCATTGGAATCTGTCGAGGAGTTTCTAAGAGATTTAAATCAGAATAATAATAACATCAAATTAGATTATCTGATAAGCGACAAGAGTACTAACTTCCTGGATGTGACTATTGAAAAAGAGAATAATAGAATAATTACCAAAGTGTACTTTAAACCGACGGACCATAATAGCTACCTGTCAATCCGAAGTGGCCACCACCCATCATGGATTAAAAATATACCAAGGGGTCAAATGCTACGAGTCCAAAGGAACTGCACGAATGTTTCAGATTACCATCATCAAGCATAGATGTTAAAGAATAAATTCGTGCAGAAAGGCTACACTGAGAAATCTCTGGATATAGTCATTCAGGAGGTATCTGAAATCCCAAGAGAGTCATGCCTTAAGAAGAAGTCTGAAGTCCAGGGTCCTAACAATCAACATCAACTGGGCTTTATATCTAATTACCACTGTCAGTATAAAGATATAGAAGATATCTATAAGAAACATTGGCACATACTGTGTAGGAATAGATATTTGGGGGTAATTATACCAAATTACCCTAAATTTATTTACAGACAAGCCCCAAACTTTGGAGATCAAATAGTGAAGAAAATTCTGGACCCCCCGGTTCGACAACAATTTGATTTAAAAGGTTTTTTCTGTTGCAGAATACTGTTAAAATCAGTAATAGAGGCAGGACTACAGTTTGCAACAGGGATGGTGAATCTTTTGAGATCAAGGATTATATCAGCTTTAATTCCTCCCATGTTGTCTATCTCATGTGGTGTCCATGTGGGTTATTATACGTGGGTAGAACTAAAAGTATATTAAAAGTGCGCATTGCAGAACACCTGGCTAATATTAGGAAAGGCTTTCGCTACCATATCGTATCACTCCATTTTAGGGAAAAACACAATCAAGACCATTCTGTTCTACAGTTCTGTGTAATAGATACCATCTACCTGGCCTGGAGAGGCAATAATAGGGCGAGAGATCTATCCCAGAGGGAAACCCGCTGGATTTTCTTGTTGAAATGTTTATCGCCCAGAGGGTTAAATATTGAAGTAGACCTCAACTGCTTTATTAATAATTACTGATAGACAACTGGAGAGTTGTGATAATCATTTCCACTTTCCATTTTCACATTACCCATACCACTGCTTTTTCTTTATGTCCCGGTCTAAGAACTTTTTATATGCACACCATCATGTGTTCGCATAATTTGCTATTGTATATTGGTTGCTTACACTGAGATAGAGCTGTTGGACAGTCAATTGTGCCAGCATGTATGCTTATATGGTGTGTAATTTATCATACTGATGGTACATTGGGGGATTGTGTGCATCACATGGAAGAGTCTCTTCCAGTGAGATTTGTTCGTTATATTGTGGTGCACACCGTCTCCTAGTGTGAGTTATCTTTATTTTTATCTTTATTATAATTTAATATATTTTTATTGAAGTCTATTGCACCCTATTGAACTCATTAATGATATTCAGTATCTCTTGCACTGCACATATCATTCCCTGTAAATGCGATTTATTCAGGTCGACCTAAGGTTGTGCGTTTTTGGCGATATGAATGATGTTGTCATATTATTCATGTTTGCATTAGACTGAAGGGTCAATCTTATCATTGTTGAGATGGGCTTGACAGACTGATCAACCATTAGTGGGATAGATATTAAATATGCCGCTTTTAAGAAATAGCATTATTTTTATCTGATTTGTTTTTAACAAATAGCTTCTATTTTAAATGTTTTAATTGTTTTACTTATATGCTCCATGTCTTGTATTGCTATACTGCAGTGCCACTCCTCAGAGTGAGTCAGCACACAGATGGATGCTTGATTGCTTAGATGTAGTGCTCACATCATGCAGCTTACCACATCAAGGTTTTACAAACTGCTGTGCTTTGCGGTCATGGGGACATGACGTGTGCGCATGCGCGGGATGATCAATCACGTGATCAGGCATGGGGAGTCTATATAGGAAGTGAGAGATATCCCAGTGGCCAATCCCATGACTAAGCATAGACTGCGAAACATGTCGGGAACTTGGCTACAACTTTACTAGCTTTACCTATTAGGGACGCCGCTGCTGTTTAGACCATCTACCGCTATTGTGAGCCGGGAATCTGGAGTGTGGTGAGATATACCAGCGCAATACACACCTCAGGTCTGCCGTGGCCGCTCAGCACCGCAGAGCCAATCTTACACCGTTGATTGCTGTGAATTCATTTGAAGTTCTTTTTTCACTTTTTACATGTGAGTTGAATGATTGAAGTGTTGCTGTGATTTTATTATTAAACTGGAGTTACAATTTTACACTATTGGAGCACTTTTTTTATTCTTATATGTGCAATATTGAGGACTATTACGGTGATTCAGCTGAGATTGCTTTCTCCTTTTGTGGGATCATACACGAGCGATTTAGCCTGACACGAGAGTGAAAGGCAAATCTATTTGGTGAGTGCGTTTTTCAAAGGGGAAGTTCGCACAG
Source organism: Rana muscosa (assembly GCA_029206835.1). NCBI lineage: Eukaryota > Metazoa > Chordata > Amphibia > Anura > Ranidae > Rana > Rana muscosa. Next base: position 478,476,657 of record CM055118.1, read on the forward strand.
CACGTGGTGTGGTGGAAGATTTACAGAAATAGATTTCATCATTTACGTTATGGACTTATTATCACTTGTCACGGGGTGTTATTAAGTTTATTACACCATTATATAATTTTATTGTTTTTCAGCGCTACTATTTGCTTTTCTCAATCAGATTGTTTTGAGTTTAAGTTTTTTCTATTATGGAAATATACTTTAATTATTTCAGCTTTGGAATATTTTACCCCCTTCATGACCAGGCCATCTTTTGCTATTTGGCGCTGCGCTAATTTTTTTTTAAAGGTACATTTTCTTATTACGTTTTTTTTTCAAAACAAGACATATAATAGACAACAAACAGACACACGTGGAGCGAACATCGCCCAATCCAGTACAGTGCAAAAAATGTTTTTTAGAAAGCTGGTAAACAATTGGCATATATCAGGAAGACAATATTCAGTCACATTTTTAAGGAGCAGGAGAGACGGTGCTCTCAGAATCAACCCAGTAGCCCCAAACCTTCCTGAATTTTTTCGGACACCCTCTAGCCTCATATGTCAGTTTGTATAATGATACAGCATGGTTAATATTTGTGAGCCAGAAGGCAATAGTGGGTAAGGATGGAGACTTCCAATGGAAGGTTATTGCTTTCTTAGCATAAAACAATACTATTCTCAGAAATGTTTGTGTATTCTTGGATATACTATCATCATCAATATAGCCCAGTAAACACCTTAGAGGATTACATACATTAGGTAATTGTGTCAATGAACTAATGAAGGCCGTGACCTCCGACCAAAACTTCCTAAACGGAGCACACTCCCACATTAAATGAAAGAACGTGCCATCAGCCCTGCCGCAACGAGAGCATAATGCAGAGGGCAATCTATTCAGTTTAAATAGTAAGCATGGAGTAAAGTAGGATCTGTATAACAATTTAGTTTGTATTACCTTGTCACGAGAAGAGATGACAGAGGGAACCTGGAGGGGCAAAAGCTCCTGCCAGATTTCCTCCGTCAGCTCAGGGATATCAGCTCTCCAGCTGGCAGCCGTCTTGCTCAGCCTTTGAGTCGTGGAATGCAGAAGGGACCTATAATATGTAGAAACTAGCTTGGTGTGAGAGGAGTCGGTCAACATACGTTCCAGTGGGGAGAGCTGAATAGATATGTTGCGAAGACCAAACTGCGTTGCTGCAGTGTGGCGTATCTGTAGGTAGAGGAAGTAAGCTGTGCGTGGTAGATTGTAATCTCCACGAAATTCATCAAAAGAACGAAACACATTGTCTGAGAATAAATGCAAAATAGTTTTTACCCCCCTTTTCGACCAGAATCCCCCGTCGGATCTGCGGAAGAACTCTGGTAGAGTCGGGTTCCCCCAGAGTGGAGTGTTCGGCGAGTAAGTATTACTGTCAGCGAACGACTGTAGTTTTGTTAGCTTAATAAGCCTTATAGTCATTGCCAGGACACTCGTACCCTCCCGCCCTCTAAGGGACATACGATAAATCAGGATCTGCAGGGATTCATAGAAGGTGAGGATAGCAGCCTCCAAGGCAGTGGCTGCGTTGTTGGCTTCAGGAAAAAAACACAAATGTGCATGAGCTAATTGTGAGGCAATATAATAGGTGTGGAGACAGGGTAAGGCCAATCCGCCCTCCAGTACCGGTAACTGGAGGGTGGTCTTGGCAATCCTGACTACTCCCCCCCTCCATAAAAAGGAAGTAAGGATGGATTCTATTTCTTTAAATTTAAGCTTAGTGACATATATTGGTGAATTACCCAATACATACAGAAATCGTGGCAGGAATATCATTTTAAAAATATTAATCCTGCCCAATAAGGTAAGTGGGAGATTTGCCCAGGTTTTGAATGTGGTCTTCATTCTCCCTATAAGGGGATCTATATTGAGTTTAGCGTAAGAGGTAATAGGGAGCTGTACCATAACTCCTAAATATCGGAAGGAGGTGACTATTTGTAGTGGGCAAGAGGAAGGTAGCCTGGGTGGGTCTGCCTGGTCAATCTGAAATAGGATGGACTTGTCCCAGTTAACCCGGAACCCGGAGAAATGCCCAAACTTGCCAATAATCTCCAGCAGGACTGGCAGAGACGACTGGGGGTCCGACAAATAGAACAACATGTCGTCAGCATAAAGAGACACCTTCTCCTCCAGACCCCCAATCGCCAGTCCCGCAACCTCCCCGCAAGATCTTATCAGTGCTGCCAAGGGCTCTATCGCCAGTGCAAAGAGCAACGGCGACAGAGGGCCCCCCTGTCTGGTGCCTCTCTTTATCGGAAAGGGATCAGACACGGCTGCGTTCACCCTCAGTCGAGCAGTGGGTTTCGAATATAACAGCTGGACCCATCTGATGAAGGTACCGCCAAAACCAAACTTTGCCAGGACCTCCAGCAGATAAGGCCATTCGACTGAATCAAATGCCTTGTGTGCGTCCAAGGCCAGAACAGCCCTGGAACCTATCTCCGCATGAGTGGCCTGAAGATTGGTGAACAATCTCCGCAGGTTGATGGAGGACGATCGCCCAGGGATTTACCCAGTTTGGTCCGCACCAATAATGGTAGTGTCATGGATATGCATTAATGTCTGTCTGCCATCTTACCTTCCTCCTCATGTGTTCATCTAGAGACCAGACCTCCTTCACCTGGCTTCCTTTATAATCTCCTCCCAGCCTGACTCCACCCCAGGCCCTATCACAGAACACTATATTAACCTGTGCACTGCAAGCCTGCTTTGCTGATCAACGTGTTTGTTAGGCATTGTGTGTTTGGGTTCCTGCCTGCCGTGTGCTACGTCTGTCTCTCTGTTACGTTATTGGCTTGTCCCCGACTATCCCTGTCTGCTCATGACCCTTGACCTTTGGCTCGTTCTTCGTTATCCTTGTCTGCTTGTGGCCCCTGACCTTCAGCTTGTTATTCGGTTCTCTCTTATCGTGTGCTGCTGCTTCCCCTCTTTTCCCCTTATCCTACGGGGCGTGAGCTAGGAAACTCCAGGGGCCGCGACCTGGTCCCAGCCTGCAGCTAACATCCTCACCACTAGAGGCCCTGGAGAAGACCAGCTGGGTCTTAGACTCCGCGCCCTGGGGAATCTTGGCTCTAGCTTCCGTTTGGATCCCGGTTGTGCTCCTCTGGTCCCGCTTTCCACAACCACCCAGTTTCCTATCCGCAGAAGCCAGCCATAGGGTTCACTACCTCGCGGTGCACTCCTGTCCCCCTACGGTGTGCATCTGTCACCTGGCCACAGGTGACCCTGACAGTTTGATCAGCCATGTACCCGGCTGACATCCCGCTCCCCGCGGATGATCCATTGCAGGGCATAGTTCGCAGACTTGAGACCCAGGAATCAAATCAGACTCAGGTGATGCGATTCCTCCAGGATCTGGCTTCTCGATTCGAGCAGCTTCAGGTCTCCTTGGAAACCCCGAATCCGCAACCCCAAGTACAACCAGCGGCTGTACCTATCGCACCAGTCGCAGCCTCACACTCACTAAGATTGCCAGCTCCGTCCCGTTTCTCTGGGGACTCCAAGGCCTGCAGGGGGTTTCTCAGCCAATGCACAATTCATTTTGAGCTTCAGCCTCAAAGCTTCCTGTCTGACCGGGCTAAGGTAGCCTATATCATTTCCCTCCTCTCCGGTGAAGCTTTGGCCTGGGCTGCCCCCCTGTGGGAGAGGAACGATCCGGTGGTTTCCAGTCTGTCCGATTTCTTGAAGCTCTTCCGTAACATCTTCGAAGAGCCGGCTCGGGCTTCTTCAGCGGGTAGTGCTGTCTTACGTCTTCGCCAAGAATCTAGTTCAGTGGGGCAATATGCTCTTCAGTTCCGTATCCACACAGCTGAATTGAGCTGGAATAATGAGGCCCTGGTCGCTACCTTTTTACATGGCCTCTCTGACCGAGTGAAAGACGAATTAGCGGGAAGAGCCATTCCCGTCGGTCTGGACGATGTAATTTCATTATGCAACCAGATCGACATTCGTTTTCAAGAGAGGTCCTTAGAAAAAAGACGCCAGCACTCTCTGGGTCCTAGCCAGTCTGAGCTCCCCTCCCTTCATTCCGTGGAGCATCCTCTACCTGCTGAAGAACCTATGCAGCTGGGCCGGACCAGACTAACCCCCGAAGAACGTGCTAGGCGCAGAACTCTGGGCTTGTGCCTCTATTGTGGGGGCAAGGGTCATTTTCGTGACTCCTGCTCGCTTCGTCCGGGAAACGCTTGGGTCTAATACATTTGGAAGGTGGAGTATTGGACCCAGAAACATCACCTTCTCGCCTGCTCTTGCCGGTGTTCCTTCATGTAGGCACTTCTCCTCAGTCAACCCTTGCATACCTGGATTCCCGGGCTGCCGGCAATTTTATGGATTGGAGAACTGCTTCTTCTATGAAGCTTACCCTTTCACCTCTCACTACCCCATTGGTAGTCTCGGCAATTGATGGCACTGTTCTCCCAGGGGGCCCTATTCGCTTCCAGACGCTACCCATTAGGATGTCGGTAGGGATTCTCCACCAGGAGTGGATATCCTTTCTTATTCTACCCAAGGCCTCTACCCCAGTTGTATTGGGCCTCCCTTGGCTACAGCTCCACTCTCCACATGTGGACTGGGTCTCTGGGCAGATCCTGGCCTGGGGTTCCTCATGTTTCTCGTCAAGTCTTCTCAAGGTGACCCCCAAGGAGAGTCTTCCGGTTGCTGCCACTTCTGTTTCTTCTGATCTTCCTGCTGCATACAGCGATTACCGGGATGTGTTTTGTAAGAAATCAGCTGAGGTGCTTCCTCCCCACAGGTCTTTTGACTGTGCTATTGATCTTGTCCCCGGAGCAACTCTACCCAGGGGTCGTACCTACCCTCTGTCCATCCCAGAGACCCAGGCCATGTCGGAGTATGTCGCAGAGAATCTGGAGAGAGGTTTCATCCGGAAATCCTCATCGCCTGCAGGGGCAGGGTTCTTTTTTGTTGCCAAAAAGGATGGTACCTTAAGACCCTGCATCGATTATCGGGGTTTAAATGCGGTTACTATTAAAAATCGATACCCCTTACCCTTAATATCTGAGCTATTCGATAGGTTGAAGGGTGCCTCCATTTTCACCAAGTTGGATCTCAGAGGCGCGTACAATCTCATTCGAATACGGGAGGGTGACGAATGGAAGACTGCATTCAACACTAGAGACGGGCATTACGAATATCTGGTGATGCCTTTTGGTCTGTGTAATGCTCCAGCCGTGTTTCAAAACGTTGTCAATGAAATCTTCAGAGATCTGCTGTACCAGTTTGTTGTCATCTATCTGGATGACATTCTGATCTTTTCTGAAAATCTGCTCGTCCACAGAAACCATGTCCGCACTGTACTTCAACGTCTTAGAGAGAACAATCTCTATGCCAAGCTGGAGAAATGTTCCTTTGAATGTTCTGAGGTCCTGTTTTTGGGGTGCTTCGTCTCATGTTCGGGTCTTCGTATGGACCCTGGGAAGGTCTTGGCTATCACCAACTGGCCTCTTCCTGCTAGCCTCAAGGCCACACAGCGCTTTCTTGGCTTCACTAATTATTATAGGCAGTTCATAAGGAATTACTCTTCCATTGCCGCGCCTATTATCGCTTTGACCAAGAAGGGTGTGAATGCCAGAGACTGGCCTCCCGAAGCTGTCTCTGCATTTCACAACCTGAAACAGGCCTTTGTTTCTGGCCCCCTCTTGAGGAGACCAAATCCTGGGAATGCATTTTTTATTGAAGTGGACGCTTCCTCAATGGGGGTGGGAGCTGTGCTTCTTCAAATCTTTGAGAAGAGACGCCAACCATGTGCGTTCTTCTCCAAAAAAAATTCTCAGGCAGAGAGGAATTATGCCATCGGTGATCGGGAACTTCTCGCAATTAAATTGGCGTTAGAGGAGTGGCGTCATCTCTTGGAGGGTTCCCCTCACTCCATAACGATCTTTACCGATCACAAGAATTTACAGTATCTACAGAATGCTAAACGTCTGAATCCTAGACAGGCCAGGTGGAGTCTCTTCTTTGCCCGTTTTAATTTCACGATTACCTACAAACCTGGTTCCTGCAACGGTCGGGCTGATGCGCTCTCTAGGTCATTTGACACTTTGGACGAGGAGTCCGCCCCTGAACCTGAGCCGATCATTCCCACCTCCTGCATTGTTGCCCACTCTACCACCCTGAAGTCAAAAATTCCGCCTGGTAAGACCTTTGTCCCCACTGAGCTAAGAGCTAAGATCCTTCGTTGGGGACATGATTCCAAGGTGGCAGGGCATTCTGGATTCCTCCGATCCTTCCTACTCATCAGTCGTCACTACTGGTGGCCTAATCTCCGCTCAGACGTCAAAGACTACGTTAAAGCTTGTCATGTCTGTGCTCAGTCCAAATCCTCCACACAAGCTCCTGCTGGTCTCCTCATGCCCTTGCCCATTCCTAAGGAACCCTGGGCCCATATTGCCATGGATTTTATCACCGATCTCCCACTGTCTGAGAATAATACTGTCATTTGGGTGGTAATCGATCGATTCTCCAAGATGGCTCATTTTGTTCCTCTTCCTGGTCTTCCTTCTGCCCCTGCCTTGGTTCCCATTTTCATTCGGGAAATTCTCCGCCTACATGGGGTCCCTTCTCATATTGTTTCCGACATGGGAGTCCAATTCACGTCTCGTTTTTGGAGAGCCTTTTGCAAATCCCTCAATATTGTCTTGGATTTTTCTTCTTCTTACCATCCCCAATCCAATGGACAGACTGAGAGGGTTAATCAGGAGTTAGAGGTCTTTCTTCGCACCTTTGTGTCTTCTCACCATGACGATTGGTCCTCTCTACTCCCGTGGGCAGAATTCTCCCATAACAATCATGTGAATACCAGTTCGCAGAAGACACCCTTTTTCACAGTTTATGGAAAACACCCTCAACTTCCTCTTCCCATGATCTGTTCTCCAGACATTCCAGCTTTGGCTTCGGTTCAGGAGTCTCTCAATTCCGTTTGGGGTCACGTTCATGATTCCCTCCGGGCAGCTGCTGAAAAATTCAAAGGCTTTGCCGACCGCCGCAGGCGTAAACCGCCTTCTCTTCAGCCAGGGGACAAAGTCTGGCTCTCTACCAGGAACATCAAGCTCCGAGTTCCTTCTCTGAAGTTTGCTCCACGATTCATCGGTCCATACACGGTAACTGCTAAACTGAATCCGGTTTGTTTCAAACTCCAGATTCCTAAGAGCCTTAAAATCACTAACTCCTTTCATGTTGCTCTTCTAAAGCCTTTAGTCCTCAATAAATTCTCTCGTCCTCTCCCTACCGTGGCGCCAGTCTCTGAGGATAATCAGGAGTACGAGATCAGTCAAATTCTGGACTCCCGACTCTGTAAAGGCGTTCTTCAGTACCTCGTTCATTGGAAAGGGTTTGGTCCTGAGGAGAGGTCTTGGATCACTGCATCTGAGGTCTTTGCACCTCGTCTGTTAAAGGAGTTTCATCTGAAGTTTCCCTCTAAACCTGGGCCCAGGCGGGGAAGGGGGAGGCCTCGTAAGAGGGAGGGTACTGTCATGGATATGCATTAATGTCTGTCTGCCATCTTACCTTCCTCCTCATGTGTTCATCTAGAGACCAGACCTCCTTCACCTGGCTTCCTTTATAATCTCCTCCCAGCCTGACTCCACCCCAGGCCCTATCACAGAACACTATATTAACCTGTGCACTGCAAGCCTGCTTTGCTGATCAACGTGTTTGTTAGGCATTGTGTGTTTGGGTTCCTGCCTGCCGTGTGCTACGTCTGTCTCTCTGTTACGTTATTGGCTTGTCCCCGACTATCCCTGTCTGCTCGTGACCCTTGACCTTCGGCTCGTTCTTCGTTATCCTTGTCTGCTTGTGGCACCTGACCTTCAGCTTGTTATTCGGTTCTCTCTTATCGTGTGCTGCTGCTTCCCCTCTTTTCCCCTTATCCTACGGGGCGTGAGCTAGGAAACTCCAGGGGCCGCGACCTGGTCCCAGCCTGCAGCTAACATCCTCACCACTAGAGGCCCTGGAGAAGACCAGCTGGGTCTTAGACTCCGCGCCCTGGGGAATCTTGGCTCTAGCTTCCGTTTGGATCCCGGTTGTGCTCCTCTGGTCCCGCTTTCCACAACCACCCAGTTTCCTATCCGCAGAAGCCAGCCATAGGGTTCACTACCTCGCGGTGCACTCCTGTCCCCCTACGGTGTGCATCTGTCACCTGGCCACAGGTGACCCTGACAGGTAGTAATAACTGTGTTCAATCGCCGGGCGAGCACCTTGGCCAAAATCTTAACATCCGAGTTGATGAGATGTCTGTAAGATTCACATTATGTGGCTTAGGAATGAGGACAATCAATGCCTCCGACATAGAGGGGGGTAGCTGTCCCGTTTTCATAGCAAAATCATATACCCTGCTTAGATGGGGTATAAGTAAATCTTTGTATTGCAAATACCACTCGATGGGGAACCCATCCAGTCCCGGCGTTTTGTTTCTGGCAAAGGATTGGATAGCCTCCCCAATTTCCTCAGTCGTCAGAGGAGCGTCAAGGTCTGACGCCTGTTGGGTCTGAAGTCTGGGCAACGAAATATCAGCAAGATAGTCATCCAATTCCACAATCGTGTAGTGAGCTCTAGTAGCATATAGGGAGGAGTAAAAGGAGATAAAGGCTTCCATGATCTCATTGTTCTGTTCTACCACCATGCCCTCTTCACTCTTAATTCTGGGTATGCTGCATGGCTGATAGTCAGGTTTAGAAAGATATGCCAACAAACGGCTTTTCTTGTCACCAAACTCAAAGATTCGCTGATTCTGGTATAACAGCTTCTTCTGGGTGCGTTCCAAAAGCACTAGGTCCAAATCTCTGGACCCATGCTTTCAGGCAGCATGTGTCTCAGGAGAGGGAGTCACGGTATAAGTGGCTTCTGCCTCCCTGAGAGCCCCCTCTGCATCCATCAACTTGGACATAGAGGCCTTGCGTGTCTGACCAACCGCCGCAGCAAAAGAGCCACGTGTAGTGGCCTTAAAGGCATCCCATACCACTGGAACGGATGCACTCTGTTTATTAAGTAGCCAGTATGATTTCATCTCCGTCATACATTGGTTCACCACGATCTCATCCGCCAACCACAGTGGGCTCAGTCGCCACACCCGATAGGAGGAGGAGGGGCCCAGGGCGAGGTCCACCATCAAAGGAGAATGGTCGGATATCGCCCTAGGGAGGTATTTAACCTCTGATACCATGGAAAGTAGATCTGACGAGACCAGACACAAATCTATACGAGACAGAGTACCGTGTGACTCAGAGTGACACGAATATTCCCTCCTGTCCGCATGCTTCCACCTCCAGGCCTCCACCAAGTCAAATTGATTTAAGAAGGAACCTAGGGGAGTGGGGGATAATGAAGAGCAATGTAACCTGTCTATGGAATTATCCAGTACTGTATTATAGTCACCCGCTATTAGTAAAGGACCCTCTGCTATTGCCAGAATGGAGGTCATAACTCTTTCAAAGAACAGTTTAGTGAAGGGGGGAGGGGCATACAGGCTAGTCACGGTATATGGTCTTCCCATAAGTTCGAGTACAACAACTACAAAACACCCTTGCGGGTCCAGTTTAACATGCTTAATACTAACTGGGGCTGATTTGGCTATTAGGATGGAGGTCCCCCTGGCATATGTGGAGTATGTAGAATGGAGGGCATAGGCAATTTTTGTCCGTTTGAGTGCCATGACTCTAGAGCCCTGGAGGTGGGTTTCCTGAAGTAGGATTACATGCGGATTGTGGCGTGCCAAGTAGTCAAACATCAGAGATCTTTTCACCTTGGAATTCAGGCCCCGTACATTCCAAAACACCAAACGTAGCTTAGACATAGGGAGGCGTAAAGCACATGGTTAACCATACCCACTTCCCATGGCCCACCGGAGACAAGCAAGGACCAAAGTCCCGCGAACCAGGGGAAGCGCGCAAGGTATAAAACAGGTCAAAAAGATAAGGCAAGAGCATAGGAAATAAAGTGATCAGATGCATTACATAAGGGTCAGTTATACCAGCCTGTAGATGGACATGCACAAATGGATACCAGCACTGCAGAACAAAACACATAAAAATAAAAACTTCAAACAAAAATCCCCAAACATCCCCACCCACCCTAGCCCTCCCGGCTCCCAAACCCAAACATATGAGAGCTTTATTCCCAAAACCAAAACTGCAAAGCAGAGGGGTCATGACACAGACCTCAAACTAACCAACCCTGAAGAATGTTAAAGTCCCTTAGACGCGGGCTACCGTCCGTGTCCGCACAAGACAAGTATGCTAGTTGACCCTGAGTCTGAAGGAAAAAATGCAGCAGTCATCCAGATCAAACAAGTAGGAAACAAACAGAGTTAGTAGAATGTAGTTCGCCACTTTCATATAACTGTAAAGAGGGGAGTGAGATGATCACAGGCGTAAGGATTTCCAGGCCCACTCCTACCCCCCCTCAGCTGTCCTTTGCTGGAAAGGGTTAATGTAGGCCACATAAGGCACAAGGTGTAGCTATCAAAAAATGCAGGTTAGGTCCGATGTCAGCGCGGAGGGGATCTTTGATTCTGATTCCGGCGTTCAGGATGTCCCAGGGTATCCACCCAGTGAGATGCCTCCTTAGGATCCGTGAAGAAGTAGGCCTTGCCCTGGTAGACAATCCTCAATCAAGCAGGATATAGCATGCCATAGGGAAGATGATGCTCACGGAGCCTGCGTTTAATAGCCAGGAAAGTGGCTCTCTGCTTTTGTGTAGCTACAGAGAAGTCAGGAAAAATAGTAATTCCACTCCCATTAAAGGACACCCTTCCCTTTTCTCTGGCAGCACCAAGAATTGCCTCCCTGTCCCTGAAGTGCAGGAGTTTAATGATCATGGCACGTGGCTGAGCCCCAGGTGGGAGGGGGCGCATGGGAACCCTATGTGCCCGTTCAATGGCGAATAACAGTGAAAAGGTTGAAGCGCCGAATGTGGTGATTAGCCATCTTTCCATAAAGACCTCCGGGGTTCTACCCTCAGCCCCCTATGGGAACCCCAGGAAACGTAAATTGCCCCTCCGTAAACGGTCCTCCATTTCAGTGAGCTTATCTGCTGTGTAATCCTGGGCCTGGCGTAGCTCCGTAACAGAGCCCTGTAATGGACGGGTCTCATGCTCCAGCGTGCTAATGCGCTGCTCAGCATTAGACACCCTGTGGCGGAGGTTATGGACATCCTGTTTTAGAAAGGATAAGTCTGTTTTAATGGAGTCCATTTGGGTGGTCAGGGAAGCATGTGCTGGATGGCCTCCATGATCTGGGACAGGGATGGCTCTGCAGGGCCTGCATCAGCAGTGTCCTTGCTGGGAGTATCAGGGGCAATGTCCTCAGCTGGAGAGAACAGGAAAGGATCTTCCGGGCTTAGAACAGGGGGGGAACAGTGTGACTCACCCTTCCCTGCAGGCTTCTTTGTCAGCGCTGAGGAGCATGAGGATGGCTGGCTGCATGTGTCTGCAGCATGGTGACCGGTGCCATCTTGCCTCTGTTTGCATGACGGGGGCTGCGGGCCAGATCCTGAAGCTTCCTCCATCGGTGGGCCGTATTTGACCATCTCCCAGTGGGCACAAGGTTCCCTGGATGCTGTGGGGACAAACCGGATCCTCGGATGGCGAACGGATCAGCAGAATTCAATCAGGATGTAAGCGGCATGGACGGAGCTCAGGCTAAGCACGTCCTCACATCCCGGTCATTGCGGGCTGCGCTACTTTAACTGGTAATTGCTCGGTCATACAATGCTGTACCCAAATGCAATTTATATAATTTTTTTTCACACATTTTTGATCACCACTGTTTTACATTTTTGCAATATAAATGAAAAAAAAAAAAATAGGATTTTTATAACAGCTTACCTGTAAAATCCTTTTCTTGGAGTACACCACAGGACACAGAGCCAGTCATTACATAATGGGTTAAGGTGCACCAGCGGTGATTGGACACTGGCACAACCAACTGAAGACAGTTCCCCTCATATAACCCCTCCCATCAGGGAAGTACCTCAGTTTTGTAGCAAGCAATAAGGTTCCCATAAGAAGGGGGGGACCTCTGTGTCCCGTGGTGTACTCCAAGAAAAGGATTTTACAAGTAAGCTGTTATAAAAATCCTATTTTCTTTATCGTACACCACGGGACACAGAGCCAGTCATTACATAATGGGACGTCCCAGAGCAATGCTCAATGAAGGGTGGGAGACACAGATCAAGCAGGCCGCTTACGGACAAGAAGCCCTATACTGCTGCCTGCCTGCTTCATGTCCTTTCACATCTACTTGATAGAATTTGGAAAATGTATGAACTGAAGACCCAGTTGCAGCTTTACAGATCTGAGTCATCGAAGCCTGGTGATGCACTGCCCATGAAGCACTTATCGCCCTGGTAGAGTGCGCCTTAACAGAAAAAGGAGGGATTCTGTTCTTTAAACCATAAGCTTGAATAATTACTTGTCAAATCCACCTGGAAATGGTGGATTTTGATGCCGCTTGTCCCTTTTTGGGACACTCTGGCAAAATAAACAAAACATCTGTTTTACGTATCTGAGTGGTTGCCTACGCTTTTACTGCTCTCACTACATCTAGAGAGTGCAATAACTTTTCCTCCGCTGTCCGCAGATCAGGAAAGAAAGAAGGCAGAACAATATCTTGATTCAAATGAAACGCCGACACCACCTTTGGTAAAAAGGTAGGATGGGGTCATAGAACAATTTTGTCTTTGTGACAAATTAAATAAGGCTCTTTACAAGAAAGAGCTGCTAATTCTGATACTCTCCTAGCAGAAGAGATAGCAATAAAAAAGGCCAATTTCCTGCTCAAAAGGATCAAAGGAATACGGTGAATAGGTTCAAAAGGTTGCTTTTGCAATACTGACAATACCAAATTCAAATCCCATGGTCACAAGGGAGATTTGACTGGCGGATTGATCCGCCGTACCCCCTGAATGAAAGCCCGAACTAGGGAATGAGATGCCAGCGGTCTTTGAAAAAAGAATGATAGAGCCGATATTTGACCCTTGATGGTACTAAGGGCTAATTTCATATCCACTCCTAACTGGCAAAAGGCGAGAATCCTACTTATGTTTAGTGATGAGCCGAACACCCCCGGGTTCGGTTCGCACCAGAACCCGCGAACGGACCGAAAGTTCGCACAAACTTTAGAACCCTATTAAATACAATGGATGCGAACGTTCGAAATCTAAAGTGCTAATTATAACGACTATTATGCATGTTATTGTCCTAAAAAGGGTTTGGGAACCTGGGTTCTGCACCAGGGGACATGTATCAATCCAAAAAAAAGTTTTAAAAACGTCTGTTTTTCGGGAGCAGTCATTTTAATGATGCATAAAGTGAAAAAAAAAGTCAAATATTCCTTTAAATATCGTACCTGGGGGGTGTCTAAAGTATGCCTGTGAAGTGCCACGTGTTTCCCGTGTTTAGAACTGTCCCTGCACAAAATTACATTTCTAAAGGAAAAAAAGCCATTTAAAACTGCTTGCGGCTTTAATGTAATGTCTGGTCCCGGTAATATGGATGAAAATCTTTAAGAAAAATGGCATAGCTACCCCATCACAGCCCCCCCCCCCTACCCCAGCCCATTACCAGCCCCTTTGGGTCTTGTATGGATATTAAGGGGAACCCCGCACACAAAATAAAAAAGGCCCTATATACTCTGAACAGCCGTATACAGGCGGTGCATACAAGACAGGGACTGTAGGTTTGTTCTTATGTAGAATCTGTTTGTAATTTTGAACAGGTACATTGTTTAAGTGTAGCTCCAGCCAAAAAATCTATTTTTAAGCTTTTTGGAAAACATAGGGAAGGGTTATCACCCCTGTAACATTTGTTTTGCTGTCTGTGCAGTGTGCACCTGTTCAGAACAGTTCACCTCACTTTCCGTCCTAATGACAAATGTTTTTTGAAAATTTGGGGTTTTTATTGAAACAAGAATTGGTGATAAAGCATCAGTGGAGAGGAGACACTTTTTTTCCCATATTAACTCTTACAGGAGAGAATTTGCCTTCCTAGGGGTAGATTTCCTCTCACTTCCTGTTGTATCCTTCCGTTTGCAAGGAGGAGTCGTTTGTAAGTTGGATGTTTGAAAGTAGGGGCCTGCCGTATATACTCAGCTGAAATTTGCCCCTTACATGTTGGTGTTGCCACAACACTGTGAGCCCTCACAGTTACTCTTGGTGGGCGCATGAATGGGCCCTGCTGTGAATTATTAGATCAAGAATTGTAATTGCATGCCCCTGTTGAACAGGGGCTGAAAAATTGGGCCTTTGGTGGTGGTGGTGGTGGTGGTGGTGTTGACACAACACTGTAAGGCCTCACAGTTACTCTTGGTGGGCGCAGGAATGGGCCCTGCTGTGAATTATTAGATCAAGAATTGTAATTGCATGCCCCTGTTGAACAGGGGCTGAAAAACTGGGCCTTTGGTGGTGGTGGTGGTGGTGTTGACACAACACTGTAAGGCCTCACAGTTACTCTTGGTGGGCGCAGGAATGGGCCCTGCTGTGAATTATTAGATCAAGAATTGTAATTACATGCCCCTGTTAAACAGGGGCAGAAAAATTGGGCCTTAGGCACTGGTGCCACAACACTGCAACCCCTCACAGATACTGTACTTGGAGCACAGCAATGAGCCCTGTTGCAAAGTATTGCATCAAAAATTGTAATTACACGCCCCTGTTAAACAGGGGCTGAAAAATTGGGCCTTAGCCACTGGTGCTGGTGCCACGAAACTGCAACCTCTCCCAGATACTCTAGTTGGAGTGCAGGAATAAGCCCTGCTGCAAAGCATTGAATAAAAAATTGTAATAACACGCCCCTGTTAAACAGGGGCTGAAAAATTGGGCCTTAGCCACTGGTGCTGGTGCCACGACACGGCAACATCTCCCAGATACTCTAGTTGGAGTGCAGGAATGAGCCCTGCTGCAAAGCATTGAATAAAAAATTGTAATAACACGCCCCTGTTAAACAGGGGCTGAAAAATTGGGCCTTAGCCACTGGTGCTGGTGCCACGACACTGCAACCTCTCCCAGATACTCTAGTTGGAGTGCAGGAATGAGCCATGCTGCAAAGCATTGCATAAAAAATTGTAATTACATGCCCCTGTTAAACAGGGGCTGAAAAATTGGGCCTTAGCCACTGGTGGCGGCACCCAGAAACAAAAATGTTCTTCCAAGCTATCATCATCAATCGGATCATTGAGGAGGAGGAGGATAGTCAGTCAACATAACAGGACAGTCTCTCAGCATCAGCATCAGTCTTGAAGGGATGTGACATTTGAAAATAAATTAGTCTGTTATATCAGCTTCAGGTGTTTGGTAGCTGGTGGTGATCCAAGACTGGTTCATCTTTATGAAGGTCAGTCGATCAACAGAGTCGGTGGACAGGCGCACCCTGTGATCCGTGACAAATCCTCCAGCAGCACTGAATGTGCGTTCTGAAAGAACGCTGGATGCAGGACAGGCCAGTAGCTCAATTGCATACTGTGCAAGCTCTGGCCAGTGATCCATCCTCAAGACCCAGTAAGCCAGAGGATTTTCGGTGGGGAAGGTGTCCAAGTCTGACCTTGCCCCTAGGTATTCCTGCACCATGTATATCAGACGCTGGCGATGGTTGCTGGAACCGATCATACCTTGGGGCTGCGGACTAAAGAATTGTCTGAACGCATCGGTCAGACGGCCACCTTCCCCACCGCTCCTTCTTTGACTGACCGAAGCCTCAGCAACTCGTTGTCCAGGACCAGGAGTTTGTAACCTCTCAGTCTCTGGGAACGCGTTGCACAGACCTTTCTGCAAGGCCTCCCGGAGTTGTCTCATCCTCTGCTCCCTCTGTGACGGTAAGATAAGGTCCGCAACCTTACCCTTGTACCGTGGATCAAGGAGAGTGGCCAGCCAGTAATGGTCCCTCTCCTTGATCCGAAGAATACAAGGATCCTTCCGCAGACTTTGCAGGATCAGGGAGGCCATGCAGCATAGGTTAGCTGAGGCATTCGGTCCGGAGTCCTCTGGGTCACTAAGGACGACATGATCCGCAGCCACCTCCTCCCAGCCACGTACAAGTCCACTGGTTTCTTGGGACTGTAAATCATCCCTAAAAGACTGCTGCTGATGATGCTGAGTGCCAGGCTCCACCTCCATGCTGACACAATCCTCCTCCTCCTCTTCTTCCTGTGCGATGGGTGGGACAGAAGGAACACTGTCTGGGTAAAGGGGGCCTTGAGAGGCAAGGAAGTCCTCCTCTTCCTGCCTCTGTTCTGCCTCAAGTGCCCTGTCCATTATTCCACGCAGCGTATCTTCCAACAGGTGGACAAGAGGTACAGTGTCACTGATACATGCACTGTCACTGCTCACCATCCTCGTGGCCTCCTCAAATGGTGCCAGGACAGTGCATGCATCCCTGATCATGCCCCACTGGCGTGGTGAAAAAAACCAGAGCTCCCCTGACCCTGTCCTGGTGCCGTAGTCACACAGGTACTCATTGATGGCCCTCTGCTGCGTGTGCAGCCGCTGCAGCATGGCCAGTGTTGAGTTCCACCTGGTGGGCATGTCACATATAAGGCGGTTCTTGGGCAGGTTCAACTCCTTTTGCAGCTCAGCCAGGCGAGCACTGGCATTATAAGATCTGTGGAAATGCACACAGACTTTCCTGGCCTGCCTCAGGACATCCTGTAAGCCCGGGTACCTGCCCAAGAACCGCTGCATCACCAGGTTAAGGACGTGAGCCACACAGGGCACATGGGTCAGTTGTCCCTGTCGGAGAGCGGAGAGGAGGTTGGTGCCATTGTCGCAAACTACCATTCCTGGCTTAAGCTGGCGTGGCGTCAACCACCTCTCGGCCTGCCCCTGCAGAGCAGACAGAACCTCTGCCCCAGTGTGGCTCCTGTCCCCCAAACACACCAGCGCAAGCACGGCATGGCATCTTTTTGCCTGCGTACTTGCGTAGCCCCTTGAACGCCTACGGAGCACCGCTGGTTCCGAGGACAAAGCACAGGAAGAGGCCACGGAGGAAGAAGAAGAGAAGGGGGTGGAGGACAGGGGTGTGTCACAACCAGTAGTAGCATTTTGGAGGCGTGGCGGTGGAACAACCTCCAACACTACTGCACCTTGTCCTGCATCCTTCCCAGCTGCCAAAAGAGTGACCCAATGGGCCGTGAAAGAAAGGTAACGTCCCTGTCCATGCCTGCTGGACCATGAGTCAGCGGTAATATGCACCTTACCGCTGACCGCCCTGTCCAGCGAGGCCAAGACATTGCCTTCCACATGCCGGTAGAGAGCCGGAATCGCCTTCCGTGAGAAAAAGTGGCGTTTGGGAACCTCCCACTGAGGAACCGCACATTGCACAAACTCACGGAAGGGGGCCAAGTCTACCAACTAAAAAGGCAGCAGTTGAAGCGCTAGCAATTTAGCCAAGCTAGCATTCAACCGCTGGGCATGTGGATGGCTGGGAGTGAACTTCTTTTGACGGTCCAGCAGCTGGGGCAGGGAAATTTGGCTGCTAGAATCGGACGTCGGTGTACTGCTAGCAGAGTGCCCGCAAGTACTTGGCTGTGACACACCTAATTCTACACCTTCATTCCTCTCAGAGCAGGTTTCAGAGAAGACTGAAGGTATAGTGGGGTTGGAGATCCCAGCTGATGCGGTGAGCTTTGTTCTTTGGTGTGGGTCTTTAAGGTAGGCTTGTAACGAGCTGCATGGCAGGTCAACATATGTCTGGTCAAGCATGTGGTGCCCAAGCGGGTGATGTTTTGGCCACGCGATATACGCTTGAGACATATGTTGCAAACAGCAGCTGTGCGATCTGATGCACTCGACTCAAAAAAGGCCCACACCAAAGAACTTTTTGAATAACAGGCAGAGGCAGCGCCCTGCACAGGCTGAGCTCTGCGGTGTGATTCCGTCGGTGTGCTGCCCTTACGCTGGCCCCCCGAGGGCATCCTGCCTCGTTGGAGATGTGCCTCCTCCTCATCCTCCTCCTCCTCTCTCCTATTAGGCACCCACGTGGAGTCAGTGACCTCATCATCCCCTCCCTCCTCATCACTGGAGCCAATCTGGCAGTATGCTGCAGCTGCTGGAACATGACTGCCAGATTGGTGTCCTTCTTGAGCATCCCCTCTCTCTGCGCTCACGCTACTGCCTTCCTCTAGCTGGGTATCATCATCAGACCCTTCGAAACGCTGGGCATCCTCCTGGAGCATGTACCCAACACTGTGCTCAAACAGTTCGGGGGACTCCTCAGAAGGACATGGTTGGTCTAGGGAAGGAGTGACTGATGATGACATTGATACCAGGGAAGAGGACGCTTTGGCAGCTGCTTTGCCAGTACCCTGAGCCTGGGTGAGAGAGGATGAGGAGGATGAGGAGGGCTTGGTCATCCACTCTACCAAGTCTTCGGCATGATGCGGCTCAACACGTCCAGCTGCCGAAAAGAAGGACAAGCGTGTCCCATGGCCACGTGCTGATGGCAATGCAACACGTCCACGACCAGCACTGTTGTCTCTAGACACAGAGCCTGCTTGCCCTCTTTTATTGGCTCCTGACTGTCTGCCTCTCCTTGTTTGCCTTCCAGACATTCTAATTGCCTACAGGGAAATGGGAAAACCAGCAATTCAGGCTAAGTTCAGGTGTAATATGGTCAGGAGGCACACTCCACCCGCTGTAAGTGCCGCAAAATCCTGTTGGTGTAACAGACCAGGAAAAAGCAGCAATACAGGCTAAGTTCAGGTGTAATATGGTCAGGAGGCACACTCCGCCCGCTGTAAGTGCCGCAAAATCCTGTTGGTGTAACACACCAGGAAAAAGCAGCAATACAGGCTAAGTTCAGGTGTAATATGGTCAGGAGGCACACTCCGCCCGCTGTAAGTGCCGCCAAATCCTGTTGGTGTAACACACCAGGAAAAAGCAGCAATACAGGCTAAGTTCAGGTGTAATATGGTCAGGAGGCACACTCCGCCCGCTGTAAGTGCCGCAAAATCCTGTTGGTGTAACACACCAGGAAAAAGCAGCAATACAGGCTAAGTTCAGGTGTAATATGGTCAGGAGGCACACTCCGCACGCTGTAAGTGCCGCAAAATCCTGTTGGTGTAACACACCAGGAAAAAGCAGCAATACAGGCTAAGTTCAGGTGTAATATGGTCAGGAGGCACACTCCGCCCGCTGTAAGTGCCGCAAAATCCTGTTGGTGTTACACACCAGGAAAAAGCAGCAATACGGGCTAACTTCAGGTGTATAATGTGCAGGAGGCTTAGCAACAATGACACTGACACTGTCCCCTGCCTCTCCTTCTCTCTCCCTGCACACAAGGTTTATCAAAGTATATGACACTGACACTCTCCCTGCCTATCCTTCTCTCTCCCTGCACACAAGGTTTAGCAAAGAATATGACACTGACACTGTCCCCTGCCTATCCTTCTCTCTCCCTGCACACAAGGTTTATCAAAGTATATGACACTGACACTCTCCCTGCCTATCCTTCTCTGTCCCTACACACAAGGTTTAGCAAAGAATGGATTTGACACTGTCCCTGCCTATCCTTCACTTTCCCTGCTCCGGAACACACTACACGAGGCCGCCGCGCTGGCGGCCTTTTATAGTGTGGGGCGTGTACTAAACCCCCTCAGCTATAATTGGCCACAGGCATCCTGCCTGTGGCCAATCATTGCTCTCCTCGCTGCCGGCACTGTGATTGGCCAAGCATGCAGGGTCACAGTGCATGCTTGGCCAATCACAGCGCCAGGATTACACTGCGATGGCGCAGTGTATTGTGGGCCGTTCGCATCACTCGAATTTGGCGCGAACAGCCCAAATCGTTCGTTGTTCGCCGAACGCGCGAACAGCCGATGTTCGAGTCGAACCTATGTTCGACTCGAACACCGAGCTCATCCCTACTTATGTTATACTTCTGAGGATTCCAGACTCTATAGTAGATAAGCCTGGATGCTGACTTTCTAGCATTAATAAGTGTAGAAAGAACTGGACCTGAGATCCCTCGTTTCTTCAAAATGTGGGTCTCAGTAGCCAGACCGTCAAATTTAGCTCTTGTAGGGTAGGATGGAACACTGGACCCTGCGACAGCAGGTCGTGACGAAGCAGAAGCTTCCAAGGTCTTCCTACCGCCATCTTCATGATCTCGGCGTACCAGGGCCTTCTGGGCCAATTTGGGTCCACTAGGATTACTGGAATTCCCTCCTTCTTGATCCTGCAAAGTAGCCTTTGTAAGAGAGGGATCAGAGGAAATGCATAGATCAGTGAGAACTGATTCCAGGGAATTATTAGTGCATCCGATCCGTAGGCAAGAGGATCTCTCGTCCTGCATACAAAGTTGTCCAACTTCCTGTTGAACCTGGAAGCTAGCAGGTCTACATCCGGGGCCCCCATTTCTGACATATGGCCTGAAAGACATCGGGGTGGAGAGACCACTCTCCTGGTGATAGCTGCTGGCGACTCAGATAGTCCGCTTGCCAGTTTTCTACCCCTGGAATGAAGATTGCAGAGAGACAAGGAACATGATCTTCTGCCCATGCCAAAATCCGACTCACCTCCTTCTGAGTACCCTGACTGCGGGTACCTCCTTGGTGATTGATGTAAACTACTGCAGTAGCATTGTCGGATTGAATCCGAACAGGGTGGCCGTGTAACCTGTGTGTCCAGGTTCTGAGGGCTAGATATACTGCCCGAATCTCCAGTATGTTGATGGGCAGGCTCCCTTCGGTCTTGGCCCAGATTCCCTGGGCTGGAGCTTCTTCTAACACTGCTCCCCAGCCCAATAGGCTGGCATCCGTAGACACCACCTTCCAGGTGACTGGGAGAAAGGATCTTCCTTTCCGCAAGTTCTTGTTTTTCTTTTTTGTTTAATAAGTATTTATTTAGTTGAAGGACAGAAGGAAAACAAAAGAAGTACACCCATTGCAAATGAGTGTGAGCAATACAATAGGTAGGTCATTGTACAAAAAGCTAAAAATTATCCGGTATGCACAGACAAGAAGCTGGTAAAGCAGCCCAAACAAAACATCTATCAGTGACAGAGGACAGTGTAAGTAGTCGTCTGAATTCACTATGTAGTGGTACGTCCGGTATACCAAGTCCGTGAGCTACCCAACAGTACAAAACAGTCCATATTTTGGAAAGGCAAAAGTAAAAACAAACAAAACAAAACAAAATAAGAGGAGAGCATAGGAGAGGGGGTAAAGAGGACGGAAAGTAGGGGGGGAGGGGTACACTGCCTCGGACCGCCTTCATATACATGAAACAATCTTAAATCCTAGCAATTTCCCAGTTTACAAGGGTTGAGACATAATGTCTGTAAAAGCAGAAGTGTACTTGAAGGCAAACCAGTTGGACCATATCTTCCGTGACCAATTCCGATTTGTTCCTAAGGGAATAGGTGAGATCCTCCATGTGGTAAATATGATCTACTTCCACCAACCACTGACGTACAGTGGGTATGACAGTTTGTTTCCAAAATCTAGGGATGAGAGATTTTGCTGCAGTCAGCAGATGCGGTGTAAGTGACTTCTTATATGGTCCGACTGGTCCGTCTGTACAGTGCAACAAAATAACCCAAGGATCCTCAGGGATCTCGAAGCCCTGAATTTCCTTCATCCAATGTATAATGGATAGCCAGAAAGGGCGGATACGTGAACACAACCCCCATATGTGAGTGTGTGTCGCTCGTTCTCTACACCCACGCCAACATAGAGGGGTTATCTGAGGAAAAGTCCTATGTAATATTACAGGGGTGTAGTGCCACCTAGTCAACAGTTTATAATTGACTTCAGCAGTTTTAGATGACATCGAGGTCATGTATGCTAAATGTAGAATTGTGGTCTTTTGACACTGCGAGAGTTCCTTACTTAACTCTTTCTCCCAGTTGAGCAGAAAAGCAGGAGTTCCAGAGGTAGAGAGAGAGTGCAATGCCTTATAAAAGTAGGAAACAGGTCTATCAATCGGTTGCTCTTCTGCAAAGGCTAATTCTATCTGCGTTAAATCCGTGATATCTCGGAAAGGTTTTGGGAGAGAATGTACAAAAGCTGAAAGCTGGTGGTATTTCCAAAGGTCCATGGGTGTTGCCTTAGAAATGTCCATGAGGTCAGAAAGAGGAATAATGCCAGAAGAATTAGTAACATGATGCAGCAGGGTTGCAGACCCTAGGTTCCAAGCATGTATGTTGGGATGTATATTACCAGGTATGCGCTGACTGCCGGGATATGCTGCCTTCACCATCCGAGCCGGCCGAGAAGGAAGGAGAGTGATGCCTGTGTTCTGGCTTGTGACGGGAGGCGGAACCCATGCCGGAGCCCCTGCTACGTGGAGCGCGGCCTAATCCATCCATGTCCTCCTCGTCCTCAGGTTCTGCAGCTAGGAACCTCTTTATGGATCCCAACTGGGTCCCGGACTTGGGGAGAGACTTGCCCGTCTTCTTACGCACGGTCCGCGGTTAACATCGGTGTAAAAGCAGTATGGATGCTAATTAAAAGAGATGCCAGCGCCGGAGCTCGAGACAAACACGTCCTCACAGCAGCATGTCCAGACCACGCCCCAAGTTCTTGGTTTTTAACCACCAACTGAAGCTTTGGCGTACTTGTCGAGACAGGCGCATGGGTAAATCCAGAGCTTGGATCTTCCTGTTCCAGGCGGCTAAGATACTGCCTTGAAGTAGTCTGGAATGAAATTGGGCGTAAGGGACAGCCTCGAAGGAGGCCACCATCTTCCCTAATAGCCTCATGCAAAGGCGAATAGACGGTCCCTTCTTTACCTTGACCTTGTGGATCAGGTCCTTTAGAGACTTGATCTTTGGCTCTAGCAGGAATACCCTGCTTTGGGCTGTGTTTATGATCATGGCCAAATACTCTACCCTTCTTTGGGCTTGTAGAGAGGTATTTTGTAGGTTTATGATCCATCCTAAATGCTCCAGGTAATTTACTGTAGTGAGCACAGCGTGATCTAATCCTGCCACTGACCGATCTATGACAAGTAGATCGTCTAAATAGGCGGTTACCGCTATGCCTTGTGCCCTCAGATTTGATAACAGGATGGTCTGACATATCCGTTTAGTTTTGGAATCACAAAGAGGTTTGAATAAAAACCTGAAAATTGCTCTTTTAGGGGTACTTCTGTGGATACTACCCATTTGTCCTGGGATTTCTGTCTGCCATGCCACTGAAAACTGCCAAAGCCGTCCCCCCACTCAGCCGAGCGGGGGCGCCTCTTCACAGAGAAGCTTTGGGGGTTTTGCTTATTTGCTTTTGAACCCCACGGCTTCTTGTTCTTCTGAGTCTGATTTTCTTTAGCCTTTGTGGCTGGCTGAAAATGCCGTTGCCACTGGCTGGAGGCAGATCTTCCTGGAGTCGGGGAAAGAGAACGTTTAAAACAAGGCCGCTTGTTTTTCTTCTTCTCTGGTAATAGAGTAGTCTTACCACGCGATATCTTTTGGATATATTTTTCCAAATCCTCCCCAAAGAGGCGTTCACCATGGAAGGGGAAACTGGCCAAAAGTTTTTTGCATGGAGCTTCTGCTGACCAATTCTTTAGCCAAAGAATTCTGCGCCTATGCACCAGCAGGAGTGTGAAGCGAGATGCTTGCTGAATCAAATCTCTCATGGCATCTACGGTAAAACATAAGGCTTTAGGCAAATTCTCCCAAAATTTGACTTGTTCTGGAGGCAGATTCTCCAGCCCCTGTTATACCTGATCCTTTAGGACCCGATACATACCAACTGCCACTATAGCAGGTTGGGCAACTGAACCAGCCAAATGGAAGGAAGATTTTAGTAGATTCCAATTTCTTTTCTGAAGGATCTTTAAAACACCTGTACATTATCCACCGGACAAGTCAGGTTTTTATTTATACAAGAAATAGCTGCATCTATAGAAGGCCGAACCTCCACTTCTTGGAAAACTTTTCCTACATAGGATAAAGAATGTCAAACTTCTTAGGAGGTGAGAAACGTTTATCTGGATGTTGCCAGTCTGCGTAAATTAGCTTTTCTAGTAACGGATGAACCGGAAAAGAGCATGCACCCTGCAGGGATTTTAGTGAACCCAGGGAGGAGACAGGTGGATTTAGTTAATTCTGAAGAGGATAACTTGAATGCAGAACGCACGGTTTCAGCATAACATTGCACCTGTGATCTTAGCATCTGGGAAGCAGAGAACGGTTCACCTGATATCCCCGATCCATCAGACTCCTCATCCTTATCCCCCTGCAGGTGTTCCCTCATCCTCATATTTTTCTGAAAGGAGATCTAGAACAACAGAAGGAGATCTGCTTAGTTTCTTGTCCTTTTGCGATTAGCGTAGCGATTCTCCCTAAGTTGTTCAGAGCTGCTGCCAAAGTGTCCTCAGTAACATATGCAGGCCAGGTACCACAGGGGAAGTTGCTACTCCTGATAGTGGCAATGGCTCATCCTGTACAGGTGCGTCAGTAATTACAGGAGAGGAAGGTACCGAGCAGGCACGGCTAGAGCCACCTGTCTCAGACGGCGCTGCTTTCTTGTCCCTGAATTATTTCTAAGGGAAGACATATTACTAAGCAAAAGCCAAGGTACCACAATGCATATACTACTGTGCTCAGTCTAGCAATCTACATAAAGTATGCAACTTAAACACACAGTTTCATGCATAGAGTATAGGTGTCTCTCTTGGGAGTGCCCCGCCAACCACATAGAGCTTACGTGCTCCCGTAATGCTGCTGTGTCCCAAGGAGGGAGCTGCTGGCCTTTGAGTCCCTTTATGGCTGTTGTATTGAACACCATCTTTAAAATTAACATGTGCACGCTCGCAATCCCGCCGCCGATAAAGCGTGCCCCATGCGCGCGCGACCTAGGGCTAATGGCAGCAGTCCTGGGGTGAGGGAAGCCTCCTCCTGCCTGACTCCGTATCTGCATGTCCCCATGCCTGTGAAGTTCTTACCCGGCATCTGAGAGGAGAGAAGCGGCGGCCGTTCTCATGGCAGAGCTCTGCAGCGGAGGAAGTGTGCTTATCTGTAGGATCTGACAGTTTGGAGCATGTGAGTACAACAACTCTTTACTCCCTCTAGTGGCGGAAAAAGAGAAGACACTTTACTCAATATTAGGAAAGGTCTTTAAGATTATGCTTAGGACTCTTTCCTCCTACCTTATCCCTGCCGCAGGTTTTTCTGCTGAAATCAGACAGACCAATCTTCACCCATCACAGCGGGTTTTGTGTGCCAACCTTCAGGGATATGGGGTCCTAACCTCTCCCCTGGGCTTGTAAAGGACTCGTACCAGGAATTTTAGCGCAAGTAGCGAAAGTGCTGGACCCTAGAGCCCAGTCCTCCGAAGAGACATTACAGGCGATGCCTCGTGCATGAGGCCCAGATCCTATCCAGTTTTAGCGCAAATCTTTGGCGTCTTGTATGGATCCGAAAGCATAGCTCTTTTTACCCCCAGAGGGTCTCTTTGGCAGAGCTTTCCTTTAGCAAATCCTACTCGTGTCCTGGCAAAAAAAACTGAAGTAGTCCCCGGATGGGAGGGGTTATATGGAGGGGAACTGTCTTCAATTGGTTGTGCCAGTGTCCAATCACCGCTTGCGACCCTTAACCCATTATGTAATGACTGGCTGTGTCCCGTGGTGTACGATAAATATATATTTTTTTACTTTCTGCTATAAAACATATCCAATAAAAAAAAAGTAAACCCAATTTCTTCATAAAATGTTGGCCAAAATGTATTCTGCTGCAAAAAAAAATAAAAAAATCCCAATAAGTGTATATTGATTGTTTTGTGTAATAGTTATAGCGTCTACAACCTATGGGATATATACTGTTTTTTTTATACTAATGGGGGCAATCTCTTATAACGGGACTGCAATAGTGCAGCGGTCAATCTGACTATATGATGCTGGGGGGGGGGAATGGACTGACACTGACATCAATACATTTATTAATGATAATACTTTCACTGTACTGACACTGGCTGGGAAGGGGTTAATATTGAGGGCAAGCAAGGGTTGTTAAATATGTGTAATGTGTGTAAAAAGTGTGTTGCTTTTACTAACTTATCTCTCGGTTTCTCATCCCTGCTGAGCAGGGATGAGAAACAGAGATTGTTCCCTTCCTACAGAGCTCCGATTACAACACAAGAGCTCTGGGCTGTGATTGCACACAACCAATTAGCAGGTCCCGGCCATCATTGCATGCGCTCGCCCTAGACCCAGAAGTAGGCAGCGGCGTATAACATCTCACCTGGCCGAGCAGCAAGCGGTTAATATTTGTACACTATACAAGAACAAACATAAAATGGGATATTTGGCTTTAATGCAACTGGACCCAAAAGGGGGCAAGGGTTACTGTCAGCAAGCACAGTATCAAGTGTATGCCACTCATTGATGCAGAAATAGTGTTACTCACATACATGTCAAGTCAGGCCAAAGTCAAACTATAGGCAAAAAAAATTTCCCCCAATTTCGGATAGAGTAAGGGAGGGTTACTACCAATTGCAGAGATTTCACTTCACTTCTCATAGCCCATCAGGAACTGATAGGAAGTCTCTAAAAATTAAAGGCATTCTTTGGGGACCCCCAGGTCATCAGAACTAGTTTCCACATGGGAAGATTTCCCTTTATTTACTTTTCTAGGGACAACCCAAAATTTGGGATTTTCTTTTACTTTCAACGATAATGGTAAACAGGACAAAAAATTAAAAGTGGGCAAAAGGGGGCTCCTTAAATGAAAAAGGAGCAAAGACAGCAATAAAAAAACTATTAGAATAAGTGTTCTTATCCCTCGCCACTGTATCCATATTATAAAAACACTTTTGCGTTTAGATATACTTTAATGGTTGATAGAAATAAAGAGTCCAGAAGCTCTCGTTTTTCCGTTCCATGCATCCTTTATTCCAACATACTGTCCTCAAGCAACAAGAAACAAATCAGAGCATATTCTGTTCATTTGACAAAACAAATTCCTAGACTCACAGTATATTATTATTTCAGGCCTACAATCCTCTTTATTGCCGGGGGCATGGTATAAGCAGTCCCTTATGGCCTCGGCAGCCAAAAGACCAACTGAGCCTTTATACCCCCAGCAAAGACTCAATTTACAGACCAGAGAATGTAGTGTTGCCCTTTAAACATATATATATATATATATATATATATATATATTTTTGTTGTGCCTTTCCAGTGTCAAAAAGGGAAAAGATATTACAAAGGGGATTTTGAATTTTCTTCAGAAATGTTCTTCTCCCAGAAAGTATTGTAAAAAATCACTTAATAGCAAAAAATTAATTTAGGGATAAAAACTTAAGAAAACCCTTTAAAGTAGTTTTAAAAAACCAGCAGTCTTTTCTGTGCCTAAGAACAAAAGAAAGAAAAAATGACAGAACAAGACAAAACCATAGATCCTAGTGATGGAAAAAAAAAAACGTACATGAGAGAAAAGAGGAACAAAGCTTTGAAAAAAAAAAAATTAAGAATCACAAAAAAGCCAGATGAAATCCGATCATTCTTCTAGAAATACATTTTCACATTTACAGTTTAACATTACATTTTGCTTACACAAACATCCCATAAGTGGCATTCATAATGTCTTAGAGTTAAATTATTGATCTATGAATTCTATTCAGTTTGTTTTATTACATGATATGAACTTGAAATAATTTATTGTGGATAAATATCTTCTTGGAAAAAAAAAAAAAAAAAAACAGCAAAAGGGAAATTACAAATCAGAAGAATGCCCCATCAAGATACCACATTATACAATTGATTTGATTGCGTTAAAATAAAAACAAAGAAATCGTCCATTAAAGAAGATACAGATTATCAGGTAAGGCTGTACACCAGATCCAGAAAACATAGCCGACTGACCCACAGCTATTGCGATTGGGTTAACCAGTGGTAAAATGGCATCCTTCAAAATGATGATGTGTAAACATGATCCAGAATATAAAGTGTGCTCTAGAAAAAGAGGTTCCAGGTCCACCCGGACTCTAAAGGCTGAGATTAAGTTACAGCAGCTGACAGCACATGGACAATAAAAAATAAAGAAAGACAGGTGCTACCGGATGCGTGATCAGCATCATTCAACCCCATTGAGGGTGTCTTTGGGCAGTGTAAAGAGAATGCCCAGCACCGTAGTGGACAGGTCTTCTCCGACTTGTCACTTCTGCCATTCACAGTAACTGAGGTAAGACTGGAGGAATCTCTCAGGAGTTGGGCAGCTCATGAGAAATGAACTGCTTTAGTCTTTCTAGATATTGTGCATACAGCTCTATGTCATTGTGCCCTGCTCCTTCTACCCAGAGTGGCTCTACGGCTCGGGGGCAGCGCTCGTACATTGCCAGGCCATGGGAGAAATCAATCACTTCGTCTTCCGTTCCATGGATTATCAGCACCGGAGAGGTGACCTTTGTTATTTTGTCAATACTACAAAAGAAAGAAGAGTAAAGAGTTAATAAGCAGAACCCAGCACATACAAATATACAAAAGGAACAATAATCTTAATATGGGATTCAGCTACACCTAGTAAGCATTATACAAATCTACTATACTGCACATATGGTCAAGGTTATGGGATCATGAAAGTAATGGGGACAATTAAAAGAGAAGTCCCCCCCCCCCCCCCCCCCAAGGATCATACTTACCTAGGTGGATGCAGCATCAGTCCCCCACCGGCTGTAAGACTGAGAACTGAGCACTCAAACACTGCTGATCGCTTGGTTCTCTGCCCCACCAGCGCTCACTGAACAGCCCGGTGGTGGAGGGGGCGGCAGTGGCTAGCTTAGTCTCTCAGCAGCTTACGGAGAGGTCGAGACAGCTGCAAGTCCAGGCATCTGGATAGATCCTGACAATATGTTCAGGATCCTTTCAGAGCCTGGACTGGCTCTGTGACATCAGCCAACAATGGGCTTTAGTCCACTGTTGGCTGAAAATGGTTCACAGAAATGCAGAACGAACTGCACTCATTTGACCCAAAGGAGAAGTATGGCCAAAAAAAGCTTTGGTTATATTTCTCCTTTCTAAAGTGGAAATTCAGGCAAAATCTAAGGCTAAATCTGCTCTGCCACATTCTAAACCTAATCTATAACCTGTAAAAGCAAAAATTGCTATGCATATCTATTCTGCAGTTGGTCCAGTCCCAGCTTCAGTGTGGAGGCTGGTGCAGGAGAGGCAGCCGACAACAGAAGCTCTATAGTAAGTCTATGGGTGACATCGCTTCCCAGCCATTGACGGTCCTCTCCTGCACACAGCTTCCGCCGCTGGAAACAGGACCGGATCGGCTGCAGAATAGGAAAGTACAGCGATTTTTGTGTTACAAGGTTAGATGGATTAGGTTTAGAATGTGGCAGAGAGCAGGTATAGAGAGTTTGTTAGTTTTTGCCTAGACTTGCACTTTAATGCAGACAAAGTAGTGTTGACTAGCCCCCTCCCTCCATGAGTGTGAAATCACTTCAGCTCCAGATTTTAAGAACCTATCTATACCACATTCAAGGGTCACACGGGCACTGTTATCAGCTTTATCTGAATATTACTCCTTTGACAGCGCCCATATGACCCATGGCTGTGTTCAGAGCTGCTGGCAGACAAGTACAACTTTTAATGGCACTACAAAAATGAGGCTTATTCTACATTTATGTAACTTTGCTGCCTAGAATTCAGCTGCCACGTGGGTGTGAATGGTGCAAAATAACACAAATCAGTTTTCTTCCATGGAATTGATGGACAAGACTTTAGGTCTGTGTGTAAAGAGGTTGCCGCACATTATCCAATCTTAGCTTAAAATGTTCCTGTGCCAGTTAAATTAAACTATTACATATTCACAGATGAATTTAATTCAACAACTTTCACATAAACAAGTATAGAAAAGGATCCAATTTATGTTCAGTGGCCTTTAGTGGATTTTTTTTTTTAAACATCAGACAGATTAACAGAGGAGTCTGCCATGAGGTTGTGAAAGTGGAAGATTTTGGCAAATGGAGAGAATCCACAAAGTACCATGTTAATATCTTCTTATGCCAACAACCTTAAAGCCTAAATTCTTTACATTCAGAATTTCACCAATACGTAGGTTGACTCCAGGTACAAATAAACCTTTCATGGCATATCCACCTTGAGTAATGCCATTTTAATTACAGTTGAAGATCATTTTCAGGCTGGAATGGATCTGTTGAGGAATAAGTTAAGCTGTACAGGAGACGGCTATCTTTGCTCCAAGTTACTCTTTATTTAATGGTGACATTTCTTCCACTGCTTTTTATTTGCTCCAACTAAACAATATTTGCATTTTGTGAAAATTGGAAACATTCCCTTGGCAAACTCGGCTTCCGACTTCTGGGGAAGGCAATATTTAAACAGCAGTGTGTGTGGACTATTCCCCGCAGCTGTAGCATCCAGTCTGTGAAACTGCAGATAATTGAATCCTGACAAAAACCAGGGGGCTTAATAAAAATGCAAAGCATTCCATGCAAATTGTATATATATTGTCCCTTAATTAGAAACTAAAAATAATTAAAATAGTGAGCTGGTATCCATTAGGGAAAATATGCTTTCTGTGAATGTTCATGGCGAATCAATTAGATTATGTTAGATCTAATACACTTATTTTTAGATGCATTCCAGCTGATAAAAAAGAAAGCACAAATAAAATAAAATAAAATCACATATTTTCTAAGGAGCACACAATGTAACGAACCTGTCAGGCCCTTAACCTCTTCCAAACTAGTACTGCTGGAGTCCCTGTGGTGTCAGCAAGTGCAAAACATCTTCAGATAAGTGTCTGGATTCCTGTGAAGCTCCTTGTATTCAAGGCCAGAGTCATTGCTTAGGTGGGCATTAAAGCAGTAGTAAACTTTACAAAAAAAATAAATAAAATCTTCTCCCTGCAAACTCATGTTATAATGTGCTAGTTTGCACCACATACCAAGACCTTGAAACAAAGCCGTCCAGTGGTGTGCTGTCACCACAGACAGGGCTTCCATCTTCATCAGGTTCTGGGTTTGCGGGCTCTGGTCGCTTCAATGGCCGAGCAGCGATGATGTCACTCCCGCACATGTGCGCAGGGTTCTCAGCTGCAGCACAGGTCTCTGGAGGAAAAACATGGGTGTGCCGGTCCTTCAGAGCGAATGCGCCGATGACGTCACTGGCTGTAGAGAGATTGAATATCTCCTAAATGGTGCATGTTTAGGAGAGATATTCCTTGTACTTACAGGTAAACTTTATTATAAGCATACCTGTAGGTACAAGTGTCCAAGCGGAATTTACTACCACTTTAACCACTTCCATACTGGGCACTTATACACCTTCCTGCCCAGACCAATTTTCAGCTTTCTGTGCTGTTGCACTTTGAATGACAATTGCGCGGTCATGCTACACTGTACCCAAACAAATTTTTTATCATTTTTTCCCCACAAATAAAGCTTTCTTTTGGTGGTATTTGATCACCTCCGATTTTTATTTTCTGCTAAAAAAAAATAAAAAAAGACCGAAAAATTTGAAAAAAAAAAAGTTTTTTTTTGTTTCAGTTACAAAACTTTAAATAAGTACGTTTTCTCCTGCACTGACGGGCACCGATGGGCACTAATATGCGGCACTGATGGATGGGCACTGATAGGCGGCACTGATGGATGGGCACGGGTGGGCACTGATAGGCGGCACGGGTGGGCACTGATAGGCAGCACTGATGTACTGTAATGGATGCCAATCAGTGCCAAACAATAATGGCTGCCAATCAGTGATGCCCATTGTGGGCACTGATTGGCATCCATTAGGGGGCACTAACTGGCATCTCTGGTGGTCTAGGGTGGCATACCTGGTGCTGGCATCCCTGGTGGTCTGGTGGCATCCTCGGGGGGGCTGTGCTGATAATCTATCAGCATAAACCCCCCCTGTCAGCGAAGCAGCCGATCGGCTCTCCTCTACTCGCGTCTGACAGACGCGAGTGAGGAAAAGCAGATGACTGGCTTTTCCTGTTTACACTGTGATCAGCCGTGATTGGATATGGCTGATCACGTGGTAAAGAGTCTCCGTCGGAGACTCTTTACCTAGATCGGTGTTGTGGGGTGTCAGACTGACACCCCGCAGCATAGAACGCCGCGATGCGCACCCCAGGGGGCGCGCATCGGCTCAAAATCCTGAGGACGTCAAATTACGTCCAGTCAGGATTTTGAAACCACTTTGCCGCCGTCAATCCGCTATAGGGCGGGCGGCAAGTGGTTAAAGTGATCATCAAGGGGGAAAAAAAAGCCTGCCGCTGCGTATCGGGCTAATAAACACCTTAATGAGAAAGTCAAACCTTACACAGAGCTAAGCAAGGTATCCCCACCCCCAAATAATACATAGGCTTAGCAACTCGGACATAAGCACTGCTTTGCTGGAGGCATTGGATATTTGCAGTGGTAGCCCAGCAGTGAAGGTGCAAAACAAAGATTTTGGTATGTGGTGTGCGGTGGCATATTGTTTTTTTTTTGTTTGTTTTTTAACTTGTTGGTTCCTTTAAAGCTTTGCCCGCACAGCCGCATCATTCATTTACACAGATCTGTGAATGAATGAACTACAAGTCCCGTCTGCCATTGCGGCAGATGACTTGTAGTTCTCAGTGAACTGTGAGGGAGCATATGAGCATTTTTATAGTTCAGTGACCCCTCCTACAATTCACGGTGTGCCTGAATGGAAGGTATAGGCAGACATCTGTACTGACTTGTCTGCGAGAGCCAGACATTGCAGCTGCGATCTGCTGATCATGGATGCAAAGCTCAGCAGGCTCCCAAGAAAAAATATAAATGCACATTTATTTACCTGCAAAAAAAAAAAAAAAAGAAGCACATTCATTTTTTTTCCTTTAATGAACGTAGACTTTACGTTAGCAAAACCTCTCTCCAATGGGAACTACTACAGCTTATAGAAATGAAAATGGTGATAGTTGGCATGGTAAACAATGGGAGTGCCAACACAACACTGGTAAAACGAAGCAATGGCCCTTTACCTGGGAAAGGCATCAAAACAATAGGTCTTCCTTGTATCAGGAAAAGCAACACGCAGTCCAGACATGAGAGGAGAGTGCAATATGACGGCTGCACATTCGTAGCGTGAGGCCAGGTCTACTGTAGGAACGGTGCCGATACTCTGACCATACAGGATAATGTTCTCAGGGCTGACAGCATATCTGTGGAGACAAAAAAGGCAATTCCATGAAAAATGTGTCAACACTAAGAAAATACATTAGCAGGAATGGCGCGAGGTATGTCCATGTGAAGAGAAAGAACAGACCGTGTAGGTTAAGGCGATATTTCCAGCACCTACAGGCAAGCCTTAATCTAGGCTTACCTGTAGGTGAAAGTGTGTTGTAAGGTTTTACAACCACTTTAATGGTTCCCTTAGCCATTGACAAAAGACAAGAGCATGAAAATGAACCAATAACTTGCCATTAGGGATGTCCCGATACCGATACTAGTATCGGTATCGGCACCGATACCGAGCATTTGCCTGAGTACTTGTACTCGGGCAAATGCTCCCGATGCTTCACCCGATACTTGTGATCAGCAGTGATCAGTGCGGTGGGGGAAGTTACCAGCACTGATCACCGCTGTATATATTTAAAAGTAGTTTCTCAGAGTCCGCTTCTCTCTCTCTCCCCCCCCCTCGCGCGGGTATCAGCTGCTTTAAAATCAGCGGTGATCAGTGCTTGTAGCTCCCCCACACACGATCACCGCTGATTGTCCCCGTATCCTCCTCCTCCTCCAGCCCCCTCCGTTTTGCTGCTGTCCCAATCCGTGTGTCCCTCCGTGCTGCCGTCCCCCTCCGTGCTGCCGTCCCCCTCCGTGTGTCCCTCCGTGCTGCCGTCCCCCTCCGTGCTGCCATCCCCCTCTGTTCTCCTCCTCCACCCCCTCCATCTGTTAGGATGGAGAGCGGAGGTAGGAGCCGGTAAATCTGGCTCCTTACTTGTCGGAATGTACAGAGTCAGTGATCACTGACTCTGTCCATTCACATAACTGAAACATCGTAAACTGTGTTTACAATGTTTTAGTTTATTAATGAAGAAAAGCCGCTGTCTTCTCTCCATTCATTTTCAGCGCAGCAGAGGCTGCTGAGAAAGGGACTGGGGAATCTGTGTCCCTAGTCCCTTTCCCTGTCTCAAAGGGGAGATGTCAGAGGTCTGTTAAGACCCCTGATATCTCACCAAAGCCCCCCAACAGGGCTGATAAAAAAATAAAAGAATAAAATAAAAATTGTAAAAAATAATAAATAAAAGAAAACACACAAACACACACACACACACACACACACACACACACACACACTGACACTGTCCAACCCCCCCCCCCCCCCTAAAAATAAATAAAAAGAAAGCATTGTAAAAAAAATACTGACACATGAGATTAAAAAAAAGTATCGGTATTCGGTATCGGCGAGTACTTGAAAAAAAGTATCGGTACTTGTACTCGGTCTTAAAAAAGTGGTATCGGGACAACCCTACTTGCCATGCTAACAAAGTCTGCTAAAGAAGAATATACTTGATTAGATAAGTCACAATATAATGCTTTAGTTTTGACCTAAAAAAAAAAAAATTACAAACTTTCCTGCCAGTCACACAAAATTGATCTTGTTTTGGTGTATTGTCTTCTAGACTAGTAGTCACAATATTTTCATACCACCCTCCATTCTGGCACTCTGAGAATGTCCACCCCAAGGCATACATTATACAATTTTCCTTTAGATTTACCACAACCATATACTATGAGGTCTAACCTAAAGACTTTCAAATGTATATTCAATAAGGCACTACATAGTTGAATACAAATATAAAGAAAATTGTATGACCAGTTCAAGAAATAATGATTTCTGTAACCAGATCTGTTTATTGTGACATCACTTGGCATTCTTTATCATTATGGAACTTTAACCACTTAAAGTGGATGTAAAGCCACTCTCATCCTTTCTAAACTACTCCCATAGTGCTGATCTATAAGGATATAGATGCCTCCTGCATGTATCCTTATCTGTCAAATGTCTCCCCTCTGTCTGTTACGAGAACTGAAAAACTGCAGATTCTGTGGGTGGGTCTGTTGTCCGGAGCTCGGTGGGTGGAGTCGTGATGTCAGTAGACTCCCCGCCCCCCTCTACACTCCCCTTGTCAACATGCATTTTCTCCTGTGAATTTCTTACACTAAATTCTGCTATGATCACTAACATCCAGTCAAAACCTAGAAAAGTATCCACGACTTCAGAAAAGGGGTGGGAATTAAAAAATAATGCCCGTCTCAGGCTCGTGCATGAGATATGCAAATCACCTGTCCACTCACAGCTGGGGGGGGGGAGACGGGTGACAGACAGGGTTTTCTCCATTTGTCTGTTTTATCTCACTGAAAAAAGATAAGAGGATTGCTCAGAGCTGGATTAAAGGGGTTGTAAAGGTTCGTTTTTTATTTTCTAAATAGGTTCCTTTAAGCTCGTGCATTGTTGGTCCACTTACCTTTTCCTCAGATTTCCCTTCTAAATGTTTTTTTTCTTTGTCTGAATTTCTCACTTCCTGTTTCTCCTCAGTAAACTTCACACCATCATCCGAGTGGTGTTTAGCCAGAACAGCTTACTGAACAGCTTACTGAGGAGGAACAGGAAGTGAGAAATTCAGACAAAGAAAAAAAACATTTAGAAGGGAAATCAAAAGGAAAAGGTAAGTGAACCAACAATGCACTAGCTTAAAGGAATCTATTTAGAAAATAAAAAACGAACTTTTACAACCCCTTTAACTCTGTGGCAAGACTGGGCACAGATGAGCTGAAATCCTATACTATACATTATGCCAGCCCAAAAAAAAAAAAAAAAAAAAAAAAATCAGGTTTACATCCACTTTAAGCTCTGGAAGGTTTTACCCCCTTTATGAACAGGGCATTTTTTGCTTTTTAGCACTGTCCTTTTTAACTGGCAATTGCTCAGTCATGCAACACTATTTAAATTACATTTATATAATTTTTTCCCCCATACAAATTGAGCTTTCTTTTGGTGGCATTTGATCACCACTGGGTTTTTATTCTATATTTTAAACCAAAAAAAAAAAAAAAATGAATTGAATATATATATATATATATATATATATATATATATATATATATATATATATACACACACATACATACATATTTAAAAATTCTGCTATGCTATATAATAATATATTCTGCACACACACATTCTGCTATAAAATATATATATATAAAAAAAAAAACATAAATTAGGCCAAAATGTATTTTGCTACATGTCTTTTTTAAACCAAAAACAGTAAATGTATATTGATCGGTTTGCAAGTTATAGTGTCTACAAATGATATATAAACTAGAATTTGTATTTATTTTATTTTTTTAATACTAGTGATGGCGGTGGGACTGTGATCGTGCGGCTGGCAATCACCAGTGACACCAATACAGTGATCAGTGAGAATACTATACACTGTCCCTGTATTAAAGACAGTGGCTGGGAAGAGGTTAATATCCGGGACAATCAATGGGTTAACAATTACCAAACAATAGGTAATGTGTGCTGCTTTTATCAAGTTGTGCTGCTCTGTGTACAGAGGCATGTGTGGCGAGTAAACAGAGGGCCCTGTACTGTGATTTGCTAAGCCGAATAGCAGGTCCCAGCTTTAAATCATTGGCCAGAACCCGCTGACCAACTTGTGCTGTACCGAATCACAGTACAGATGGGGCAGGAGGGGGGGCATGCGCCCCCTACCCAGAAATGCAGAATAACGTGCATGTACATGATCCAGCTCAGAGTCTTACTGCAGTATTATCACAATAGGATGACCCACAAGTGGTTAAATATCAATAAAAGTCAGTTTAAAAAATAAAAAAAAAATAAGTTACGTGGACAAAAAGCAAAAATATATTGTAAATGTTATTTCATCTCTAAGCTTAATGAAGACAATATGTACAAAATGATATATTGCCCTTCACATTCTCTTCTTACCACAGGAAAAGATAATGAACAGAACAAGTTCTCCAACTCTAAACACAAAGTCAAGCAGGAGTCATTCGTCTAGTCAGTGAACTTAATAGGGAAGAAGGAATTTTCGCAGACAGGACATGAAGATGAGAGGTCTTAGTGATTTTCCTAGCTTGCAGTTATGTACTCCTTTAATGAGAAGGAGCTCACTGGGCGAGCAGCGCAACGAGCAGATGGGAGGAAGGAATACGGCGTTCACAGGTGTTCACCACATGATGGTCAGGGGGAGAAAAATCCTCTCAAGATTTCAACACCTATTATCCAAGTCTAACACTTCCTACCATGAACAACACGTTTGATCAGTTAAGACTTCCCTAACTGGATTAACACAAGATTATTTTTCTTGCTTCACCAACTCCCAACCCAACCCCTGAATGTCATATACATAATAAAAGGAATGTACTTGATGGAAATCTGCTAAAGAGAATTCTTAAATCTTCAAACACCGCGGGAGATAAAGCAATACATGAACTATGAAGAGCAGAGGTACCATTCTTCAGCCCGCTGAACTCATTAGTAAATTCACTGTTTTTGTACAATGTTAGGGGGGAGCGCAGGGGGAGATGAAGTACATGGAGCCATCACAGAGCACAATTTGCAGTCAGCTCCACTCCACTCATTCGTAATTTCACCCATCTGTGAACAGCTTTAACAAAACATATTTTAAAGTAGTCAATACAAGTATATTAAACACTTTGCTACTTCTGTTAGGCCCCTTTCACACCGACACGTTTTTCAGGCGGTTTAGCGCTAATAATAGCGCTGCTATACCGCCTGAAAAAATCGTGCCCTGCAGTCTTCAGTGTGAAAGCCCAAAGGCTTTCACACTGAAGCGGTGCGCTAGCAGGACCGCTCCAAAAGTCCTGCTAGCCGCATCTTTACAGCGGTGAAGGAGCGGTGTGTGTTCACCGCTCCTGCCCATTGAAAGCAATGGGAGACCGCGGTAATACCGCCCGCAATGTGTTAAATTCACCCCGCTAGCGGCCGCATACCGCGGTAAAAACGAAGGTATAGCGGCGCTAAAAATAGCGCCGCTATACCCACAGCGCACCTCCCGCTCCAGTGTGAAAGGGGCCTTAAAGCTGCACAAAGCTGTTCTGTAACAAGCACAGTGACATCATTAAAATGACCTTCACACCTCCTCGTGTTCCTGTTTTTAGTTTGTGTACCGAACACTTTTTAGTTAAACTTTTTCTATATTAACCACTTGCTTACTGGGCACTTAAACCCCCCTCCTGCCCAGACCAATTTTCAGCGCTGATGCACTTTGAATAACAATTGCGCGGTCATACAACACTGTACCCAAATGACATTTTCCCCATAAATTGAGCTTTCTTTTGGTGGTATTTGAATATATATATATATATATATATATATATATATATATATATATATAGTTATAAAATTTTGCAAACAGGTAATTTTTCTCCTTCATTGATGTACGCTGAGGCTGCACTGATTGGCGCCGATGGGCACTGAGAGGTGACACTAATAGGTGGCACTGATGGGTGGCAATGATGGGCACTGATAGGTGGCACTCATGGGCAATGAAGGCACTGACAGGCGGTATTTGTGGGTACAGACGAGGCAGATTTTGCCTCCCTCTTCGGGACCGATTTCCCTTGCACATAAGCCGGTGATCGGCTTTTTTTTCTCCTCACGCTGTCAGCGTGAGGAGAAAAGAAAAACGATTACCTTGCTTTGTTTACATAACGTGATCAGCTGTCATTGGCTGACAGCTGATCACGTGGTAAGGGGCCGGGACCAGCCCCTTACTCGGATCTGTGATCACCCAAGTCTCAGTGACTCGGTGATCACAGCGCGCGCCCTCCTGCAGGGGGCGCGTGCAAAGAGGGGGACGTCTATTGATGGCCTCCCGGAAATTCAGGTACGCGCTGTAGCCGTCATTCAGGTATAGCGCGGACGGCAAGTGGTTAAATATTATTTACCACAAATATTATAACCACTTAAAGTGGAGTTCCGCCGAAAAAATCAAAAAAATTAAACGTCAGCAGCTACAAATACTGCAGCTGCTGACTTAATATATGAACACTTACCTGTCCTGGGCGCCCGCGATGTCAGCATCCGAAGCCGATCTGACCCTGGGCTCTCAGGTGGAGGCGCCGCCATCTTCGGTAAGGGAATCAGGAAGTGAAGCCCTGCGACCTCACTCCTGGTTCCCTACTGCTCATGCGCGAGTCGCGCTGCCCAATCCCACTGGTCCCTGCTGTCTTCTGGGACCTGTGTGTCTCCCAGAAGACAGCAGGGGACGGAGGAGGGGCCGGACATGGCATAGATCGCCGCGGATACTGCGGTGATCTATGCCTGGAAGTGGGAGCCAATACCTGGATTACACAGGTATCGGCTCCCCCCTCCCCCTGAAAAAAAAAATGCATCTTATCTGACAACCATAAACCGCATGTGAGATTTAATATCATTGGAAATAAGGTTGGGCTGTGTTTGTGCTTCCCCCACCATTTCATCATCACAAAAAGCACAAGATGCTCAGGAGGGGGAGATGGTATTGGTTTACAGGAGCAGATTATTTTCTGTGCACACCAGTGACATGCTGAAGAGACACCAGGCAGTGGAAAGTTACATTGAAATGTGTATGAAACTCATGCAAGGTCAGGTTTTTTTACTTCCCTCCAGCTGCCTAGAATTATGTTCTATAGTATATTGGTCATGCATCATAACTCCTGATTAAGAAAGCATGCTGCCAACGTACTATACTGGGTTCAACATAAAAAGGAATAGCATTTGTTTAAATGTATACAGGCAATACTGTTAGAGCAAAGGCTGCAATATGTCTGAAAACACATGCGTGTCACTCAGCAACTTGTGTGTTGCTTGGTATGTGATCATCATTCATGTTATCCGTCTCCCCCACTGCCAAGCCAACTGGTTACCCTGCAACTGCTGCAAATAGGAACTTCAACAAGTTATCAGCATCAGATATTAGTCATCATAGTTGTCTGGTCCATTGACAATGACTAACTAAACACAAAACTGACACACACACACACACACACACTCTAAAATTCCAACACATAGGAGTTTCTTAAAAGCGGAGTTCCAGTCTGCAAAAAAAAAATATATATATTTTTTATGACTTAATATAAGGACACTTGCCTCTCCAGGGAGACCGCGGCATTGGCACCCCAAGTCGATTCGTCAAGCCAGCGAGTTGTGCTACGCTTTCTGAATGGTCCTGCCTCTGGGGGTGTAAGGAGGGGGCAGAAATGACACAGATCGCCATGAGACGATCTTACCAGGGAGTGGGAACCTGTCAAAACTAGGTAGCCTCTCCCCCCCAAAAAGTGACAAATGTGGTGGTGGAGGGTGCAAACAAGCAGAGCTTCCCCTTTTGGGTGGAGCTCCGCTTTAAATTAAAAGTCAGCATCTACAAATACTGTAGCTGGAGAAAGGGGGACAAACTTCAACGTGACTTCGCTAGAGCCTCCCGGAAGGAGCCAAAATGTGGCAGCAGAGGGGGGGGGGGGGGGGGGGGGAGGAAGCAAACAAGCGGAGCTTCCCCTTTTGGGTGAAGCTCCGCTTTGAGTAAACCACAGATGATTCTTGGCCGATTCAGCAGGGACTGGCCGAGATTCGAACCATGTATGGGCAGGCTGACTGCAACCAAGTCGATCAATTACTTGACTTGGGTACACCGAGCATATTGGATTTTTAGGATACGATTGCATCTATCAATCTATAGCCGCTAGCAACATTTGCTGTGTTCTCCCAGCAGGTACAACACCCTGCTGGGAGAACACAACAGCTCCGCAGGGGGGATTTCCCCATCAACACAGTCAATTCAGCGATTTTCTTACCTGCAACCATTGGTTGCAGGAAAGAAAAGTCATACCATCCATGGCCGGCTTTATTGAACCTCAAACTTTTTCTATAGGGACCAAATGATCAAGATTATATGCAAAACATCAAATACAGCATTAGGCATAAACTATATTACCACCATAATAGATACCCATGAAGGAACACCAAGATGTTTTTTAAATTGATTTCTTAGCTATGGATAGAGGGAAGGATTAGAGTCCGTCAAGTCTTTATTACTGTCTTCTATCTCTACTTGTGACCATTGGTACAGAAAATGGGAAATGAAAACTGTAGTACTAAGAGGAAATCCTTCAATAAGAGCAACTTGTTCAATAGGGGATTTCCCCTCATTTCAGTGAGATTTCCTCTTCCTTTCTGTTGTAACTCTGGGACAGGAAGTTGGATAACCAAACGGCTGCATCTTAGCCGAGGCCTAGACTACATACAGTTAATACAGAACACTCAGCATCAGCATGTGCACCCTCCACTAGTTTGTTGGCCCAAGTGAACTATTTAACCTGTTTCTGCCGGCCGTACGCATATATGCGGCCTCTCAAAGAGGGCTTTATTCTTTATTCTCTTGCTATAGACATCTGACTTTCAGAAAGTAAAGTCTGCCCAGATAAAATGACATCAGTTCTCCGTTACTAATTGGCTGAAGTTATTTTTTTTTCTATTGCCTTTAACCAAAAACCTTCCTACACTCACTCCTTTCACTGGAATTCTTATTTAAAGGGATTGTAAAAGCAAAAGTTTTGTTATCTGAATGCATTCTATGTATTAAAGTGATACTAAAAGGTTTGTGTTTTTTTTTTAAACAAACATGTCATACTCCTCCCCGCATAAGATAACCCCCTAAGACAGTGGTTCTCAACCTGGGGGTCGGGACCCCCTCGGCGGTCAAATGACGATTTGCCAGGGGTCACCGAATTCTGGGCTGTTCCTGAAGCCTGCACCACTCTCCCTGCCTTTTTGCGGCCGCCCACTCAGCCTCTTCGCAGCCGCCCATTCAGTTCACGGCATGGCTGGGGGGGGGGGGGGCAGAGACTAGAGGTCAGCTGACTGGTGAGGAATGTGAAATGGGAGGGGCTGGAGGAGATCCTATCTCCTGATTTCGGCATAGGTGCCACTGCTACGAGACACCGTGAAGCTGGAGACGCGGTGAGTAACCCTACCTGTGATTAGAGTTGCCATTAAAAGTCCCCACTACAGTTCTCAGATCAGCAGATGACCTTGATCAAGAGCACCTAAGTTGGCTGATCAGAACTCCCCCCAGCATTGCCACTTATCCCAATTCCCCGCCAGCACTGCCACTCATCCCGTTCCTCCCCATCAAGGAGTAAAAGAAGGAATAAAAATAGAGTATACATGGAAGGGAGAGGAAAGAGGTAGAGAAACATAGAAAAAGGGCGAAAAAGAACAAGCAAGACGGCTCGGGAAGAAAGGGATCGGCAAAAAAACAAACAAAAGAAATTAGGATAGAGAGATAAAAGGGAAAGAAAGAACAAAGAGTGGTACATCCTAAAAATGTACCATAAGGGGTTTTAATACTGTACGAGTGGACGGGACTTGGGGAGCGCTAAATGTCCGTGGGTTAGGGGCGCAAATTACTTGTCTTGCCCCGGGTGCTGACAACCCACGCTACGAAAATAATCTTACTGTTGGGGGTCCCCACAACTTAGGAAATTTTATCAAGGGGCCACGGCACTAGAAAGGTTGAGAACCACTGCCCTAGGAGAAGCGCTCTCCCGAGGGGGTTACCGTGCAGGCACGCTCCTGAGTCATTCATTCGGCGTCCATAGACGCAGAGTGTATGACTCAGCCCCGCGTCATTGGATTTGATTTACAGCAGCGGGAGCCAATGGCTGCGCAGCTATCAATCTATCCAATCAAAACCGGTGTCTTGTCGAGCT
Organism: Rana muscosa; assembly: GCA_029206835.1. Taxonomy (NCBI): domain Eukaryota; kingdom Metazoa; phylum Chordata; class Amphibia; order Anura; family Ranidae; genus Rana; species Rana muscosa. The sequence goes on from CM055118.1 coordinate 478,519,343, forward strand.
GGTTCCTTTATCGATATGGTTCCCTCTGGACTACGCAGGCGATGGAAATCTCTGAGCTTTAACAGTCAAGAGGGAACCATATCGATAGGAGGAACCATAATTGGCAGAACACCGGGACTCTGTGGAGAGGATGGCGGGGGAATGCGCCGAGGAGGTGAAGGGGCTCAGGTAAGTAAAATGAGGGGGCTGGTGACTGCCAGGTGTTTTTTCACCTTAATGCATAGGATGCATTAAGGTGAAAAAAACCAAAGCCTTTACATCCCCTTTAAGTTAAAAGGCCTTCTGTGTCCAGCAGCTCCAATACTTACCTGAGGTCGCTCTCTGTCCACGAGTGTCTCAGTCGTCCCCGATTATTCTTCCCGATTGACTGAGAACAGCAGTGGCGCCATTAGCTCCTGCTGCTGTCAAAGTCAGTTAGCCAATCAGGGGAGAGAGGGGGCAGGGGTCCGTGTCTGAATGGGGAAAAAGGTTGCTGTGACTCAGCTCGGGTGCCCCCATAACAAGCTGCTTGCTGTGGGGTAACTGAACATGGAGGGGCCAGGATCACAGAAGAGGGACTCGAGAAGGGGAGGATCCGGGCAGCTCTGTACAAATCCACTGCAACAGAGCAGGTAAGTATTTTTTTCCTATAAAAATAAACATTTTCATAAACGAGACTTTACAGTCACTAACTCATACGTAGATGTGAATGGTTTCTATAAGCAATACAAGATAAAATTACATTCTTTACAATCAGGCCAGTTCCCATCTACTGTATTCCTTTCACAAGAGTGCCGGGGTTCATGATCCGAGCCCTGGCAGACAGAGTCACAATAAGGAGCTGCTGCTTTATATTTACAAAGTTATGGAAAGCACAAGTTTCCTTGAAAAACAAAAATGAAAGCCTTTAACTGTTCTAAGAATCCCGGTGGTTATTTGTACTTGTCTGTGTGTTGGATAGGATGTCTCGCTGGAACTCACTAAGTTTATTTTTTACTGAAGGCTTGTAGATTTGCTACAAAATTTTAAGTGATATTAAAAAGGCTTTTTTTTTTTTTTAAACATGTCACACACTTACCTGCTCTGTGCAGTTTGTTTTGCACAGAGCAGCCCCGATCCTTCTCTTCTTGGGTCCGCCGCCAGCACTCTTGTCCCCAGAACAAGTAGCTTGCTATGGGGGCACCCAAGCAGGCTCCCTACCAAGCCACTGCTCTACGTGTCTATTCCCACATTGAGCCACGGTTCAGCCCCCTCTCTCTTCTCATTGGCTGTAATTGACAGCAGCCAGAGCCAATAGCTCCCACTGCTCTCAGTCAATGTGGTGGTGCTCATGCACATTGCCGGTTCGCAATGGGGCTCGGGTGGCTGCACAAAGGTTTTTTACCTTCATGCCCAATGCTCGAAAGTAAAAAACCTTGAGCCTTTACAACCACTTTAAAGCTCAACTCCAGCCTTACCTTGAGCCCTGCAGTGTTGTAGAGGCACTTGTGCACTGAAATTGCTTACTCTAACTTCACACCACAAGCTTCTAAAAGTATGCATAAAAGTCTGAAAAAGCCCATCTCATTCCCCGGGTGGAAGACGTCCAGCATCATCTAAGTCAGGGATGACAAACTGGTGGCGCTCCAACTGTTGCAGAACTACAAGTCCAATCATGCCTCTGCCTGTGGCATTCATGATTGTAACTGTCGGCCATGCAATGCATCATGGGACTTGTAGGACTTCAACAACTGGATGGCCGCCAGTTTGATACCTGTGATCTAAGCTCTTTCCTCCCCAGTGTGAATGCCCCTGGCACGACCATTTCATTCGCTGGATTTCAGTTTTGCCAATTGACAGCGTTGACAAGTAGGCGTTACCTAGCGCAATCTGATTGTTTCAGGAAGCCATGTACAGCCCCATCCCACCAGCCATGGTCTGCCTGCTTTTGCAGAGAAAAGCAGAGATCCAGCGATGGCGTACCTAGGTCCAAAATAAAATATGTAATGAAAAGAAAGTTTTTTTGTTTTTTTTCTCATCATATTGTTGAAAGGGGGAGGGGCACATCTGGAGTCAACCATGCAAAAAAAAAAAAAAAAGGTACAACACATTAAGTTATTACAGCTTTGTATGCGACATTCACAACAGCTTGCTCTTCCATATTTGTATTATTTTATAAAACAGTTTTGTAGAATATCCACCAGAGGGAGCACTCAGTGACTATGCGCAATCACTCTGGACTCAATAGTGGTATAGGGGTCTGCAGGAGGAGCCACCAAGTGCAGTGGGGGGACACAGGGGGATTGAGACACTTTCCTGAAAGTTCTGAATTACAGAAGACGACTCCTTTTTATCAATGTGACGTTTGACTGTGCAGGCAGCGGGAAAGGCAAATATTTAAACTTCTCCAACAGTAAGACCCCTTTCACACTGGGGCGGGCAGGTGCGGTGGCGGTATAGCAGCGCGATTTTCAGCGCTGCTATACTGTCGTTCTTACCGCGGTATGCGGTCGCTAGGGGGGTGAATTTAACCCCCGCTAGCGGCCGAAAAAGGGTTAATACCGCCCGCAAACCGCGGCTATTGCCGCGGTTTGCGGGCGGTATTACCGCGCTGTCCCATTGATTTCAATGGGAGACCGCGGTAAAGGAGCGGTGAACACACCGCTCCTTTACCGCTGTAAAGAAGCGGCTAGCAGGACTTTTGGAGCGGTCCTGCTAGCGCACCGCTTCAGTGTGAAAGCCTTCGGGCTTTCACATTGAAGACACAGGGCAGGATTTTTTCATGCGGTATAACAGCGCTATTATTAGCGCTAAACCGCATGAAAAACGCCCCAGTGTGAAAGGGGCCTAATCGTATACAGTTTAATTTTAGTGAGTCACATTAACAACTGGTGAGATATCTGCACCGGGAGATCATTACTTCCAATGAGTTGGCCGATTCATAGATTTGCATTGCGAGAAGGAGCAGTAAAGCACAACCATGGCACAGTACTGCAAAGCAGGAGACAGAGCCTGTATATGTAATCTAACAATTAAGGATACTTACATGTGTTTATATAAATTACAAATTCTGTAACATATAAATCTGTAGTAATACCAACACATATTGATTTGCATCCAGTCAATCTCTTCATTTTATCTTAAAACATTAAAATAGACAAAGTGCATCAGCAGCCAACATATTATCCATACTATAGATCACACAGACCCTATGTGATTCTTCCTACACCAAGGGAAATCCCTGAGGATGTTGCAGGAAATCCTGTAAACAATGACGAAGACCAAGATTTCCCAGTGTGTGGTACACAGGGTTTATTTTAAACACCATAGGAAATCAGGTAGCCAGGAAATCTACTTCTGTCACGAGGAAGTGAATTCCACATTGAGCTGAGGCTTCCAACGTAAAATGTGAAGGACTATAATGGATTAGGAAAGCAGGTCACAAGTCTATTCTGACACTTCTCTCCTACATGTTAAATGTATATTTTTTTTTGATAGAAAATTACCGGTACTTAGAACCCCCCAAACATTATATATTGTTTTTAAAGCGGAGTTCCACCCAAAAGGGGAAGCTCTTCTGATCTGCTTCCTCCCCCACTCCGGTGCCACATTTGGCACCTTTTAGGGGGGGGAATGGGCACCCGTTTTTGCCAGGTACTCGACCCAAGGCGCCGTCACTCAGAAGTTGCCCCCCCCCTCCTCCTCCCTTCAACGCCGGGCCAGTTAGAAAGCGCAGTGCGCTTCATGAATGCGCAGTAGGGAACCAGCTGTGAAGCTGAAAGGCTTCACTGACGGTTTACCTTATCAGGAATGGTGGCGGCAGCACCCGAGAGCCGATCTGAAAATCAGCTGGAGTGCCAACATCACGGGGTCCCTAGACAGGCAAGTGTCCTTAAATTAAAAGTGAGCAGCTAAAGTATTTGTAGCTGCTGACTTAAAAAAAAAAAAAATGTAATTCCCCAGGCTGGAACACCGCTTTAAGAAAAGGCCCTAGACCTAGAGAATAAAATGGTGGGTGTTGCAATTTTTTATGTCAGACGGTATTTGCGCAGCGGTTTTTCAAACACAAAAGAACACCAATTGTTTAGGTAAAATACACCGTTAAATAAAATAAAAAAATGGAACACGATCAGAGTATAGCATCAAGTCAAATAAACTCCTGGGATATTGATCTGGTGCGTTAAGTAGCAGAGGGGGTTGTTAATGAGTTTCAGCTGCTTTGGCGACAATGAAATTACCAGGTGCACTAGATGGGCAACAATGAGACAACCTCCAAAACAGGAATGGTTTAACAGGTGGAGGCCACCGACATTTTTCCCTACTCCTCTTTTCTGTTTTCACTAGTTTTGCATTTGGCTAGGGTCAGTGTCACTATTGGTAGCATAAGTTGATACTTGGACCCTATAGAGCAGCCATTCTCAACCAGGATTCCGTGGAACCCTAGGGTTCCTCCAGGGATGGCTAGGGGTTCCTTGAGATGTGGCCAACTGTCCTCCCTCTGTCCTGTCCTCATGGTGGCTGCATAGCTCCAGGTCCAATGAAACTTGGCAGAGCCAATGTTATGCCTGCAAGGGTGTCATTCTAGTCATCCCTCTAGGGGTAGTATTCTTCAGACTTACCACCACAAACCTAAAGAGCTTTTTCCCAATGACACCTGATGGACTAATATTACCAGGGGTTCCCTAAGACATTTTTCTAAGTGTTCCTCTGGGGTAAAAAGGTTGAGAAAGGCTGCTATAGAGGTTGCACAGGCAGTCCAACTCCTCCAGGATGGCACATCAATACGTGCCATTGCCAAAAGGTTTGCTGCGTCTCCCAGCACAGTCTCACATGGATAGATTCCAGGTGACAGGCAGTTACTCTAGGAGAGCTGTAGAAGGTCCTTAACCCATCAGCAGGACCGGTATCTGCTCCTTTGTGCAAGAAGGAACAGAATGAGCACTACCAGATTCCTACAAAATTACCTCCAGCAGGCCACTGGTGTGAACGTCTGATCAAACAATCAGAAACAGACTTCATGAGGGTGGCATGAGGGCCTGACATCCTCTAATGGGCCCTGTGCTTACTGCCCAGCAACGTGAAGCTTGATTGGCATTTCCATTGAAAACCAGAACTGGCAGGTCCACCACTGGCGCCCCATGCTTTTTACAGATAAGAGCAGGTTCACCTTGAGCATATGTGATATATGTGAAAGTATGGAGAAGCCATGGAGAAAGTTATGCTGCCTGTAACATCGTTCAGCATGACCGGTTTGGGAGGCATAACCATGGAGGCATGCACAGACCTCTACAGGCTAGACAATATCCCCTTGACTGCCATTAGGTATCGGGATGAAATCCTTGGACCCATTGCCACACCCTACGCTGGTGCAGTGGGTCCTGGGTTCCTCCTGGTGCATAACAATGCCCAGTCTCATGTGGCAAGAGTATGCAGCCAGTTCCTGGAGAATGAAGGAATTGATACCATTGAATGGCCCCCAAGCTCGCTTGACCTAAATCCAATAGAACACCTCTGGACATTATGTTTCGGTCTATGTGACGCCATCAGGTTGCACCTCAGTCTGTTCAGGAGCTCAGTGATGCCCCAGGACACCATACGTCATTTTTGTTTAGTTCCCAACACATTACCCAGTCCATATCAGTATAGATAAATCCAGCACGATATTTTTACCCTTTGAGATCTGATGTGTTTTCATAGTGTTCCCTTAATTTTTTTGAGCAGTGTATAAAAGATGTTACACCGAGTAAATAGATACCAAACATGTCATGCTTTAAAATTGCGCAAGCTCAAGGAATGGCGCCAAACTATGGTAAAATTATACATAGGTGACGCTTTAAGAGCCTTTGCAGGTTACCAGTTTAGATTTACACATGAGGTCTGGTGCTAGAATTACTGCTCTCGCTCTGCCTGTGCTCACACGCAGTGGCAAACACACGTTGGTCCCGCACGTATATGTAAACAGTGATCGCACTGTGCAATGCTGCAGAGGAATAGAAAGGGTCACGTGTCTTGATGCCAAGATGGACATTAAAGGCCCAAAGGAATGAATGGGCTCACATTTTTTTTTTTTTTTGGAGGGATGCAAGTAGCACAGAGATTTTGGTCAACATTTGTAGCAATATGAATGCAGCATACTATTAGAAAATACTGAATGAAATCTTGTATTCATAAGCCTGAAGCAGAGCTCGGGGGCATATTTCAACTTCCCAACATGACAATTATTCAAAACATTTGACCATTCAGTGACTGCAAAAAAAAAAAAAAGTTCTGGATCGGCCAAAACGATGTTCTGACCTCAATTATCACTGAGCTCCTTTGGGAAGATCTCAAACATGCAGTTCCATACTAGACAACCAAACATGAGCATAAAACTGTGGTCAAATCAAGTTCAGAAGTGTGAAGACCTGTGGTGAGGACTATAGGTGGGCTTATACTCCCTTCTAATGATATTAAGGGCCCTTTCACACCCATACATTTTCCTGCATTTTTACCTTGCTAGAAAAACGCAAGAAAAATGTTTCTCTTTAAATCCTATGGAACGCTTCAAACCACTTGCGTTACAGGTGCAGTGCGTTTTGAAAAGTCCTGCATGCAGCATCCTTGGTGCGGTTTTAAAAAACAAAACCAAAAAACACAGCTTCCTATTGAAATGAATGGATATCGCTGTATAATTGTGGTAAATATGCACCGCCATTTGCGTTTGAGTAACATGTCCATTTTTCACAGGTGAGGACAACCAAAAAATGTACCAGTAACGCACAGGAAACAGATTTGAACAGCAGCAAAATCTTTTGCTACAGAGCAGTGTAAAAGGGCCCTGAAGTGGGGTTGGAAAAGACAATGACTAAGGCCCCTTTCACACTGGGGCGTTTTTCATGCGGTTTAGCGCTAATATCAGCGCTATTATACCGCATGAAAAAATCATGCCCTTTAGCCTTCAATGTGAAAGCCAGAAGGCTTTCACACTGAAGCGGTGCGCTAGCAGGACCGCTCCAAAAGTCCTGCTAGCCGCTTCTTTACAGCGGTAAAGGGGCGGTGTGTTCACCGCTCCTTTACCGCGGTCTCCCATTGAAATCAATGGGACAGCGCAGTAATACCGCCCGCAAACCGCGGCAATAGCCGCGGTTTGCGGGCGGTATTAACCCTTTTTCGCCCGCTAGCGGGGGTTAAATTCACCCCCCTAGCGACCGCATACCGCGGTAAGAACGACGGTATAGCAGCACTGAAAATCGCGCTGCTATACCACCACCGCTCCTGCCCGCCCCAGTGTGAAAGGGGCCTTACAATGGTACTGAATGATTTACAAGATCAGTCAGTTTGAAGATGAGCATTCCACTCCACTCCAGAAATTGATACTCATTGGTTGCGTTATGGCAGTGTTTTGCAACGCCAGTCCTCAAGGCGTCCCAACAGGTCATGTTTGCAGGCTTTCCATTATTTTGCACAGGCGATTTGATCCGTAATTACCACAGCCATTTCATCTGAGGGAAATCCTGAAAACTTGACCTGTTGGGGCACCTTGAGGACTGGAGTTGAGAAACACTGTGTTGTGATATACCGTATTTATCGGGGTATAACACGCACATTAACTTTAAGAGGGAAGTTTCAGGAAAAAAACTTTACACAGCCCCCTGCGTATAACACGCAGGCACAGTTTACCCTCTATTTTCAGGGTAAAAAAGTGAGTGTTATACGCCAATACAGTACTTGTTATGAGAGAAATATAGTAACTGCCATTGCGAAACTCTGTAAAAAAGTTGGTTGCCTTGCCGCACCTGACATACTTCTCAGTCACACACCCAGCACAGGATGCAGAAAATGAGTGCCAAAGAAAATAAATCTTCAGAATACCTGTTCCAGGTCGGAGGCTTATGCCGCGGACACATGATCGGTTTTCCCGTTGGAAAAACCTTGGATGGTTTTTCCAACGGAATTCCGCTCAAGCTTGGCTTGCATACACACGGTCACACAAAAGTTCTCTGAACTTTCGAGCGTTAAGAACGCGGTGACGTACAACACTACGACAAGGCGAGAAAAAAGTTTAATGCTTCTGACCATGCGTCAAATTGTTTCCGAGCATGCGTGGTTTTATTCCCGTCGGAATTGCATACAGACGAACGTTTTTTAGATAGGAATATTTCCGTCGGAAAAATAGAGAACCTGCTCTCAAACTTTTGCTGGCGGGAACTCCAACAGAAAAAGTCCGATGGAGCCTACACACGGTCGGAATTTCCGTTCACAAGCACAGACTTTTTCAGACGGGAAATCCGGTCGTGTGTATGCGGCATTAAGCCTCATTCACACGGCACAAAATATTTAGGTGGCAGCATGGTTAGTACAGACAGTTGTGGCCACTGAGTGTGTACAAAATATAAACCTGGTGTTGAAGCGCACACATTACCTGCCGTTATGAACAGATGATAGTCCCTGGATCCAAACAGCTTGTGTCCAAGAACAACCATCTGTACCCAATTGTAGAGAATCGCTGGCTTTTCTCTCACTCAGTAACACCAACGGACAGCTACTGCTGCCATCAGTCTGTCATTGCTCTGTACAGGCTCAGCTGCTGTACCTACCTGCTCCCACCTTTACATCCAGCCCCAGGAATCGGCTGGATTCTTGCCACAGCTGAAAAAAAAAATCAGTGTGAAGAAGTCTTTATGTATTGATGTCAGATGACAGCCAGGCAACTAGGATTTTCAGGAGCGGTTGGAAACATCAGCCTGAATACTGCTCTCATGACAGGTTTCATTCAAGAGATCTAAACAAGACAGACTTTTTGACTAGATCTGAGGCAAACTGCAGTGAAGCCGACTAGACTTCAGGAAAATAACAGTGATTATATTTCTCTCTCTCTATACCTTTTCTCCCATCCTAACTATACTATTCAAAGTCTGTTATTTGACAGCAAAGATGCTATTTTCAGTTAAAGAATAAATAAACCCAACATTTCACATTCCTGATATATGTTTGCTGTACCATGTACTTGTATGAAAACGTACCCTGTTTTTTGGATTGCTTCCTTTATGTGAAATCCCTGGTGTTCCTGCCAACCCCCCCCCCCCCCCTGCTTTGCTATAAACTGGCCAGACTAGACATGAGAGCAGTTTCATGGGATCTCAGCCTGCTCTCCTCCAATGATCAGACACATTCACTGTGAATACCAGTGTACTGCTGTTTCTCCTCCCCCACCTCTCTGAGCTCCTTATGCAGCTGAGAACAGAGGGTATGTGATATCACACACACACAAAGGGTTCGACAAACCCCAGGTCGCCATTGCGACTAGAATTAGCGACCTGGCGCGGCACAGCTGGGGTATCCTGTGTCTCCGTGCGCCACCCCCCCACCGCGCGATCGCGTCGGGCCGGTAATTGAGGCAGCGGCTTTGCGGCCTTCTGCAGGCCTATGCTTCCTTCTGTGATCTGGCGCCATCTTGTGGTGGCCGTTGGTATGACAAGACAACCAGTAATGCTAATGGAACTTCCCCTGTCTGTTTTCACTGCCATCTCCTTCCCTCTAATTAGAACCCCCAAACAATATATATATTTTTTATTCTAACACCCTAGAGAATAAAATGGCGGTCGTTGCAATACTTTCTGTCACACCGTATTTGCGCAGCGGTTTTACAAGCACACTTTTTTGGGAAAAAATACACTTTTTTTAAATTAAAAAATAAAAGTAAAGTGAGCCCAATTTTTTTTTTTATATTGTGAAAGATAATGTTACGCCGAGTAAATTGATACCCAACATGTCACGCTTCAAAATTGCGCCCGCTCATGGAATGGCGACAAGCTTTTACCCTTTAAAATCTCCATAGACGACGTTTAAAAAAAATTCTACAGGTTGCATGTTTTGAGTTACAGAGAAGGTCTAGGGCTATAATTATTGCTCTCGCTCTACCAATCGCAGCGATACCTCACATGTGTGGTTTGAACACCGTTTTCATATGCGGGCGCTACTCGCGTATGCTTCTGTGTGCGAGCTCGGCGGGACGGGGCGCGTTCCTAGCTCCTATATTAAAAAAAGTAATATCTATACACAAATGTTTTCCCTTTATTTCTATTTGAAAATAAATGGGTTATTTTACAAGGTGAGGGATTACATATGCTTTAAGCTTACCATAAGGAAGACCTTGGGTGTCTACTATTGTCTGGGCTGCGACTAAAAAGGGAATGTAAAGGACCTACAGACCAAACATGCAGATTTCACATTATATAAAACTCAAGTCCATCACACTATGTATATTTTATAATGTAAACTATGAGAAAGAAAAACTTTAATCATCGACCACTATAAACTATCCCTTCCAAACAATCATCTCAGTGAGATCCAGAAATCCTTCCCAATAAAGAATTACTGGATGAATCCTTGTACACGGCGTGACACCGGAGACACGTGCCGGGAACACAGCCTGCTCTGTCCAGTTGACGTTTTCTCCCTTTTTAGGAAATCGCACACAAACACTTCCAAAAAAGATAGAGAACTATATTCAGAAGCAGAACTTAAAATGTACAATGTACTCCTGGGGCCAGGTAGCCACTGCATATACCAATGTATAGTGGTTTTGTATTGGTTCCATTTCCATAAACCTGCTTCTTAACCACTTGCTGACTGCTCTTGATTAAACACAGCGGACGCCGATCAGTGGGTACAGTCGACTCGGTGACTGCCGGCACACGCCAATCATCTTGCAGATACACAGAACGGCTGGACATAGATTCAGGTCTTTTAGTAAAGGCACCTCCCCCATTGTAGTAGAACACAGGTTAGGTACACAGTTAACATTATGATTTCCCCTGATGTTAACCCCTTCCCAGCCAGTGTCTGACAGTCATTAGTACAGTGATAGTGCATATTTTTAGCACTGAAAACTGTATTAGGGTCACTGGTTCCCACAAAGTGTCAGATCTGTCTGCCGCAATATCGCAGTCCCGCTATAAGGTCACTGAATGCCGCCATTACTAGTAAAAAATAAAGAAAAATGAATAAAGGTCAAGTGGTTAAAGTAGTACTACAGGAAAAAGAAAAACACAAACAAACAAACAACAAATCATAAATAAAAGTCAGTGCCGATAGGGGAATCCCTCATGTGGAGCCATTGCATTCTCCAGGCAGGGGTAGTTATCCCCACCGAGAGAAGTTTATTGCTAGCAGCTAAAATCCAAATCATCTATGGCCAGCTTAACTATCCATTGGCTCCTGATGCTGTCAATCAAAGCCATTGATATACTGGTGCTCAAATTTGCACGTACCGGCCGGGAGCGCAGATTTTTAATTCTTTCCCTCAAGAATACGCAGCACTGGATTACGCACCTGTGTGTCTGTACCTGTGTACATTGTAAGGCCCCTTTCACACTGGGGCGGTGTGTGCGTCGGCGGTAAAGTGCCGCTATTTTTAGCGGCGCTTTACCTTCAATTTCGCGGTGCTATTCGGCCGCTAGCGGGGCGCTTTTACCCCCGCTAGCGGCCGAGAAGGGGTTAAAACCACCGCAAACCGCTCCTTCACCACTCCAAAGATGCTGCTAGCAGGACTTTTTTTACCGTCCTGCCAGCGCACCGCTCCAGTGTGAAAGCCCTCAGGGCTTTCACATTGGAGAGACAGCAGCGGCTCTTTCAGGGCGCTTTGTAGGCACTATTTTTAGGGTTATAGCGCCTGTAATGTGCCCCAGTGTGAAAGGGGTCTAAAGAATGGGCTCTATTTTAGATCAGTTAAAAAAAAAAAACGAAAAAAACCCCCCCGCTGTACTGAGCTTTTTCAAGCTGCAGTGTGCAAGAGGCCTAATATGTACATAAATGTCATTCTCAGAAAGACAAGGATGACATTTCCTTGGCAATTCATTGCTTTAGGTTACAAGTTTGCAATGCTCACAGTATCTACACATCAGGGGATTACTTTTTATGAGTGTCTTATACAGAAGAAATCAGGGATGTAAACCTAAAACGGTAATCTTGCAGCCTGTCAGAATCTCACTGGGATACGGATACATTGGAGCCGGCCAAACATTCGCATTCTGCAGCGAAAGGCATGCTTAACTACAAACATATGCTCACTGTAAATATGTCATGAAATGCTCCATTACTGGAGCCCGGAGGGGGCCAAACTCTACCCCACCGAGTGCCAATTGTTTAAAAATGGTCTGTTAAAGTTACTTGAATTATATACATTATCTATACAATATTGTGTGTCTCAATAGCCCAGACATGATTTACCGATAGAGCCGAGATTATTTAGATACACAGCATGTAGAATTGATTCAGATTTTCACATCTGCTAAACTCCAGTGTGGATATAAAATATTCTGGCAATCCTCCTACAAGAATCACAATATTTTTTACCTTTTCAAACATCTTCATTTAATAAAAGTTTGCAGATCTGTACACTGCAATAAAAAAAACTGTAAGCAAATAACTTCATATGTTCCAGATTATTAAAGCTACTGGAACTGGCGGCAGGACTTTTATGAATCGGGCGCAGGACTGTTCCACCACTTAGAGAGCAGGTCGATTCTGACACATAGCAGTTGATTTACTAAAACTGGAGTGCGCAAAATTCGGTGCAACTGTGCATAATAGGTACACTATATTGTCAAAACAGTATTGGGACGCCTGCCTTTACATGAACTTTAATGGCGTCTTAGTCCATAGGGTTCAATATTGAGTTGGCCAACCCTTTGCACCTATCACAGCTTCAACTCTTCTGGGAAGGCTGTCCACAAGGTTTAGGAGTGTCTATGGGAATGTTTGCAATTCCTCCAGAAGAGCATTTGTGAGGTCAGGTTGGACGAGAAGGCCTGGCTCGCAGTCTCCGCTCGAATTCATCCCAGAGGTGTTCTATCGGGTTGAGGTCAGGACTCTGCAGGCCAGTCAAGTTCCTCCACCCCAAACTCGCTCATCCATGTCTTTATGGACCTTGCTTGCGACAATGAAGTCAGGATCCACCCACATGCCTGGACCGGCACACCAAAAAAAAAAAAAGTCCATACTTCTTTCAATTTATGTGCTTACAAACGGTTATACGTGCGTTTATAAGCATGAGTGCATACAGTGCATGTTCTTAGATGCAGATTTTTGGATTCTGTGTTGCAGATCTGAATGCAGTCCATGTTGACACACCTGTGCGAATGGCTGAAAACAATGCAGATGTTCAGATCCGCAATTAAAAAAAAAAAAAAAAAAACTCATATGTATTTTTTTTTTTTTTTTTACAGGTGTGTGAATGAAGCTTCATACACGTGTATATTGCAACACTGACAATTAGAAGAGGATTTTTTTTATGTATAAATCAAGTTAACGCAAGAACTTTTTCCTGGTTCAAGTGCTTTTTGCGACACGCTCACATCTATGCTTTTTCCAGCCGCTGAGTTTTTGGAAAGGGCCAGGGACTTTAAATACAAAATTGTGCGTCTTTGGTTCAATTGACTTCAAATGGAGAAGCTGCAGAAAAGCATGTAGTGTGTTTTTCTGCATTTTTTAATCTGCCCAACAATTTGTTGGGCAAAAAAAAAAAAAGATAAATGTAACAAAAACGCACTGCAGAAACTGATCAAAAGCAAAACTGCATAGGTGTGAACCGGGCCTTAGCCCACGTTCACACTGGGCTGCGGGAGTGAAGCCTGCAAGTTCAGCTGAACTCGCACGATTTCACTCCCACTGGCAGTCCCGATTTCAGCCACGATTTCAAAAGACATCTGAAACAGATGTCAATGTAAATCGCGGCTGAAATCGCAAAAAGTAGTACAGAAACTACTTTTTGTAATCGGTGCAGCGCACCGATTAGGACGGTGCCATTGGCCGCAATTTGTGGCAAATATCGCCGATTTGACATGTCAAATCGCATGTCAAATCGCACCAGTGTGAACCAGGGCTAAGGAACATTTAACTCAGGATTTTCTGTCAACAAAATCCAGAGTATAAACATCAGTAAATTATAATGTCTGTGTGCAACTGGCCTAAGCCTTGGTTCACATATATGCCATGCAGGAAACGCAGCGTATCCTGTACTGCATTGAAATTGCATGGTGTTCATGTGATCTGCTGCGAGCGTTAAATTATCGACACCCCAAAACAGCTTACAAAATGCAGTGCGATTTCCTGAATCGGATTGCATGGGTGTGAACCTATAAACCCATGCAATTCGATGCCAGTGCGGCAAAAAAATACTAAAATGAATGGCTCAAATCGCACTGCAAAGAATCGCATGTGATTTGAATAGGAAATTCCTTTCCAAATCACATGCTGTTCCCCGCACCGCTTCTTTGTGAACTGGGATTTAAGCACCTTGTATTTACAGGACAAAATCAGAATGGAGCTTTGAGCTACATCCCCAAGACAGGTAAATTCAGTTCATTTTGGATTGCAACTGTCATTTTTTTATTTTTATCATCTTCATCAATGATTACTACCAGGAAATAGGAAAATCTACAACAGATTCTTAAAATGAAAATAAGATTCCAGTTGGATGCTACGTGACGGTCAGTTGCTTAAAGCGGCATTCCATCCAAAAGTGGAACTTCCACATATCTGATTCCTCCCCCCCTCTGGTGCCACATTTGGCACATTTGAGTGGGGAGTGGGAACCTGTTTTTTTTTTTTTTTACAGGCACCCTGTTCCCACTTCCGGTAGACCGGGCCGCGACAAATTACGTCACAGCTTGGCCCCCCTCCTCTTTGGCTGGGCCAGTAGGAGAGCGCAGTGGCGCTTCGCGCATGCGCAGCGGGGTCCTGACCATGAAGCCGAAAGGCTACACTGCCAGGTTCCCAGCACCCGACCAGTCAATGTAAACATCAGCTGCGGTGCCAACATTGCTGGACTCCGGGACAGGTAAGTGTCCTAATGTTAAAAGTCAGCAGCTACAGTATGTGTAGCTGCTGACTTAATTTTTAAAGGGGCGGGCGGAACTCCGCTTTTAAGTGGTTCTAAAGCCTCAAGATTTTTTTTACCTTGATGTATTCTATGCATGAAGGTAAAAAACCTTCTGTGCTGCCGGATTACCCCAGCCCCCCCATTCTTACCTGAGCCCGATCTGATCCAGCGACATGCATGAGAGCAGCGGCTCTTGCTGCTGCCTCCCTCATTGGGCAGATTGATTGGCACCACTCCTCAAATAAGGCTTACCTGTAGGTAAAAATAATACCTCCTAAATGTACACCATTCAGGAGATATTCTAGCGAGCAGCAGCCGGTGACGTCACAGGGGCATGCGCTCTGAAGGAACGGCATATCCGTGCCGTTCCCTTAGACACGTGTGACGCGGCCGAAAATCACGCATGCATGTGCGGGAGTGAAGTCATTAAGACTTGGCCAATCAATCGGCCGCAGCCAACGAACCCAAAAGGAAGACCGGGTCAAGATGGAAGCCTCTGCAGCGAGGACAGCACGCCACTGGAGGGCTTCGTTTTAAGGCAAGTCCTTCAAAAACGTAAAGAATTTACTACTGCTATAAAGTCAGATTAGGTCTGCAACATGCAACATGCGAGAATGAAGCTCTGAATGTTATTTGGCTAAACCAACATGTTTTGACACTCAATTTCAGAAAACCAGATTGTTGACTTCCCAGAATATATTCTCCCAACGACATGCGATTTATTGAAGTACAATTAATCACCGTTTGAGAACAGCCTTCCGACCAATTATTTATGACTGGTGTAATTCAATGCGATTACAGTAGGCTTCAAAAAGCACAAGCGGTCCATCCTTCGTAACTAGGTCTGTTCATCAACATACAGAAAAGATATTAGTCACTACTTTCTGTCTGCTCACAGTATTAACTATGCATAGGAGTTGCATTAGGTTACAAGATAAACACTCCTTTATAACAACATTGACCTCTTCTCAGGATCACCCATGAAAGGGCTCATTCTGTGTGCTTAGCCAGCAATACAACACAGGAGGAGATTGTAAACAATTCATAATTAGAATCCACAATAAAATACATGAAACAATGATTAGGCGAAGGATAGACATCCCTCTCTCACTAATGTGGGACAAGAAGAAGACGCTTTGATGAGGCTTTCACTTCTCAGATCAGGGAAAACGAGGGCAACGCTTATCTGATAACCAAACAATCAACATTGACTTTGACCGTGTATGACACCAAGAACATAACCAGTAATCTCATGTAAATATTAGAGAAATACATATTGATCTTGTAGCACTGGATAACATTGCTGGGCCAGATAAGACAGACATCACCCTGAATAGGAAGTTTCTTCAAACAAGTATCCTTTATTCATGATGGAAGATCTACATTACCACTTTACAAAAATACTAAATATTACATGCGTTTTGTTTTACTAAGCCTTACATGCGTTTTGTTTTACTAAGCATTACATGCGTTTACGTATGTGTAATAATATATGCTTTACTAAATAGCACACGTCTTTAAAGCGGAGTTCCACCCAAAATTGGAACTTCCGCTTACACCACTCCTCGCCCCCTTACATGTAATTTTTTTTTGGGGGGGGGGGGGGGGAGTGGGGGCTTCGGCAGGAGGAGTGGGACTTCCTGTCCCACTTCTTCCTTCCGCCCAGGGACCGCTTAGGCGACACGTCATATCGCCTAAGGCGGGCCCCTCCCTGTAGGCGATCACCTGGGACACGTGACAGGTCCCAGGCAATCGCCTGTGCACTCAGATTGCACAGCGCCACTCGCACATGCGCAGTGAGTGCCCGGCCATGAAGCCGAAAGCTGTCACAGCCGGGTGCCCACAGTTAGAATGGAGGCGCTGGCGGAGAAGGGAGGGAGAGGAGCGAAACTCCGTTCAGCAGCGTCGCTGGACAGTGGAGCAGGTAAGTATTTATTAAAAGCCAGCAGCTACACTTTTTTTAGCTGCTGACTTTTAATAAAGACAAAAAAGGCTGGAACTCCCCTTTAACTACTTGCAGACAGACAGCCCACCTATAATGTACTGCGGACAGGCAAGGCGATGTACCTGTATGTCACTGCCTTCTTCAGGGGTTTAGGGCGCATGCATGTGCGCCCCCCACCATCACCCACTGTTATTGTACACAGCGGGAGCCTGTCAGCAAGCCCCCGGCCAATGATTCACAGCCAGGACCTACTGATCGGCTGTGTCCAATCACAGCCCAGAGCTTTTGTGTTGACAAACAAATAGCTCTGCACAGAGGGAACGATCTCACCGTTTCTTATCTCTGCAAAGCAGGGATAAGAAACAGATTTATAGTAAACATCAACACATTACACATTGTTAAAGTGATTGTAAAATCTTGGGGTTTTTTTTCTATAAAAATTACAAACATGTTCCACTTGCCTGCTCTGTGCCCCCTGTCAAGTGCCCCCACAGCAAGCAGCTTGCTATGGGGGACACCCAAGCCGAGCTGCAGCTCCATGTCTCCATTCAGAAATGGAGCCCCAGTTCAGCCCCACCCTACTCACTCTTCATTGGCTAACTGACCTTGACAGCAGCATGAGCCAATGGCACCACTGCTGTGTCTAAACTAAATCAGGAGGGAGTGTCCGGAATGGCCAAGGCACTCATGGACATCGCTGGGTAGAGAGGGGGCTCAGGTAAGTATTAGGGGGACTGGGGCAGCTGCTGCACACAGAAGACTTATCTTAATGCATTAAGATAAAGTCTTCTGACTTTACAACCCCTTTAAGCTCACAATTAACCCCTTGAACACCCTAGATGTTAACCCCTTCCCAGTCAGTGTAGTCATTACAGTGTCAGCAAAATAGTTTTAACACTAATCACTGTAGGAGATATTTGGCACAAAGAATGCACCGATGTCTATGACGCATGTGCGCCGTAGACGCAGGTGCACCGAGAACAGACATTCATAAAACCGGCAATGCCGGCTCCCGCGCGCATGCGTGGAGTGACGCCTTCGCCGCTCCGGCGATTGGCCGGAGCGGCGAAGATGTAAGTAACCTTCCGGAGAGATGTCTGTGGCCGGAGGAGGAGGCGAGGACGGCTTGAGGGGGCTTCGATCTAAGGCAAGTAATTCATAATGAGCTAGTATGCTAGTCATACTAGCTCATTATGCCTTTGTCTTGCAGGTTTTTTTATTTATTATTTTTGGGTATACAATCACTTTAAGCCCAGGTTCACACTGGGCTGCTGGAGTGAAGCCGTGTGAGTTCAGCTGAACTCGCACGATTTCACTCTCGCTGACAGTCCTGATTTCAGCCACGATTACAAAGACATCTGACACAGATGTCAATGTAAATCGCGGCCGAAATCGCAAAAAGTAGTACAGAAACTACTTTTTGAAATCGGTGCAGCGCCGCAGATGCGGCGTCGCACCAATTAGGACGGTGCCATTGCCAGCAATTTGCGGCAAATATCGGCGTTTTGACATGCCAAATCGCATGTCAAAATGCACCAGTGTGAACCAGGGCTAAGGGCCGGTTAACACCAGGAATCGCAGAGAAATGCGATTGAGTGTGCGATTTAAATGTACTGTACAGTAGTGCATTTCCAGCCAATTCATTTGAACGGACTGAAATCGCACTGTACCAAAAGCAATGCGTGCACTACTTTAAAGGATAAATTCACCTTTCATAACATGCTACACCCATATTCTAAATTAGCAGCCCCTGCACCTCCCCGAGACCACCCCCGTGACAGCAGGCACGTAATCTTCTCACCTCTGTCACAATTTATAAAGTGTGGCCGTGCGGGGCTCCTCTCCTTGGGTCTGTCATTCATTCATGGTTCTGCGAATGAGAGAACTAGAACTACCGTCAACCATTGCGGCCGATGGTTTAAAGTTCTCAATGAACTACAAGGGCACTGATGATTTTTTCTGGCATTCACTAACTGCCTGCTCATGCGAGGTACGGGCAGCTACACCGACAGTCTGCAGAAGCCTGACACTGCACCCACAATCTGATCGACCTAGAAGTAGACAGTCTGCATCCACGGCCAATTAAATGCAGGTGAGTACAAGTGGCCACAAATATCTGCGAGAGCTCATAGACCCCATACACACTTTGAAAGCGATGGGAGGCCAAGACCCCATACACACCATTGGATTTTCTGCAGATTGTTGTCTTCAGATTTACCAAAACCATGTAGTACAGGGGCCTGCCTGATTGCATACAAATTGAAACTTAAGGTTTGACCTCATATTATATGGTTTTGGTAAATCTGAAAACAAAAATCTGCAGAAAATCTAATAGTGTGTATGGGGGTCTTAGCCTCCCATTGCGTTCACAAGTGTGAATAGGGCCAAAGTAACGAAAGGCAACAGCAGGTATTAAGCACTCCTTGCATCAAAGGCAGGTCAGGTATGTATTCTGAAAGCAAATGTTACACAATATAAAAGATTAGATGGAAAGCTGACTCAAAGCATGTATGCGTCAGAGTATCTGAAGAAAAACATTGTTGCACATGCCAATGGGAAAATATTCCAAGACTAATATTTGGTCAGCTGACTTCAGTATTTCTCAGTCAATACCCACAATAGGAAAATGTGGCAATTGTAGCTGTGCTCGATCAATAAACCCAATTACAGCACTCATTAACTCAAGACAAAAACAAGGATGTCATCAGAACAGGCTGATGTCACTCAGGGTTAGTCATGAAAAGGCTGAAGCCACTTGACAATTCTATAAGCCTTTAACACTTACAAAACTCCATAGATATGTTCTGGAAATCTACTAAACAAGGGAACCCAGGGGCACATTCATTCTTAGCATCACGGGACTCCTGTAATGGGAATAAACTTTGCAGACTTGGCAAAGCTTGTAGGCACGTTGTGATTGCAGCGATGACAACCTATTCCTCATAGTCTTTCATCATTTGAAATTTCATTAATGCAAGGCCTAATATACCACACAATGAAAGAATGGAACTACTGATGCACTGAAATTACAGCTTCCAAAAATAGGATTTTCAGCACTGCGCCGAGGAAAAAAAAAAAAAAAAAAAAAAAAAGGTGCCGATAATGGCTGCCGTAAATGATTTTGCTGCATTTTTGTTGCAATTGTATTGCTCGTGGCATGTTTTTCATAGGTCATGTGATTGCTGGGTTCAAACTGGAGAATGCAGCAGCTCACAGGAGTGTGGTGCGTCTTAAGGCACTATTTCAGGTCCTATTGCAGACAGAATTTGTCTGAATTCGGACCTGAAACTGAAAAAGTTACGCACAGGGCTCCTGTGCAATTCACACCATAGAGAGCCGGGCACAATCCCCTGCTATGCAAATTGGATGCAGGGAAACCCGCAACCAATTTGCACTAGTGTAAACCCAGCCTTATAAAAATGCAACAGGTGCATTTCTCATGCGTTCAAAACTCTGAATGAATGACGCAGCTGTGTGGGCGGAGCTGTTCTGTTTTTGAAATGCGACAGACAAAGCGGGGAAAGGAACCCATATCCATTGTCAGAGGGGGACTCAAGGGGGAGAGGTCGACCGCTCCAAAAGGAACATGTTACTCCCTAAATACGGGTGTAACTTGTGACACGTTACAAAAGGTGACCTTATCCTTTAAGGAACCATCAATTCAAAAACTTAAAAGGCTTTGAAATAAGGTTCCCCTTTAAATAGTTCGAGAGGATGACCATAACAGAAATCAGGAGCCCAGTATTTCAAATAAGGAGCAAAAAGGCAAATTTTTATTTACAAAAGGGTGAACAAAAAAAATCCTTCAAAAATACGGTATGTCAATTCTTTTAGTTTAGGTTTCCCAATACCCACCCACATAGCTTGCAGTGGAGCTGCCGAGAGAATCGTGATCTTTATTCTAAGCAAAAAAAATTGTGATTCTTATTTCAGCATCACTTTTTTTTTAGAAGTCAGCATGCAGCATCTGAGGTGTCCAAAGGCTGGGGTGCCATCAAATAATATGGACAGCGTTGGTCACCATACACAATACCTACTTTGCACTAAAACGCAGTTAGCTGTAGGGAGGTAATAAAAGAGCAGAGACAGATTTCTTCCCCCTTTTCATCTCTTTCTTTCTTTTCTTCTTTCTCTCTATTCTTTGTCTTTTTGTATCCTATTATTTTAGGTTGATAAATATGACTTAGGGGTTTTAAATAATAGACTGTTGGGAAATTGCTTCAGCAATTCTGTATTTCGTTATAAATATGCATTTTGATTCTATAGTCTCAATGTTTTCTACATTAGCTTACCTTATAATCTGGTGGTTTGGTTTTTGTGTGGCGTGTGAGCTGGGGGGGGGGGGGGGGGCCTGACCAGGGCACAGGAAGATCCCATTTGGGTAGGACCTCACAGACCGTCTGTCATTATGGTTAATTTTTATACATTTTCTTTCTTTACCAGGAGTTCTTATTTCCTCAAACCCGAGTTTTTCTCGGAAATTTCAGTGATGGACTTATTAATTTACTGTTTTGTGATGATGAAAACAATGGTTTTATTTTCCCTTTTTTCCTTTGTAATACATGAATGAACCCTTCGTCATATTATACTTCTGTAATTTCTTTGATTATTTTGAAAAATGTAAATCTATTGAACGTAAAAAAAAAAAAAAAGAAGAGCAGAGACCACACTCACTGCAGGCAGCCTACAGTGGAGGATAATTTAAGAGAACGTAAATGAAAACCTTAAACACTACAATCAGAAAACGGTTTTATGACTGTACTAAAGGGGTAAGGGATTAATAGAAGCTTGCTGATCTGTATGGAGAGTGATATTTCATGTCATATGTCCAGCAGAGACATAAGGGACTATGCAGGATTCTAAACCCCCATCTGGGTAATCCACTGTACATGTGTTTAAAATGAAGAGCGAACAATATGTTAGAGCTTGAGAGGACCGCAGTGCAGTACTGGAGACACAAGCCTGTAGAATTGCTCCTGCAGAGGGGGTTCAACATTATGGTTTCAAGTGCTTCCATCATCCTTCCTGAGCACAAGAATCATTTCTCAACACCGAGACAGAGGAAGAGAGGAAAACATCTCAGGACACAAAGCACTTAATAATGAAGAACTTCTAAATTAAAACCATGAGGAAGGAAAGCAGTTTATCGGCCCCCTGTAATTATATGTGACAGAGCGAGAGATGAACAAGGTAGTTAGGATCACTTCATAAACAGACTAAGAAAATGTTTCAAGAAATAAGAATCTGTGTCCTCGCTGCTCCTTAGGATTTCATAGGCGCCTTAGGCTACCCAAGCGACTAACAAGCCATGAAATGTTATTAGCACATACCCCAATGGGCAGCTACTTAGGACGCAGCTGGAGAGCGAAATGAGCCTAGAGCCTTGTCTGCTCCTCTCACCTTACCTGCCCTGTATCTGTAACATACACAGCCAACAGTGCCAGACTGCCTGTTCCCAGACTCCCATCACACCGACACATTCCTCTACTACTCAGGATTGGAGCATTAACCTGAAACCCGACTTCATAGCACAATCAGCACCCTCACTGTATACAAGGATGCTATAGGACGGTTATCAACAAAGATCAATTAGTCTTTGCAAGCTCTTATTTTTATTTAGATACAAATATGAAGGAGACCGGCTTAAAGACAGAAGGTTTTTTACCTTACTGCATTCTACGCAGTAAGGAATAACAAAAAGCATACCTGAGCCTGATCTCAATCCAGCATGCGCACGAGAGGAGAGGCTCTCCCTTCTCATTGCCTCAAACAGCAGCAATCGTTATTGGCTCCTGGTGCTGTCAATCAGAGCCAGTGATGGAGTGTGGGGCGGGGCTAAGCCCTGCTGTGCGTCTTATTGACATTCAAAGCAGGGCATGAATGCCCCCATAGAGGCTTACTATGGGGGGGAACTCGCCGGGAGGGGGGGCGGGGGATAAACCAGAAGCCATTTAAATGATGGCCAAACAAATCTGAAAAACAAATGACATTGTCTCCTCTCCACTCATCTTCAGTGCAGCTGAGGCTGCAGAGAAAGGGACTGGGGAATCTGTGTCCTCAGTTCCTTTCCCTGTCTCAAAGGGGAGGTATCAGGGGTCTTGATATTTCCCAACATGGCCGATTTTTTTAAAATAAATGTTTAAAAGTTAAAAACACTGACCCCGTCCACTCCCCCTCCCCAAAAAGAAAGCATTGAAAAAAAAATAAAAAATTTCTCTCCAAAAAATAAAAAAATAAACTACCGACACTGCTGCATATTAGTGCCACTGTCACTTGACATTAGTATCAGTAATTGGTATCGGTGAGTACTAAAGTATCGGTACTTTTGTGTAGCTGCCCCGCGTCTGTGAAATGCCCTACCTGACACCCTGAGGGCTCCTCAATCAACTGACTGTTTTAAAAAAAGGTCTCAATACATTTCTTTTTGTAAACCTTTTGCCCCCTTTTAGATGTTTTTTACTGTATAACTTGATCATTTTTTTCAGTTTTTTGTTTTTAACCTGTAGCACTTTGAGATCTCCTTGATGAAAAGGGCACTATAAATAAAATGTATTATTATTATTAATATTACCCGTACTTGGTCTTAAAAAAAGTGTCATCGGTGCATCCCTAGTCGTTATGTTATTGTGGATGCTTCAATTATTAACAAAAGGCCCAAACTATTGCATCATGTCATCCGAATTAAACAATTACGAATGAATAAAACAACTAGCACGCGTCTAGTATATACATAGTTACGGTAGTCCAATGTAACTACATATAAAATACCCAATACAACAATCAGCAAAGCAAAAGTGGCAAATCTCCCCAGCAGTGAAACAAATCAGAAATAAAAACTATCCAAAACTAAAATAAAACTTTTGCATTCATTTTAACCCAGGACAACCACAATAAGGGAGTCAAACAAAAATGGTTACTTCTAAGGCCCCATGCACACAGGGCGTTTTTACAGCCGCGTTTTTTACAGCTTAAAAATGCCTGTCCATGTTTTGTAAACATTTGACCTTTTTTTGACCTTTAAAAAAAAAAAAATCCTGGGAGCTCAAAAACGCAAATTGTTGCGTTTTTGCGCGTTTTCGCGGCGTTTATGCACGTTTATGCGCTTTGGGCGTTTTTGCAGCTCAAACCTGGAGCTCCAGAACGCACTGGAATTGGGTTTTTTTTGCAGCTGGAAAACGCCTATGCCACTTGGAGCTCATAAAAGCTCTATGTGTGCATGACACTAGAACAACATGGATGGGCGTTTTGCAGCTGTTAAAAAAAACGTCCAACGCTGCTGTTAGCAGCTGCAAAAACGCCCTGTGTGCATGGGGCCTAAAGGAATCCCAGACTTTTGAAAGGTTTTTGTTTTTTCAAATACTGCATTGTTTCTCTATATTTTCTCTCAAACTTTGCATAGCGGAAACGCGCATTCCCACTTTAGTGTTTCTGTGCATCATGCAGAGGACAGTCCATTTACTTGACTGGGCTGCCCGATGAATAACAAAAGTGCCAAAGAAACTCCTGCACCTTTATGGACGTGGAGGGTCATGCAGTTTTTCAGCATGCGTTGTGGAGCATTTGTAGCGCATTCGCAGTGCATCAATACACAAATCTGCAAATCGCAACTGGGATGCATTAAAAATGAATGGTACGGCAAGCACAAAGTGTAGTATTTACAGAGTGTTTCCAGTGCCTTCTGTTTTGCGTTCTGGAAACAAAGTGTGAATGGGGCCTTACAAAACGTAATTTGGCAACAAAAAAAACCACAACATATGACACAAGTATCTCAAAGGAATGAAAATGAAATGGGAATATTTTTCTAGTGGCTCTATGTGGCTCCTCAGAACCGGTCTGTCACCTTTCATTGATTCAGCAGACGTGTCATTTTCTCATTTAACAAGATAGATGAGAGAACAGCCTTTTGCACACACTGCCTAAAATACTGACATCCAAGTGTCTGGGGGGGAAGTGTTTGCTTTCCATAGCAATTACATTTTCCTTTATGTAACCGACACTGTAAAAGTTAGTTTGGTTATTATGGACATACCAGCACATTTGAAAACTGGGAGAAAGCAAGACTGAACAAAAGTAATGCTGTCGCCAAAAGAAACCGGCCAGGTGACTTGTGTTTGGCAGAGAGAGGAAGCAAGATGGGGTTGTTGTGGGCAAAACCCTCATATGTGCAGCTCTGTTTCATGTCGGCACAGATCCCCATGTGTCGGGATGACTGAACTGCACATGCACAGGAGTGACGTCATCCTGCACCAGCCAAAGAAGACTGCCGGACTCCGGCACCCGAATAATCTGGTATAAGATGTCGGCGATGGACCTTGGACCGTTGGAGAGCTAGTAGTATTGCAGACAGACATTCACGTATAAAGGAAACATGTAGGAAGAGGCTGCCATTGCTTCTGAAAAGGTTAGTTGCCGATTGTCATTTTCACCACTTTAGCTTCACCTATTGAAATCATTAATCAGGAACCAGTACACAGATAAGTACTTCTGACTTTCCTCCTGAAGTTCACACCCCCACCACCCCTTTCCCCACAGCCTTCTAGGACACAGAGGCCCCAGAAGACTGCGGGACCAATCACACAACACAGCACAGCTTGCACATGCACAGTGGGAAGACTTGCAGTTTCCCTTAGTCAAGATGCTGTCGCTGGAGACCCGAAGCCCATTGAAGAACCGACCCGGGTGAGGACAGCGCTGGATCCATGGACAGGTAAGTGACCTTACTTCATTTTTTTTTTTGGGGGGGGGGGGGGAGACTGGAGCTCCTCTTTAATATCAGTTTAAAATACTTCCGAAGTCATTTAGGGCCGGATTACACAAAAGCACGGTGTGGGAAAGGGCACGTTCCATGTGCGTTTCCTTGCACCCTTCTCCCAATTTGCAGGGTGCTTAAAGGCACCAAATTACATGGCATCGCACATTCTGTACAAGTAGTACATGCGCTACCTTTTACACATTGCGATGGGCTGCAAAACTGGACCGCGCGGGAAACACGCGTTCCAGTGTGAACCAGGTCTCACAGTCTATTGACATTCGACTAGCAGCAGACGACCTGCTGAGCTGCACATGCATTCACTTTTACTTGTATAGGACAAAAAGCAAATCCAACACAAAAAAAAGCCCATTGACAGCAGTTAATTTGTAAAGAGAAAATAGAAAAAGCAAGTTTAACATTACACTATATGCCAATTTTACTACAGAAAAATGATCTGAATCAAAAGGTTTAAAGTGTATGTAAACCGGAATTTTTTTTGCTGTCACAATGTAGAGTATAAGATTTCCTATCATTTGTGCCAGGTCTTGCCACAAAGAGTTAGGCCCCTTTCACACTGAGGTGCTTTGCAGGCGCTATTGCGCTAAGAATAGCACCTGCAATGCGCCCTGAAAAAGCCGCTCCATTGTATCAAGTGTGAAAGCCCGAGGGTTTTCACACTGGAGCGTTGCGCTTGCAGGAGGGTAAAAAAAACTCCTGCAAGCCACATCTTTGAGGCGCGATAGGAGCGGTAAAAATACCGCTCTTGCTTTGAGTGACAGGTTATTTACATATCTCGTGCACTAGCTTTAGACAGGCATTATTTTTTAATTCCCACCCCCACTCCTTTTCTGAAGTCATGTGGTTACTTTTCTGGATTTTAGTGATCATAGCAGAAGAATACACATGAGAAAATGCATGTTGACAAAGGGAGTGTAGAGGTGGGCGGGGAGTTTACTGACATCACGACTCCACCCACCGAGCTCCGGACAACAGATCCACCCACAGAATCTGCAGTTTTTCAGTCCTTATAACAGACAGAGGGGAGACATTTGACAGATAAGGATACATGCAGGAGGCATCTATATCTTTATAGATCAGCACTATGGTAGTAGTTTAGAAAGGATGAGAGTGGGTTTACAATGCATCCACTTTAAATAAAAAATTCATATGTACCGAGAATTAGGGAAGGAAACCTGAAAGAAATATCTCTTTCATAGATAACATGACAAGACAACAAGAAGAAAGGATAAGTATGGAAAAGAATGTGAAGAAACAAAGAAAAAGACATTTCATTCCTTTCTCATTGTAGAGAATTTATCAGAAACAGAACTCTTACTTGCAGAAATATTTTATAACATTATCAGGAAATACATATTTCTCCAAAACACAGTCCGTGCTGGACAAGCTCCCCGCCAAAGGCCGAGCTACAGAAACACGACTACCCCCTTCACAGATATGGGGTCAGCTACTGTCTTCAGTGTCACACTTAGCTTATGGCATTTGTCGTGAGGAACCAACAAGTACAGCCACTGTACACAACAGGATTGATAAGAAAACCAAATGGGGAACTAAGGGAATTATTCCTTGAGCGGGCAAAAAAGAGCGAGAAGAGTCGGAGGAATGAGAAGAAATCGAAAGACACTGGAGCTGCCATAATAAAATACTTTAAAAACCTGTGTACTGTTTATTTTTTACACTTTTTTTGGAGGTGAATGGGTAGGGGTACAATGTACCCAATACTCATTCACATAGGGTGGGGGGCTGGGAACCCACTTCTTAAAGGGGGCTTCCAGATTCCGATAAGCATCCCGCCCGCAGACCCCGACAACCACCAGCCAGGGTTGTCGGAAGAGGCCCTTGCCCTCATCAACATGGGGACAAGGTGCTTTGGGGTGGGGGGAGCAGGGCCTCCCCTGCCCCAAAGCACCCACCTCCCATGTTGAGGGCATGTGGCCTGGTACGGTTCAGGACGGGGGGGCGCTCACTCGTGCCCCCCTATCCTGACCTGCCGGGCTGCAAGCTCAGATTGGTATGGATTTTGGGGGGATCCCAGACCATTTTCTTTGGCGTGGGGGTTCCCTTAAAATCCATACCAGACCGAAGAGTCTGATATCGTCCGAGGTGGGAACCCCACACCAATTTTTTCATTTTGGCGGGGGTTCACCTTCATCCTCGGCACACAAGTCGCACCGCAAGTCAGATCGTCATGGTGCGACTTCTATTTAAATCAACGGTCTCCCATAGGAAACAATTGATTTTGAATAGAGGCAGAAAAACGCGGCTAAATGCGCATTGACGCCAATGCAAAACGCTGATAAAAATCGCGCTTTTAAAGCAGCGTTTTCCTGCCAGCATTCCGACGTCAAAAATGATTTTTTTTTTTTTAAATCGTCCTGTGTGCATGGAGCCTTAGGATGGAGCTGGACTTTTCAGTAGCCCCGTCACTTGTTATGCGAAGTGTGTGTTCAGCATCTGGTAGCCCTGAAATCATTATTTCTTTAGCACAGGACTTCCCTGGGGACAGCAGCGGCTGTGAGCTGAACAATTAAACAGAAGGAAATCTCCTGAGGGGAGGAGAGGAGACAGACAGCGTGTCCTTCCACTCCTACATGGAACCCGCCTCCCTCAGCATCCCTTCAGACCGGCTACTCACTCATCCCAACACATTACACAGCTCAATCTAATCAGATATCCAATATTAAAGCTGAAATCCAGGCAGATATAATAGACACATTAATGCATTTCTGTACTATTACACTAGCAGATTTAATTTTTAAATGCAAAAAGAGCAAGTACATTTGACCTAGGCCCAGCCACATGCAACACATTACATAGTTAGTCAGGTTGAAAAAAGACACAAGTCCATCTAGTTCAACCAATAGAAGCAGAGCTCAGATTGGGAAACTGAAACAGCAACAGAAGCCATTTGCAAAGATTACACCGAGGCTGCATTCACACCTAAACGTTTTGTAGCCCTAAGCCTGAAGCTACAAAACGCTAGAGGGGAAAAAATACATTATTCTCTATGGAGATGGTTCACATCTCCACTCAAAAACGCCTGAAGCCGAACGCCTGAAGCTCAAACAAGTTCCGGACCCTTTTTTGTTGCGCGAATCGGGCGTTTTAGGATTCATATAATGTAATGGAAACGCCCGATTCAAGCGTCTACCGCGACAACAAGCGTTTCGACGGGCGCAAATTCGCGCGTCAAAACGACAGTAAAAACGCTCAAAGCGCTACGCTCAGGTGTGAATGCAGCCTGATAGGAGGAGAGAGCAGAGTGGCAGCAATAAACTCATTAGCCTGCTGCTTTTCCTTTCACTGTCTAGTCACAGCCTGGGGGAGGGACAAGACCTGTAAATGTTACTGAACTTAAACAGAGAAAAATAAAGTCTGGACGGACAGATCCTTTGGCAGGCAGATCACCTCCAATATATGTATTTCACCCGTTCTGCCTGTTGCCTTAAAGCGGAGTTCCACCCAAAAATGGAACTTCCGCTTTAACCAATCCTCGCCCCCCCCTTGCATGCCACATGGCATGTAATTTTTTTTTTTTGGGGGGGGCTTCGGTAGGAGGAGTGGGACTTCCTGTCCCACTTCCTCCTTCCGCCCAGGGACCGCTTAGGCGACTCGTCATATCGCCTAAGGCAGCCCCTCCCTGTAGGCGATCACCTGGGACACGTGACAGGTCCCAGGCTATCGCCTGTCCACTCCTAGGGCGCAGCGCGACTCACGCATGCGCAGTGAGCGCCCGGCCGTGAAGCCGAAAGCTGTCACAGCCGGTTGCCCACAGTTTGAATGGAGGCGCCGGCAGAGGGGGGGGGGGGGGGAGCGACGCTCCAGGCGTCGCTGGACAGTGGAGCAGGTAAGTGTCTGTTTATTAAAAGCCAGCAGCTACACTTTTTGTAGCTGCTGACTTTTAACAAACATAAAAAAGGCTGGAACTCCCCTTTAAAGTGTTTGTGAAGGTTTGTTATTTTTATTTTAAAAAAAACGAACATGTCATACTTACCTGCTCTGTGCAGGGGTTTTGCCCCGATCCTCCTCCCTCTGGGGTTCCCTGCCAGCACTCCTGACTCCTTCCCTTCATCGGGTGCCCCCCACAGAAAGCCACTTTGTATGGGGGGACTCGTGGAGGCTCGCTCCCTAGTCTCCTGCTGCATCCATTGACAGACAGCGGGACTCAGCCCTGCCCCCGCATCACAGGATTTGATTGACAGTAGCTGCTCTCAATCTGTCCAATGAGGGGAGAGAGACCGCTCCTGGAGCCCGTATTGGGTTCAGGCAAGTAAAAGGGGGATCTGGGGGGCAGCTGCAGCACAAAAGGTTTTTTTACCTTAAAAGTGTTTGTTGCCCCCAAAAAAATTAATGATTTCCTGGTCCCTTAAAGCAAATTAACCACTTCAGCCCTGGACCATTTGGCTGGCCAAAGACCAGAGCACTTTTTGCGATTCGGCACTGCGTCGCTTTAACTGACAATTGCGCGGTCGTGCGACGCTGCTCCCAAACAAAATTGACGTCCTTTTTTTCCCACAAAGCTTTCTTTTGGTGGTATTTGATCACCTTTGCGTTTTTTTCACCCGTGGTCACACTCACGGCGCGTGCCCCCAATCCTGCGTCTTAAAGTGGAGCTCCACCCTAAATAGCAACTTTTGCTATTTGGAACCCTCCCCCCCCTCCGGTGTCACAATTGACACCTTTCAGGGGGGTGAAGATACCTGTCTAAGACAGGTATTTTCACCCACATCCGGGAGTCCTCTCTCCAGGAATCCGCGGGAGTGACATCACTTCCCGCAGACTTCCCTTGGTGTTCTGGGAGACACTCGGCTCCCAGAACACAGGAGGACAAATCAGAACAGCGCAGCGCGACTCGCGCATGCGCCGTAGGGAACCGGGCATGAAGCCGCAGGGCTTCACTTCCTGGTTCCCTCAGCGAGGATGGCGGAGGGAGCAGCAGAGTGACGAGCGATCACTCGTCCTCTGCTGCGGACGTCGCTGGACTCCAGGACAGGTAAGTGTCCAAATATTAAAAGCCAGCAGCTGCTGTAGCTGCTGGCTTTTAATATTTTTTTCCCCGGCGGAGCTCCGCTTTAAAGGGCAACGTATATATACGTTAATCTACCCAGCCGTGCCATTCTGCCGACGTATATCGGCGTGAGCCGGTCGGCAAGTGGTTAAACAGCACAGTGCTTGTGCTGTGTAATCTACCCCCCTCTAAACTGTAAAAAGAAAACCTCCCTGACCTGACACTTCCTGTATCCCCTCTCTGTACTAACCACAATAACCAGGGCTTCTGAGCCCTGACCACCATGGTCAGTTTGCGTCCCTCCATCATACGCAGTTGTCCCCTCAATCCTGCCTGTCAGCTCGTGTCTGTGCATCTCCGTCCCCCCACCATTAGTAAAATTAAAAATTGTAAATGCACACTGCCAGCCCTTCTATTACACCCTGGCATAGCCCAGCGCTGTTAATACCGTTTTAGGGCACTCTTCAGGCCGGTCACGTGACCCCCGGCCGGTTTCCAGGGTTGCTGCAGGAGAGGCTGAGCGGCCATGTGATCTCCCCGGCTGACGTCAGAGGGAGATCCCTACCCCTCCTGCAGAAGCAATCCTTCAGACGTATACAGCGGCCGCAAGTCATGTGTCCGGCCAGAAGATCGTTGTAAATCGGTATTTACAGTGCTTGTTTTTATAAAAAGACTAATGCAGTGTGCTATGCCAGGCTCTAATAGAGGGTCTGGCAGTGTTTGTCTTATATGGCTTAAACACTTTAATACATTGAGGTGAAAAAACCTTGAGACTTTACAACCACTTTAGAGTGTTAGTAAAATGTACAGCAGGGGAACCCCGTATACCTGCTACCCCAAACCCCCCCCCCCCCCCCGCCATGATTTCCTCTGAACTTACCTCCAGAGATTTTGAGCTGTCACTTTTCTCCCTCTTGCAGCATCTCTAGGATGAATCAGAGTGATGCTGTGTGTCAGCGCTGACAAATTATCATCACTCTTATTCATCCTGGAAATGCTGCACAGAGAAGAAGAGCAGCTGCATGGGGAAACCCGTGCGGGCTCATTCCCAAGTTGACACAGACAGCGGGACTCTCCCCCGCATCACAGGATTTGATTGATAGCAGCTGCTCTCAATCTGTCCAATGACAGATCCCCAAAGGTAAGTACAGTAGAGAGAGAGGAGAAGGGTTTGAGTGGGCAAGGTGTACAGTGTTAGTAAGTTCACCTTTAATTTTTTTTTTCTGCAGAGGTGAACACTTTAACTTCCCTGCCGGGCATTTCTACCCCCTTCCTGCCCCGGCCAATTTTCAGCACTGTCGCACTTTGAATGACAATTGCGCTGTCATGCAACACTGTACCCAAATTTTTTTTTTTATCTTTTTTCACACAAATAGAGCTTTCTTTTGTTGGTATTTAATCATCATGGGTTTTTTATTTTTTGCTAAACAAAAAATTGTGAAAAAAAAAAGGTCATAGTTTGTTATAAAATTTTGCAAACAGGTAATTTTTCTACTTTGCGGATGTGCACTAATAGGCTGACCTGGTGGAAACTGATGAAGAGGCACTGATAATCACTGCCCTGATTATCAGTGTAGATGTCCCTTTAACACAAGCCGGTTATCGGCCCTCCTTGTGCTGTCAGTGTGAGGAAAGAAAAATCAATAACCGGCTTGTGTTTACATCCACGATCAGCTGTCATTGGACACAGCTGATCATTTGTAAAGGGCTACTATGATTGGTCCTATACCCTGAATGACTCAGCGATCACAGGAAGATGTCATATGATGGCCTCCCAGCAAAGTAAGCCTGAGCAGTCTTTCGCCCATAGCACTGGATGAAAGTGGTTAAAGAGGAGCTTCAGACAATTTTGTGTTTATTAAGTCAGCAGCTACAAAAACTGTCGCTGCTGACTTTCAACACTCACCGGTCCCATCATCCAGCGACATGCTCATCCGTGCCATCCCTTCCCTCTCTGTCCCGGGTTCTGGCATCTCGACTGTGGGCACCCGGCTGTGACAGCTTGCGGCTTCACTGCTGGCTGCGAATGCGTGAGCCGCACTGCACATTGTGAAAGGTCCTGCAGTCTTCTGGACCTGTGACGTTTCCCAGATGACTGCAGGGAGGGAGGAGGAAGAGGAGAACTTTTGCTTGGATAGCCTGTCAAAACCAGCTTCCTCCCACCACAAAAAAAAGGGCTATTTAGTGAAGGAGGGGGAGGGAGGCATTAAAGTGTTATTAAAGTCACAACTGTAAAATCAGTCTGTATATGCAGTAAAGCATGCTCGTTATACTCACTGTGGGACCAAAGGGGTTAATCCTCTGCATTGTGAAAAATGGCTGTTTGATCCTGTCTTCTCTTATCCTCCCCTCCTTCCACTGTCCCCTGATAATTTCCTGATAACAGAATCTTTGGAGTCAGGCTGCACTTGCTCAGTTTGGTGTGTATTGCTCGTTTTTTTTTTTTCCTCTCTTTGGAGGGTGCATGTGATCAGCACAGGGCCAATCAGCACTGTCCAGACAGAGTCAGGACTCACGAGTCTTGCAGTCTCATAGGACAGTCAGAAAACACCTCCTACAAGATTTAACCAGTGCTTGGCTGGACACTGATAGAAGTCACAAGACCGCTATATACTGCTGATGAGAAAAGGTATTGAGCAGTTTTATATTTGCTAAACGGATCGCATTTCCATGTTCTGTGTACTGTGGGAGGCCAGATATGGTGAATGCAGGGTCCTGGGTTTAGCAACACTTTAAAGCAGAACTTTGCCTTTTGGGTGGAGCTCCGCTTTAAGTTCTACTGTAAAGCAATGTTTACCCATCAAAGCCGACCATAAAGCGAATTAGAAATTCTGCTTCTCGGTGTGTTAGGCACAGAATGCTTCCCATTGACTTTGTGATTTTAAAGTCAGGTCCAGTCACACATGCAAACAGTTTTAAATGATTAACTACAAAATTACATTCTAGGAGATCTGGACGTTCAAAAAGTATTACAGTGTTCATAAAAATAAATCCCAGTCCTGCTAGCACATGTGCAACACGGATAATATTCTCAGCACCGAGGATTTGCCACAACAAGGAGCTCTTAGTTCCAAAGTGACAAAGGATTGCTGTATTGCCAAAAATCACAAGAGAACTTCCTTCCTGTCTTCCTTGTAGTGTGATGTTGGGCACATATGAAGGGTATCCCCCCCCCCCCCCGTGTGTCATACACAGGCAGGGCTGGGGGGAGTGAAGAGACAAAGATGACACAGAGGTATGGGAGAAAACCTGACTAGGCTTTCTCCCCCCCCCCCCCCCCGCCCCCAAATGTTTTCATTATGTTTGGTTCACAGATTTAAAAAGGAGACATACAGCCAAAGCTCGTCTGGCTGTACTCCTGTGGATCATAGGAGTGCAGTATGTTCTGCACACATGTGACCCGTTTTCAACTGACAGCAACCCGCTGCCGTCACAGGGCCGGTCCAACATCGTGACCATATGAAGGAAAGGAAAAACGTACCGCTCAAAAGCTTGAGAATTCACCAAATAGCTGCTTCCGCCCGGTCACTCACACAGGTGCTGGCTCTGCACTGATGCATGGGAGAAAAAGAAACCCTGGACTGCCGCACTCTGTATAGACAGTTATTTATTCCAAAATTTCAGGTAAAAAATCCAAATTCAAAATAAATCCATAAATCCAAAACAACAAATGCAGATAGTGTGCATGCAGGGAAGGGTGGCTAACGCATTTCACGTCACGAATTGACGCTTACTCATAGCCTTCCCTGCATGCACACTATCTGCATTTGTTGTTTTGGATTTATGGATTTATTTTGAATTTGGATTTTTTACCTGAAATTTTGGAATAAATAACTGTCTAGACAGAGTGCGGCAGTCCAGGGTTTCTTTTTCTTCTATCGTGACCATATGGTCGGGATCCGCCCACAACCCTGAACTGGCACCTGGCCCAACGAGCCCCTAAAACGGAGCCAGCCGCTCCCACCCCCTCCACAGTCCAGTGAGTGTTTTGGTGGCGTGGCAGAGCAGAGAGCCGGAGACTGTCAGTCACCAGCTCTCTGCTCATGGAGCACTGAGTGATCAGCGGTGTGTGATCGCTCGGTTCTCAGTTTTAAAGCCGGCAAGGGACAGATGCAGCATCCCACCTAGGTAAGTATGATTATGGGGGGAAAAAAAAAAAAACTGTGTAAACTAGAGACGAAGTGGGATACTGTGATGCCCTGGAATGTTTGGGATCAGGTAGACAATTTGCCACTACTTTCCGTGCCCTATTCTATTTCAATAAAAAAAAATCAGTGCCTTGAAGATTCCGGTCCACAATACACCAACTTAACAGGTAACATGTGATCTGAAAAATAAAATGTGGATCGTCCTCCTTGCCTGTCCAATTTAAGCAAGCCAAGCAATGTAGGTCTTTGCCATTTAAGGCCTCATGCCCACGGACGTTTTTACAGCCGCGTTTTTGAGCGTTTTTTACAGCTTAAAAACGCCTGTCCATGTTAGTCTATAGCTTCATGCCCACCTAGACGTTTTTGAGCTGCAAATAGCATAGACGTTTTTAAGCTGTAAAAAAAACCCAGGACCAGTGCGTTCCTCAGCGTCAGAATTAGGCAGAAAAAAACGCGAGCGTCAAAAAACGCGCACTAACGCGCGGTCG